>JAQMRL010000007.1:65894955-66479955 GCA_035578175.1 Catonia carolina | reverse complement strand
TTTTGAATAGGAATTCGCGGAAATCGAAACTATTATAAACGTTAGTTTTTATTCTGATTCCTTCTAGTATGTTCTGGTGAAGCCGAGAAAGTGTTATAAGGGTCTCGATTTACTATTAGACTGTGCGTATAAAAACAGTTAGCACTAGTGTTATTACGGAACCGACTTAGAATTATGTTAATAATTCGTGTGCGTACGGGTGGTAGCAAGTGGTTGTGGACAGGTAAATAATTTGTTTTGATTTCAATTATTATTCGTGTCAATCACGTACATAACAGGCAGGTGGAGTGTTAAATTAATTGCACTCGATCTGCTAGCCCCAGGGCTAAAAAAAATAGTTCTGTTTCTTATCACATGGTCAGCCAATTATATGACTGAACTATTTAAGAAAAGAAGAAGTAGACATGTAAAAGACACAAGTCAGAGTTATCTTCTTTGAAAGTAATGAATTTCATTATACAGCCAGACCCTGTGATGAATGAAGGTGTCATTTGCAGGGTGCAGAGTAGATGCTTTTCGGAGGGCCTGGCATATTGATAAGCATAGGGTACTTTTGTACTTAGAGAGGAAAGCAATAGTAAACCGCCTCTCCTCGTTTTACTCAGTAAAACCACTAGAGGTTCAAACCAGCCTTTCGGCTGTTGACCTAAGCAACAAACGTGTCAATAAATAATTTAGTAATTCAAAGAAAGTTTGTTTATTCATTATTATACCCAGATCCCGAAAGAACTCAGGCTTAGGTGTTACAACATTTATTTAACTCTAATATTGTATTTATGCATAGGGTGGGAAATTAACGTATCCAACTATGGTTTCCCATGTACAACCACCAGGTCGTCCAGAATGAAAATATCAGTATGTGAGCTCACAGATTTAATCACAGACTGTAATCTCCGTTACTAAATAGCTATTTATGTAATTCAGTTTTAAACTTTATGATGTTTCGTATACTTTTATAAATTACGGCATCTCAAGTTGTACAGTTTTGAGGCTCGTATACAAAATTTGAAATAGCGTTTATGTAGTTCTGTATAAAAACATCAAATGCTTGTTTCCCGTAATGAAATTGTGGTTTCACTTCGGGAAGTTCACTACATTTTTGTGCACCTGTATAGTTAATTCCCCAGCATAAAGTTGACGAACGTTTAGTACGTATAAATCGTTAAACGGCTGCTCAGAAAGATTGAGCGAATGGTTTTCATTAAAATATTAATGATCTAAAAATCTCACGTGCTAGTTCATTGACAAATTCATCAATCAAAATCCTAAAACTAAATCCTCTATTTTTTCAATAACATAGAAAACTGAAATTTTGAAAATATTTTACTTAATAAATATAAAAACTAAAACTTTTTTATTTTAATAACCTGCACCTATTGAGTGAAAACGGGCTGACAACACAAAAGCATTAAACATTATATTTTCTATAGTTTCCCGAGGAGCTACAGTTATAAACATTGGCATGCATATTGTATATATAAGTAGTACTTACAAAAAATAAGCATATTAATAACACCATTTGCACATAAGGAGTAATAATAAGAGGAATAATTATCAGGTAATTACCCTAGGACTATAAATATTAAATCTATATCCTCCAAAAGAGATATATTGTTCTAAAACGCAACATGTTTATTCTAATACCAGCAGTTGTTATTATTATTATTTATGTAGTGATACTAAGTATCACTATAAGTTTGCAAGTCTTGCAAACTTATTTTTAACACAAAACCATTGAAATCAAAAACTTAATTTTCAGAATAGCATTAAGGACACACATCGAATCTAGATCGTATACTACTTCTGAAATTAATTCAAACGTAAAAAAAAAAGTTTGTTATCTTACCCATCGGATCAAGGAAGTATTTTTAATTTTACAAAAATCTGACGTGAAACACTTACACAACTTTCTCTTGTTAATGTAATTAATAAAACATATAACCTATGTTTAATCATTAGTAAACAATGCAAAATGAAAAACATAACCTAATTTTAACCACGACTTAATGACGCTAAATAAAAATCAACTTCTGTTCGACTTAAATACACGGAAAATTACTAATTGATGCTAAACTAGGCTCTGTAGAAGAAAATGTTTGAAATAAAAGTTAATTTCTTATAACTTTTATTATATAGGTCTAAACTTTTACCCTAAAATGAATATTTTACCGATTTTGATGACAATATACAGATAATCACAAATTGACGCTAAACTAAACGTTGTAGAAAAAAACCGCTTGAGTTAAATGTTCAAAAAATTTAATTTTATACACTTTTGCCTTAAAAATAATATTAAGGCTGCAATCTTAAAAAAATACATATTTTACCACAAAACCACAAGCCTTCCGAGAATTTCAGCAGAAATGGCGCTTACCCTATCTTGTAGAGCATAAAAATGTACAAAATGAGGTGATTTTTAGTAAAATCGTAGGAGCCATTTTTGAGAAAATCGGAAAAAGGTGAAAAATTGCACGAATTAAGTATCTACTATTTCCGGTTGACCGAATTTGATGAAAATTTTGTCTAATGTCAAGCCCCGAGTAGTACGTGCTTTAAGTCAGAGGCCTGAAAACGTGTATTTTCTGTAAAACTCAGTTTTAAAAAACTGACATGAAAACAATATTTTCCTTTCCTATATGTTCATATAGGGCAAGAGAAAGCAAAAATTACACAAAAATAAAAAAATATCCGAATGATTTAAGCCTTTTTCAATTGTTTGTTACAATACCAATAACAAAATTCGGTTTATAATTCATTACATGGTGTAAAAGATAAATTTGGAAAATTTATTTTGATAAAGTATGCTTTCATTTTTAATACTAAATAAATGAACTTTATTATAATAAATTCAGTGACATGTGAAAAAGTTTCTGGAGTAGGAAAATGTTAAGGTTAGCCACTTCACAGGAGACTAATCAGGCATTCACTTGAAGTGACCAAGGAATACTGTGCGAGTAACTTAACCGGGACAGTACTATTTATTGTACTACAATTCATTGATTACAAAATTTTTCTGACAGGTTTTAGTGTTTATATTCACAAACCAACTTATTTTGTTTTTCCAAAACTGTTTATAACTTTTCAGCATCTTAAGGAGAAAAAGGATACGCTACATAAATTAAAGAATTTAAAAATATAAAAATTATTCCTTCTATTAACCAATTAATGTTTTAAATTTAATTAAAATTATAGTACCTATTTTTATCATACTGAATCAAAATCGGTTCATTAAGATAACAGCGACACCCAACTTAAAAAAATAAAATAAAATATGGTTGTAATAGAGTATACTATATAAAATACACTATTCTAATTCAATTTTTCCAATTTCCCAATAGATAAATAATTAAAAAAGATTAAATATTAAATTTGAAACTTTAAACTTAAATTTGATGAAAATATTGTTGTAGTTTCAAAACAAAATATTCTGTTAACTATCTTATGTAATGTGTAATACAGGTTTTGATTTTGTGTTATAAAAATTCGGATAACATGTGTAACAATAATAAATAATATGTTTATGTTTACTAGTAATTAACTTAAGTAATCTCCTTTAAAATGTATGCTGTACAGTATATTTGTTATTAATCTGATAAATAAAATTTAACCAAATTCTGAAGAGATTTTTTTTATGAGTTCAGGTAGTATTATTTATGTAGATTTTAATATCATTTCCATTATTTTTAACCCTGTAGTTCTCTAAAAAATTCCCATCAAAATGAAGTAGCTTACAAATTATAAAATTGATGAATTACTATGATAAAGCATACTTAAAATATTTTTTTAATTATCCAAATATTTCTTATCGATGAAGAACTTTAATATTTAAAAGATTTGTTGATACTGTAATTATTATATCCTTAGTTGGTATATCTATTCAAAAATTTTGACTAACAATTTATAAGTTAAATTTTTAATATTACTTTTATTTATTTACTTATTTCTAAAAGTTTTAACGTTATTTATAAAACAAAAAATATGTAAAATTTATAACAGTAAACAAAAACAATTAATATAATAATCTAAATCTTCACATATATTTTATACACCACTGCACACCGTACAGAAAATAATTTATTTAAAGAAAAAATCAATTTTCGGTAAATATTGATATATTTTTATAAAATATCTTTGAAAATTAAATTAAATATTAATTCATTCATTTCTGATCGTTGTATAAAATAATTTTAAATTGAACGTAAAATATATTATATTGTTATTATTTTATGGATTAAAATTATAATTTCAATAAAGACTTTTAAAAATATTTTGTAGGAACGAATTTTATATTAAGATTACTTGACACATGAAATACAAATATAAATAAACTCAAAACAAGAATATTCAAAAAAATATGTTGAAAAAAATTAAACATATCAATTCAGTTTAAATACAAAGTAATATGGTTTTATTTTCATGTATTTGTATATTTTTAAATATTTTTAAAAAACATTAATTATATTTTTTTTAAATATATTCATATTTATTATTTAATATTAAATTTTTAAAATAATTTGATAATGTAATACGTTTTTATTGTTATATTATAACAATAAATTTATTAATAAATAAATTTAAAATAAATGCTATTTGTATTGAATGATATTATGTTTACGTTTGCGTCAGTAGAAAACGTAAAGTGTTGTTACTCGTGTATTTATCAAGTAATCAATGCCCCATACTCCACGTGGTGCTGTAGTATGTTTACTGTCGTACACAGTGGTTTGAATTTAGATATATATATATATATATATTTTACGTATACACATGTTTGTTTGTTTATATTTTGGTTTCTATATATTATTCTAGTGATACTTAATAACATTTATTAAAAATTCCTGCGTTGTTTACAAACAACAACACAATAACACTTGACATATAAACTTTTTAAACTAGAACTTAAGTTTTTATTACTTTCGAATGATTCATAATCAAGTTCCTTGTGAATTTTTGTAGCTTTGATAATGTTATTCATTGGAAAATATATAAAAAAACTAAAGTTCATGAATAAAAAGTTTTAATTTTCACTTATTTTTTGGTGTATATAATTGAACGTTATTTTTTTTATTTTAAAAATAATTTATTTTTGTTGTAAAATATTTTTTATTTTCAGTGTAGGTTACAAAATATTTTTGTTTTGATTTGACGAATAAAATGGTATGAAATATATATTATACGATATAGTGTAAAAATAATATTTCAGATATATTTAATAAACAAATAATAATGTGTGATATTAAAGATAAGAATTATGAAAGAAAGTGAATGATCTATAGATAAATATATGAGAGTGAATAACTGACCACCAACCAGCGTGGCAGCGCGCCCTCCTGCTCTTCGCCTTCCGCTAGTCCACAGCTTCAACCGAATCACCACCACGATGTCGACGACAGGCGTCTAATAGTAATCACTTGGTGTTTCCAATGTTACAGTGTCCAGGCTTCAACGCCCTCGGTTCGGCGCGGCGCCCCTTCTTCCTACCCTTCCTTACGGTGTCTCTACTGCCGAGTGCCGCCGACTGGCAATCCACAAAACAAAGTATCGATTGATGAGTGACGTCATGCTCGAAGGGGACACTTGATGGAGAAAGTGGGGTGGGGGAATAGAGAAGTGCAAACACGATATGAAATTCAATTTTATTGCTTTTTTCTAGTTCTTCTCCCCAGGAATTGTATGCGCAGCTCCCAAAGCCTCCATCCCTCCCCCTTAGGGGCGCGCACTCTCGCACACTCTCAAACACTATTCGCTATGGGTAAACAGTCAGCCTACCCGTGCCTACCTTATATATAAAATCAATACGAAACTTGTTTAAATCACAAGTGCGTGTAAGTGTGCAAGTGTAGCCACACACACTCTACATTCACACACGCACACACACCCACACAAAAACACGCGCACGCTCGCATATACTTCTCTTATCAATTCTTCTTCTTCTTTTTCTTCTCCTTCTCCATCTTCTCCTTCGTCTTTACTGTTTGTGGTCGAACCTTATCTCTTCTTTAATCATAACCGTTATATTATGTTATACATCCATTATATTCTTCCTTTCATATTTTTGAAAAAAAAAATTAATTAAAAACCAGAAAAAAAGATTACGGGTTTAAACGAGTGATTCTAAATATAAGTTACCTGCCCAATTTTTAGAAAATAATATGATAATAAAATTACATATTTAAAGTATTACTTTAAAACTTCAAGATAATAATCACATTTATAAATTTATAACTTCTGTAAAGTACCGGGAATAGGATGTAAAAGATAATTCGTTGCAAGCTTTACAATATTTCTCGTACGTATTATAAGACTCAATGATTGTGGATATTTTTATAGTAGTACCTAAACTGGGAAAAACGGGAAAGGGAAGACCACGGAACTAGAACATAGAATGGTTTATATATTTTGTATTCAGCTGTTATGTTGTATTTATGTTGTTGTTATGTTGTTTCGCCTGCCTAAAAGGATAGATGGAGTGTTTAAATTATTTGCACTCGATCTGATATTTCCAGGGCTTATAAAAATAGTTCTGTTTCTTATTACATGGTCATCCAATTTTATGACTGAAGAATTTAAGAACAGGAAAGGTAGAGGTGAAAAAGACACTAACCAGAATTATCTCCTCTGATAGTAATGAATTTTATTATACAGCCAGACCCCGTGGTGAATGAAATGAAGGTGTTATTTGTAGAGAGGAAAATAGATGCTTTTCGGAGGGCCTGGTATGCTGATAACCATAGGCTGTTTTTCCACTCAGTGAGGAAGGCATGGTAAACCACCTTCCTTCTTGTTTTACTTAGTAAAGCCTCTAGAGGTTCAAACCAGTCGGTTGATGACCTAAACAACATTCAGCCGTTGACTCTTTTTGTAAATATTTTATAGCTATGTAAATATTATTACATATTTAAGCTATTATTCTAAAAGTTTACTTACAATTACCTTAACATAAAATACGTACTTCGAAATGACTAATTTAATATTAATACAGAATATAGTATTTTTAATTTTTTTTTTTTTGTTTAACGTCCGACTGTTCTGCAATTACTGCTAATGCAGACGGTATACTTTTAAAGTCATAGCTTTTATAAAGTACCGGGGATCGGACGCAAAGGATAACTCATTGCAAGCTTTAATAAAAGAAAACAATATTTATCGGTTCAACAACAAAATCTCAATTTATAGTGTTTTCCCAAAGAAACTTTGCTAACAATGCAGTAAAACTCTCTTTAGGTGTTCATGAAATTATCAGAGTAAATCAAATTAAGATTCTTGGTTTAAATTTTGTCGAAAAATTGTCGTGGACTCCTTACATACGTTTACCCAAGGCAGAGTGTCAACGCAGAATTAAAATTTTAAAATTCATATCATCTAGCAACTGGGGTGCTGATAAGAAAATATTATTGATGACTTATTTCGCACTGATACGATAGATTACAGATCGATAGTCTATGGCTCTGCAAAATGTAATGTATCAAATTTTTTAATACAGTTTAAAATATTTGTTTAAGGTTAGCCCTAGGTGCATTCAGGACAAGTCCGATCCTCAGTATCTTGGCAGGAGCTGAAGAAGCACCTCTTGGTATTAGAAGAAGAAAGTTGTGTTTTTCCTTTGATTTAAAAATAACTTCTTGCCTTAACACTCCAGTTACGGAAATGTTTTTCTGACAGACTTTCAGGCCGGTATAATTCCAAACCTTCATTTTCTAAACCATTCCGTAATCGGCTGTAAAATTATCTACAAACATCCTCATGCAAGTTTACACCTTTTTTTTATTCGTCAACCTTCCTTCGAACCAACTTGGCTGTTGGTTCCTTTTTTGCTGGATTTATCCATGGCTCATTATCTGAAAAACTCAGCTAACCCTGAGATATACCATCAACTATTTAATGATTTATTATCAAAATACACGAACAATATACACATATACTCTGATGGATCTCGATCACCATAAGGCGCTAGCTGTGCACTTGTCTTCGCTAGGAGTACTATTAAAATTCATTTAAATAATATTTGTTATGTCTTCTTTTTCGAAGCATATGCTAAAAATAATAGTTCAAAACTCCTAGCCACAAGAACAAACGATAAGTTTACAGTATTTATGGACTCGATGAGTGTAGTTAAAGGCTTGCAGGCTGAAGAGATTAACGAGCCAATTATTAAACATATATAGAACCAAATAAAACAAATTAACAACAGAAATGAAGTACATATTGTGTGGATTTCATCGTATTGTGGTATACACTGAAATGAGACAGCCAACACAGCCGCAAAAGAGGCATTAAGAATTCCAATAATAGAAAATCATCTTCCATCACATAAAAATATCAGGATACACCTACCTCTCTAAAACAAACAACACTGGAACCAAATCTGGTCTCAACATCCTCCAACAAAACTTTACAACATAAGAAAAAAAAATAATATATATATATTTGAAAACTCACACCTACACATGGAGCTTTGAAGGCATGAAGTACTATTTACGTGGGTGCGCGTTGGACACTCTACACTTACACACAATTACTTACTGAAAAATGATCAAGCACAACATTGTACACATTGCAACACGCCACTTTAAGACTCATTAGTAGAAAATGAAGCGGTTTAAACACAATAAATTTTTGGACTTTTACAAAATTTCAGATTTAATATTATAAAATCATATATATCATTTTTTCATTGTGTCATTCTATTTTTTTTATTTTTATGATTTTTAAATTTTCATTGAATCTAACTAATTTTTTATTCTTGTTTTTATTATCAATGACTTTATTTTGTATATTTGTGTATGTTGTATATTTTGTGTCTTCTTTGAAAAAAAATTGTACTATATGTATTTATGTAACGTGGTAGCTAATGACCTGGTAGTTGAAGCGACCTTAAATAAATAAATGTAAAAAAACTTATCGGGCACATTATTAGACGCAATGATTTTATTAAAGATATTTTGATGGTAATACACTAGGAAAAATCTGCTGTAAAACACTCACGATTTTATCTTGCCAATGTTAACAATGAAAAATACAACCTATATTTAAACACTACTTAAATAATGTAAAATTTAAAAAAAAACATAACCTTATTTTAATCATGAGTGAATTAGGCTACGTAAAATAGAAATCAACCTCTGTGGAACTTAAGGTACGAAAATTCACTGGTTAACGCAACACTAGCCTCTGTAGAAAAATATGCTTGAAATAAAGTATCGAAATCTAGGTTTTATAATTTTCTATTACTTATGTTGGTTGTGTTTTTGTCGTAAAAATTCTTACTATGGCCGACACATTAAAAATCCCGTTCTTTACCGATTTTTATGGTAAATTTACAGATATTTATTACTAACTGACGTTAAACGAATCGTTGTAGAAACAAATTTTTTAAATAAAATTTATAGATTTTCTAATTTTCTACAATTTTGTTTTTAACTTTAATGATATACACTTTTCACTAAAATGCATATTAAGGCCGCAATCTTAAAATAACCATTTTTTAACACGCGAACACAGCGCCCAAGAATTTCAGCAGACATTGTGCTTACCCTATCTTATAGAGCATAAAAAAATGTAATAAATGATTTTAAAAAAAATCGTAGCAACAGTTTTTGAGAAAAACGTAAAAAATTAAAAAAAAAAACACGAATAAACTACTACTTCCGGTTGACCAATTTTGATAATAAAGTTAGTGCTGCGTCCTCTAATGGTACTTAGCATAAGTTTTAAGTTTGAATTCCGTTCTAGAGATATTTTGTTAGCAAGCACAGACACACACACCTATCGCTAAAAAAATGATTTTTTGGGTTCAGGGGGTCTTAAAACACGTATTTCTGGTGAAAAGTCGATTTCAAAACATCTACATTAAACAAATACTTTTCTTCTGTATATATTCATGTTGGGGAATAGAAAGTAAAAGTACAATATTTACTGTGTTTTTAAATACTGCGAGTATTGCTAAATTGTTTTGTTATTCACAAAATATATATTTTATTTTTTTAGGTCCGACTGTTTTGCAATTACTGCTAATGTAGACGATGAGAAGGGTGATAGATGAAAATTAATAATGAAAAAATTCCAGACTTGTCAGGGAATCGAACCCTGGGACCTTGGCGTAGAAGCCAGTTGCGCTGACCACTTCACCACGGTCTGGCCCTCAAAATCACAGAATTTTATTAGAATGAGTGTGATGATAATATCAATTAAACTGAAGTCACAACAAATGGATGGTAAATGCGAGCGTGTCTGTCTTTTTGTCCAAATCTCTCCCGAGAGGTTAGTTATAACATCATTGCTCTATCCTCAACAAGTCTGAAAGATCAGACAATTTGGAAAAAACTATAGATAAGTCCAACCTATTTGCAAATTAAAAACTCAGTGTACTTACTAAATGAAAACAACTTTATTTACATAAAACTATATTTTAAAGTTTATATAGCCGCTTCCGCTACATTTCGCATTAAAAAACACTTTATTTATTTATCTTTTGATACTGTGTATTAAGGGAAGATTACTGTTTTAATTCTTTTTACTTTCTCTTGCCCTAAGTGCATAGGCCTATATAGGAAAAGAAAATACTGGTTTCATGTCGATTTTTCGAAATGTAGTTTTCACCGGATATACATGTTTCTAGAACCCCTAAATCCAAAAAAAAAACAGGTTTTAGCGATTGGTCTGTGTGTGTGAGAGAGAGAGAGAACAAAATATCTCTAGAACGGAATATACGAAATATACGGAATATACGGAATATAATGTACGAAGTTGAAACTTGAAACTTAAATTTGGTACCATTAGAGGATCCGATACAAACACTTTCATCAAAATCGGTCGACCGGAAGTAGTAGTTTATTCGTGTGATACTTCAATTTTTTACAATTTTCTGAAAAATGTCTTGTGTAGTTTTTTAAAAAATCGCCTCATTTAGTACATTTTTTGTTTTACAAGGATAAGTGGTATGGCTACTAAAATTCTTAGAAGAGCTGTGCTGTTGTGGCCAAACATTTTTTTCGATTACAGCCTTTATTTCCGTTTGAGGGCAAATATGTGGTATATAGGCCTCATTAAAGTTGTACAAAATTAAAGGACCTACAAATGTTATTTCAAATATTTGTTTCTACAACGCTTAGTTAAGAGCCAATTAGTGATATTCTGTATTTTGCTTATAAAAATCGGTAAAAAAATGGGATCTTTTAAGATTGTGGACTTATTATGGATTTTACGACAAGAACATAACACTAACAAAAATAACAAAAGAAGAAAATTAAAAAACCTAACTTTGTTTTATTTTTAACATTTATTTTCAACAGAGTCTAGTTTAGCGTTAATTAGTGATTATCCGTATTTTTCAATTCTACAGAGGTTGATTTTCATTTACCGTCATTCACTCATGAATGAAATAAGGTTTTGTTTTTCATTTCACATTGCTTCCTCGTGGTTAAAAATAGGTTATAACTTATTTTTCATTATTTGTATAGGCAAGAAAAAATTAGGTTGACAGTTTTACACTAGATTTTTTTTTAATCAATGTTCAATTAAAGAGCAATAAGAAAACCCATGACCCAATGAGATGAGGATGATATGTAGCCCTGCAGACTCAAGCCGATCATACCTGAGAGAGTTTGATTAACCCCAACCATCAAAGTACACTGGTAACCACTGTCTATACTATATCCAACAGTTACTTGAGGCTGTGGGAAAGATAGACAATTTCAATTTAACATTGGTTGTATAGAGCAATACGCTCTCCGCTACTATCTCTCCTACAAACATACGTAGTATTTAATTAATAACTTACAAGTTTTAGTTGTAATTGTAATTTAAGCTAAACACTTTCCTTTGTCTTACTAGTTCCATTTTATTAAAAATAACAATAAACACGTATTATTAAAGAAATGCAGCACTGAACCATAAAATACTAACCGAAAATACTCATTAAATGATTACATGCGCAACAGCACTACTTCACACAACAAATGGTATCTCAACACTAAATAATTAGAAGCCAATGTGGATTTGAAAAAGAGTATACATATACAGTACATAATACTGTAGTATTTATAATGTTTATAAATGGATGGCAGCCTATTATCTATATGGCCTATGGCGATGAAATAGATAAATATAGATTTTGAAAGAATAAAAAAAAATATGTTTAATTTAATTTAATCTTTTCATAACATTTTATAGTTTTAAAAACAAAATGCTATACATTACACTATAAATAGTTGTATCCAATTACCAATGTAATAACAATTCTGTCACATAATATATATTTAAGATAAAACGTAAACATTTTTAATCGTAGAGGTAATTTGTTTTAATATCGTAAGTATAATATATACTACAATGAGATAAACTTCAAATCCGTATACAATTACCACCTTTACTAGGATTTGAACCACGGAACTTTCGTTTCCAAAAATTAGCTGTTAAACAGCCGATTCACCTCAATAATCTTAACACCAGATAGAAACCAGTGGGTCACCGTTTTAATTAACATAAAATTTAACAATTTTCAATATGCAACTGAAAATTATCCATATAAGCTTCTTTATGCACCGTCTCTAGAAATCTATAGCGTCCAAATGAATATTGACGATTTTGATGAATTTTAATAGAAAATTATAAACTTTTGCTATTCATTTAGCAACTAGCTAGCAAATTACATTAGTTTTCTTCTCTACGCTTGGATTCATTAGTAATTTAAATTAACCTACTTTTTAGTTTAACACATTTTTATTACATTATATGCACTTCCAAGTTATAGTTTTTACACAATCTAGTTTTAACGTTGTTTTCGTGTTGAAGAAAATCGTTAAGCGCCACTAAACTAAGCCTCGGATAAAAAAATTCAAATTGTAATTATTTTAAATTTATTTAATTTTTTTTATTATGTACTTTTAGTCACATTCAAATTGTTATTAGTGGTTACATAAATTTAAGAAATAATACAAATATATGGATATTTTAGGGTTTCTTTAACCCTAATATGTTTACTTTGTAAACTGTTTCATTTAAAACAATAAGCAACAACCCCGTGACCTAATGAAATGAGAATGACAATATGTATGATGTAAATGAGATGTAGTCTGTAAACTCAAGAAAAATATTCCTGAGAGAGTATGCCCTATATTTTATATAGGGCAAGAGAAAGTAAAAATGTGCGTCTTTGTTCAAAGAATAATAAAAGCAATTTGAAAAAAGTTACTTGTGGAATTTTTACATTAAACGATTCCAATGGTTTATTTTTTAAGACAACGTTTATTAAATTATTAAAGAAAATATAATTCTATGCTGTATATGTTTAACTGGTTAATTTTATTACGTTGAACCATGGTTTAAAGTAAATATTAAAATATGGAAGGAGAAATTCAGTTTCGATATTTATTATTGTATTTCCTTCTCAGCTTAATTTAATAAACTCGACAAGATAAAATACGGGAAATAGAAAATTTCCACGAAAATGGCTTCACAAATATCAGAATTTCTCAACTCCTTTTTGTTTAAAAATCATATTAATTATTTTGATAAAGTAATAATTTTCCAGAGTAATAAATTAGAATTCCTAAAATAATATAATGTACATTTAACGTACTGGATAGCTTGAAAGTATAAATCCATTTGATACCCGGTCGGTTTACAAGTATAAAAAAGTAATAAAAATAATATAAAATAGTAAATATACCGGTATATATTTAATAATAAAAAAAATATAGGAATAATAATTTTAATTATATTTATTAATTAAAAATTAAAATAAAATAGTAATATAAATAATATTAAAAATAAATTTGAACAAAACAATTAATTAAATGGTGTCTCATTTTATTTAAAATTTAATGCAGATAGTTATTTAGAACTTGGTGGTATCGCATTAATACCGAGAGATTCATCGACTTCAAAAGTAATTTATAAGGAAATAAAAAGACAAGTGACAAATGTTGAAATCGTTGAGTATGAGAGTGAAACAGAATAGACGGTCTTAACCGGTGATGATATAAATCGAGTTCCTCAGAAGTTCATTGTTGGAGAGAAACGATTTTATGAAGTTAAGGGATTTCAGGACTTGGGAAATACCATACAAGAACGAATTTAATTGGAAAATAAAGTCTACTTTCCGAATGTAAAGTTGTTTAATAATAAATTAATAAGTAGGAAATCAAAAATTAAAATATAGGTATATGTGTTTGGTGTGCCCAGTTGTCATCTATTACTGTAAAAGATGGACTTTGTCAGAGGCAGATTGCAACATGTTGAGAAGGTCCAAAAGAAATAATTTAGGGAGGGTTTCTGGATCGGTACAAGAAGGAGATGACGCAGAGTAGGTAAAGTTTTGATTGATCCATTTATTTTTAATTATTTAATAATTTATTCACATAAAGGACCAAAGAACGGCATAAAGATAAACTGGTTTACTTTTGCAGATGGCCTAGCAACCATTTTTAGAATCACAGGAAAATCAACAGAACAAATCAACGTGGTAAAAGAACAAACAGAAAATGCAGGACTACATAAATTTCCTTCGAAAAAACTAAATACATATCGAATATCAAAACACAATACGAAAATTGTCTCTTGGAAACACAATTCGGAAAAATTGGAAAAGTAGATAGCTTTAAGCACCTCAGGAGATAATACAACTGACCAGCGAAAAGGAAGCGAACGGCAGCGGACGAGGAAAGATGGCCAGTTCACTTCGAGAGACTCCGTACTTGTATAAGAAGAAAACACTCTCAAGACAAGCCAAGATTAGACATTATAATACTGTGATGAAACCTGTGTGTTTGTATGCGAGTGAGTGCCTTAGAATGACTGGGAAGGCTGGTCTAAGAGAAACAGAGAAATATCCTCCGCAAGATAATGGGTCCGAAGATAGTAGACGGACAGTATAGATGACAAGGACGAGATTGTACAAGTAAAATGAACGATTAATAGAAATAGTTTGAAATGGAAGACTAAAATTTTACACATACCTGTATAAAATAGATGACAAACGGTTGACAAAACAAACTTTTTAAGACACTAAACAATAGATCTACCCATAACAGACAGGTAGAGTGTAAAATTATTTACACTCAATCTTTTAGTTGCAGGGCTAAAATAAATAGTTCCGTTTCTTAGCAAATGGTCAGCCAATTAAATGACTGAACCATTTAAGAACAGAAGAGGCAGAGGTGTAAAAGACACTAATCAGAGTTATCTCCTCTGAAAGTAATGAATTTCGTTATACTGTCAGACCCTGTAGTGAATGAAGTGAAGGTGTCATTTGTAGAGTGGAAAATATGTGCTTTCCAGAGGGCTCGGCATGCTGATAAGCGTACTTTTCCACTCATTGAGGAAAGCAATGGTAAATCATCTCACTCCTCGTTTTACTCAGTAAAACCTCTACAGGTTCAAACCAGCCTTTTGGCTGATGACCTAAACAACAAACAATAGATCTAAGGTGATGGATAAATGGTTCAAATAAGTTAGAAAGGATATTGAGATAAACCGATAAAACTTAGTGAACAACTAATTACGTAATTTAAGGGCTTCCATGAAGAACAATAAATAGAAACATCGAATACCAAATATAAATAGATATAGAAACATCAAACAGAACATCGAGTGAACAGAAGAAAGAAGAAAAGCCTACATAGTACGAATGCTGAAAATGTGGGCTGCAAAAAAAGCTTCCAGAAACGTCTATAGTTACCTCATCCAGTCTAAAATTGGCCCTATACGAAAAAATTAAGCATTCATTTATTAATGAATATTGAACAATTAACTAAAAAGAAAAAAAAGAAAAAAATTTACAAAAAAAATTTACAAAAAATCACAGAAAAAAAATCAAAAAAAAAATTAAAAAATTTTTTTTTTAAGAAACGCTATTATTTAACAATTAATCAAAAAAAAGAACTAAAAAGAAAAAAATTTACAAAAAAAATCACAGACATTACAGTTAAAAATAAAAGCGTGGCGCATTAATACGTATATATTATAATATTTATTGTAAAATATTCGTTGTAAAATATTATATATATTAATGCGCCACGCTTATTTATTGTAAAATATTCGTTGTAAAATATTATATATATTAATGCGCCACGCTTTTATTTTTAACTGTAATGTCTGTGATTTTTTTTGTAAATTTTTTTATTTTTTTTCTTTTTAGTTCATTTTTTTGATTAATTGTTAAATAATAGCGTTTCTTAAAAAAAAATTTTTTAATTTTTTTTTTTGATTTTTTTGTAATTTTTTTTTCTGTGATATTTTTGTAATTTTTTTTAATTTATTTTCTTTTTAGTTAATTGTTTTAAGTAATTGTTAAATAAAAGCGTTTTTAAATTTTTTTTTTAAATTTCAAAATTTTTTTTACAAACACCTCCACAGCGTATTGTCATCGAAGATAAACAAGTGTGCAAAGTTTGATTCATATTGATACGGTAGAAGTATTAAAATTTTAAGTTGCAAGATTTGATGGATCCAAGAGTAAGTTAAATAAAAGCGTTTAAAAATGTAAACCTTACGAAAATTAAAGACTTTAGTTTTCACCAAATTTATATTTCCATAAATACTTTTGTGAAATTAAACTTATTAATTACCTACTAGCCGCACGCCCCTTCTATGTGTGCTCGCTGCACTTGTATGGCAAACTAGTTTTTAAAGAGTTTAACTTCACACTACTTAAGCTGCTAAGATTTTTTTTAAAATGGCCTCACACACTAAATTTTCTGTGCTTTACAAGATAAGGTAATCGGTATATTTGTTGAAATTCATGGGGGAGGGTGCTGTGCCCAAACAGTAAAAATTGTTTTTTTTACGATTGCGGCCTCAATATATTATGTATTTTAGGGAAAAAGCGTACATAAGTATAGTTGTAGAAAATTTTAAAACCCCACAACTTTTATTTCAATAATTTTTGCATCGCTTAGTTTAGCTTATATTAGTAATTTATCGTATTTTGCTCATTGAAATTGGTAATAATGTATCTTGTTATGATTATGGCTTTAGTATGCATTTTTCGATAAAAGTATGTATAACCCAAAATTTGAATTTGAATTTTTAAATCTACAATATTTATATCAAGAAATTTTTTTTTAACAGAGCTTAGTTTAACGTCAGTGATTTTCCGTGTTTTTAAGTCCAACAGAGGTTAATTTTCATTTAGCGTCCATCATTTAATCATGATTAACATTAAGATACATATTTTATTTTAAATTGTTTACTCGTGATTTAAACATAAGTTATAATTTTCATATTTACATTGGCAATAGAAAGTCGCGTGAGTGTTCATACCAGTTTTTTTTTAATTCTACATATTTAAAAAACAAATTATACATAAAAATAAAGCTTTAAATGTCTTTTTAGAATTGGTAAAAATATTTACAAAATTGTTGATTGTTGGCACTGTTAAAATTTCTTTTAAACGGAGTATTTCTTACGTGGTTTTGCAACTGGGTCCGGTAGGTTAGTTTCAGGCTCTGGATACCCATTGTTACTGGTTTCTAAAACTAGTTCAGGATCTACTTCTGGATTTTGGATCTTTCTTTAAAAAAAAGTCCTGAAGGTTTTGAATAGATATTCTTTTCATTACCTATTCTCAAAGGTGGTCTCTGGTGAATCGATGATCTCCACACACTGGCAAAGATTTCGTTCTACGTCCCAGTTTTAATAATCGCTCCAAAAATGTGTTCTATCGGAAGACCTTCTCAACTAATTATGCTAGGTACCCATTCTCCGTTAATTCCATGCTATTGAAATTATTTCGTTAAATCCAGTTCATCAGAGTCGAGCCTCATTTTAGGCTGACCAACTCAAAGGCTTTAGAAATGTTTTACTTTCTAAATGTATTTTATTTAACCGATATTTTTGATTGTTTTTCAGTATTTTTTATGTATTCAAGTTTGTCTCTTGTAACCGTTCTTTATCTTCGAACTGAAATTTTATTTTCACATTCTCTCTACTCAATTAAGTTAGGCTCCTTTTTTCTCTTATTATAATTGTTTATTGTTTATGATTAAAGTTCTTATTAATTAACATGTACAATCGTGATTTAGTTTGTAATATTGTTTATCTTGTGTGTAATATTATTTTTATCATTGGGCCATTTTGGCATGTTGTAAACAAATGTATTGTAAATAAATAAATAATCATTCTTGCTTGAGTAATTTTATTTTAAAATCAATGAAGAAAATTAAAATAAATATCGTTTAATTGACCCTAACGACTCATCTTGCCAGTACACAACAAGCCCGCTAATCCGAAATTTCGAATAATCCAAACTGATTGTTTTAATTGCTTCACATATGTTCTAAAATAAAAAATAAGTAATTTTACAATAACGAAAAAATATTTTTAATACGCTTCTAATCTTAAAAATAAATTAAAAGAAAGTTGTAAACAGTTTAGTTGGAAGAAAAGACGAATATGGCCAAGTTGGTAAAACATTCTTTAGCAACTACAAGTAATTATACTTTTCATTCTGTTTGACAGCATAAAATTACTAATTGTTTGCACTGTTGTGATGCCCAAAACCTTGATGATGACGTAATATTTCACCAGCGCCTTATAAACATGACGTATGTGTGCGTAGCGTTGTTGGACTGCTCTACGTACCTACTCCAGTGCTCTTTTCAGTGCTTTTGTTGTTTCAGAATATGAAATAAACCGCTCCGTGTTACATATTTCATAAATTTCTTCTGAATCTTTGCCTAAGTCTGGCATGATAATTAAAACAATTTCTTTGTCTGTAAACTGAAGGTTTTCATACTTCTACCCCTTCCCTGTCGAGCTCTTGGAAGGTGCATTAATTCAGTAACTATTCTACGTTTTAAGAAGGGAAAACGTAGTGACTGTGGAAATTATCGTGGGATCAGTTTTTTAAATGTGGGTTAAAAGATTTATTCGAGGATTGTGGGCAACCGTATGATGGTCATTACAGAGGCACTTTTGGGTGAAGAACAGAATGATTTCAGAAGTGGTCGTTCACATACAGATAATGTCTTTTTAATGAAGAGAATAATTCAGGAACAGCGGAAATTCACTTTGGAGACTCATATGGCCTTTATAGATTTTGTGAATGCTCTCGGCAGGATTGACCGCAATATTCCGGCAAATCTTGTGGGAAAGGGGGTGTCCTTCTCATTTGATAAAAGTGGTTAAGAGTCTGTGTAAAAGTACGCAAATAGTGATAAATACAGGTACGAAACGTTTAGATAAAATACTCGTAGATCAAGGGTTGAGACAAGGGTGCAGTCTGTCACTTACTTTATTTAATATATATATATACGTAATATATTGAGTATGTTTCTAAAAAGTTGAAAGGTGTGGTTAGTCCGGGGGTTAGAATAAGTACTGACGATTACCTCAATGTTTTGTTATTTGCGGATGATATGTGGATTATACCTACAGGAGACCAAAGGTAATGGCATTCAGGGGTAAATCCCCCACTCGTTCAAAGATTGTTTTAGACAGTGCAGTATTAGATCAAGTGTCTCACTATAACTATCTGGAATGCGATGTGAACTTTGATAGGGATTTGGATGTAGAAAATTTAAAAAAATTCAAGCTATTTGTGGTACCATTAACAGGACATTGGGTAACAGAGCTAGAACAGAGACAATAGAGAAGTTCTACAAGGTAATGGCAGCCCCAGTCCTTCTTTGTGGAAGTGAGTCATGGGTTATCAAGAAAAATTAAGAAAGTAGGATCCAAAAAGCTGAAATGACGTTTTTAAGAAGAGTAAAGGGCTACTCGAGGCTGGATCTAATACACAAATAGAAAATTAGATCTGAGTTGGGTGTATTTAGTCTGAATAAAAAAGTGGAAGAGTTTTCAATGGAGGCAACATTTGGAACGGATGCCAGAAAAGATAATACCCTTCAAAGTTACGGAATATATTCCATTTGGAAGAAGGGAGGTGGGAAGACCTCGAAGAAGATGTCAGTAGTCGAGATGTGCGGATTGGAATATCTCGTGTTTGTGTAGTATATGTATAGGATTTTTTTGTGAGTTCAGAACAAGCGTATGCCTAATCCTTGATAGTAAGAAGAAGAAGAAGAAGAAGACTATTCTACTGTAAAGTTGTGTATTATATTCCCCCTTAATTACACACAGTTGGCCAACATAACGCCAATATTACGTGCATATTATTAAATTTGGCTAGTTCTGGATTATTTTTTGTTATTAGCCTATGTCGCCTACGTTTTTTCAGTGAATCCGAAATCCCGATCCCAATTAGTTCGGATTAGCAGGGTTGTTGTGTACTGAAATTTACTTTTCCAACAAAAAGTTTTTTTGTATTTCACCGCACATTTGTTGTTTTTGAAGCCCCACTACTTTAAATAAATTTCATAAAATTACGAGTAACATAAATTATTAATTTCCTTAATACATGAATGAAATCAATCGTTAGTCTGGCCTCCCTTAATCATAAGCGTAGGGGCCTACGTAGGCCTACATTTGGGGTAAACATAATAACGTTTATAGATTTGAGTTTTATTGTAAAATTGTACGTATTGTAGTAACATTTTTACATTTCTGTTTTTGAAAAGTTGGATTACTGATCTGGATTATGATGATTTCTGTACAGAGTGAAATAAATTCTTTTCAAAGTATTCAGTTTTTGTTGATTGGTGTGGCCCCTTTTTAAATATTCCCAGTTTTATGGGTATTATAGTTTTGAGATATAAAATGAATAAACAGGGATGGATATTTGAGAAGGGTTAGGCAGACTTTCAATTCCATTGTTGGTCCTTGGAGAGAGTTAGCTACTTACTACTATGCATCATACTATTACTATTTTATTATTATTACTATTAGAATTATTACTATTACTACACACCCCTTAGCGTAGGGTCGGGGGTTAGCCAGAATGACATTTTCTACCCCAAAATACAGTTCCCCCTCATTCACAGCTAACAGCATAGCGACATGATTCATCTGTACACCGATTAAAAATCTGTCTTTATTTCTCTTTTTTCATTCCCTCCATACAACTGCTCTGTGCAGTTACATCAGTTGCAGTTATACGAGAAAAATCAATTTATCTCAACAGTTTTACAGGCTTATGAATTTTCTAAATTATGCTATTCTATTTTTATCATATTATGCGTCAATTCTCGTGGTATTTTATCAAAAGTATTTTAGATTCTTGAAAGGAAATTTAAAGGTATCGCTGATCTTTATGTTGTGTAAAGACAAAAACTCACCAACTAAAGAAAATACAGTTTTATTGTCGCGTAAAATAATATAATTATAAATAATAAATTTTCTTTATTTTTTAATTTTGTATAAATACTGTGTTATAATCTGTTCATTGACTTTGAATAATAAATAATTAATCTGGCAGAAAAGTGAAAAAGCTGAAGCAAGTCAAACACCCATCGATGTTACAAAACACCTCTGTGATGTTTATAAATGTATTTAAATAATATATAATTAAAAGTTAATAAAAATTAAATGAATAAAAATATATAGAAGAATATATTGTTATGATTACTATAACGATAAGGCAAGTCCAAAACATCAAATCTCATCAACCTTAATTTAAGTTTATACTATCGACTAATAAATTAATTGATAAAACGATTTTAATGTTTGTAAAGTCTGTTCAAATAAATAAAGCTAAATTTTGGAATTTATTGTTTTTTTACTGTGTTCAAGTTAAGATCTCTATAAATAAATTTGTTGTTTTTCAAAAATTTAAAGATTACGTAATATCACACAGCCTATGTTACTTAAAAAGCTCGACGCTTATAACAGCGAAATATGTTTTAACCGGTTGGGTAGTTTCTTAGGTTATCTTGTACAAACAAACAAATAAATAATCTTCAGCCAACTTCTTTATAATATTTGTATAATTAAAAACGTAGAATAACTTAATAAACAAAAGTGATAAGGTAAATATAGATTTGTAATTAATGTTGATTCCATGTGTTTATTGGTCTTTACTGAAAATATATTTAAAAACATTTAAATTTACATTTGCATTTACTTTTTACACCCTACAGTCTTAAAATTTATAAATTTTGAAGTGCGACTAATGTAATATATTTTTCTCAAAAATCTTCAGCAGTAAGCTCTTTGATCTGAAATTGAATCAGTTTGTAAACGAATTTCAGTTGCTTCAGCAAAGTAGAAAACATACCGGTTGTTGAACTACTTCGAGTGTTTCACCCACTTTGCTATGAGTTCATTAATCGAAAATTTCGATTTGGTGGAGTTCAAGCACTCAGAGTTGACTAAGGAAAGTACTGCATGTGATTTGTAAGTCCTACTTTCTCCAGCCCAATCCAACGGTCTAATCACAGATCCGGTAGTTTGTTCTCTTTTGGTCACATCTAGAACTTAGCGGAACTCTTAGAAACGCATGGCAGCATTTAAAACCCTGGAAGTGTTGCTCTCTATCCATGGTCAAAATACCTCTGAATATTTTTTCACTTGAACGCACCATTTTCTCTGTCCCCAAAAAAGGTAAAAACTTTTTGGGGCTTTACGGTAGCTCTACATAATAATATATCTTTTGGGAAGCTCAATACGTTTTTAATCTCATATTTCTGTTTCTGTTAATCGTGACTCTAGTTCAATAAGGTTCTAACTGACATTTTTTTTAATTTTTCCCGTTTTTGTTATATTATTAGGGTTTTAACTGCGAGAATCATTTGCCATAGAAAAATTATCTTCATCGGATAACTCATTGTTGAGATATAGCCATTTCCTTAAGGTTTTAATTGCACAAATGCAAAAAAAATAATTCTATAAGATTCTATTAACAATTTATTTTTTATATTCAGACCTGTATAGACTGCAACACTTTCAGTTCTACCAATTATAGTTTTTTTTAAAATTTATAAGTTCATAACGGATTATTCTTTAATGTTGTAACATAAGTTACTTAAAACTGATCCAAATATCTTAACAATACAAAGTTGATGAAAATTTGTTGTAGAAAGAAACGAGTATTCCAGTATAGAGTCAGTACCTAAACATAAACTCAGAATTAATTTGTTAAACATTCTAGCATATAACCGCCGGTTGATGAATTTCTTATTTTATTATAAATACAATTATAATTAAAACCACCAGATACGGTCAAAGAATGAGTAATAACAACTACCATTTGAGAACTACTTTCGTGTCTTTAACACATCGTCAGCTCATCAAAATACGCCTACTTAAAATTACACAATTTTTTTTTTATTCCTAATGTATTTGCCCAAAACAGGTGCAGTTTTAAATTATTTGCACTCAATCTATTAGTTCCAGAGCTACAAAAAATAGTTCTGTTTCTTATTCCATGGTCAGCCAATTATTATAACTAAAGTATTTAAGAACAGAAGAGGTAGTGGTGTAAAAGACACTAGTAAGAGTTATCTCTTCTGAGAGTAATGAATTTCATCATAACACAGCAAGACCCTGTGGTGAATGAAGTGAAGGTGTTATTTATAGGGTGGAAAGTAGATGCTTTTTAAAGAGCCTGGCATGCTGATAAGCATACTTATACACTCAGTGAGGAAGGCACGGTAACCCATCTCATTCCTCGTTTTACTTATAGTTTACTCATTTACTAGCTCATTTCTAGCTTGGCCCTACTCGCTTTACTTGCTTTAAGAAGTAATGTGTATGTATCGGTTACTATTGTAAAAATATGGAAAAAAGTTTTAATATTATTATTACTTAGTAAAGCCTCTAGAGGTTCAAACCACCCTTTCGGCTGATGACGTGAACAACATTCTGTGTGTACGTTGAAATCTGTTCAATTCAGAGCAATAAGCAACCCCGTAACCCAATTAGATGAGATTGATATTGGGTATGACGTGTAGGCCTAAATGCGGTGTAGTCTTGTACAGATCCAGGCCGACCATTTCTGAAAGAGTATGGTTAATTGAACCCCGACCATCAAGTACACCGATAACCACTGACTAATATTCAAATCCGTAAAAGCGTAACTACCTTTGCTAGGATTTGAACCAGGAACCTTCGTTTCCGAAAATCGGTTGTTAAATAGCTGACTCGCGGTAACGACTTTACCTGTAGGTTTTACCCGGTGGGTATACAGGGTGGCCCATATGTCGGTCCCCAATATTTACGGAAATCGGAAGAAAGGTTAATTGAATAAGAAACCTATAGACAAGAGAACAAATTTATTATATAAATTGTACATATATTACCTTGAAAATGTTATAGCAGGTGTTCACACTGTCCACCATGATTCTTTATACAATTTATAAAGCGACTTAAAACTGATTCACAAATTTTAAACAGTAACATTTTATCGTCATTTACAAAGTCAAATGCAATTTCAATTGAATTTTTTAGTTTGTGCAGCTTTTGTGGCTTGGAAGAATACACTAGTTCCTTTACAATGTCCCACAGTGAAATTACAAGGCGTTAAGTCTGGCGAGCGTGCAGGACATCCGATTGTACCACGACGACCAATCCATTCATCAACTTTGGAATTTAAAAACTCACGAACTTCGATACCGAAGTGTGCTAGGGCGCCATCTTGTTGCCAGATGAGCGATTGGATATTGTAAACAGGGTTGTTTTCAAGTTGCGGAAATACTACTCCTGCAGCATTTGTAAGTAATTTTCCTTATTTTGAAATTCTTGAGGGGGTCTGTGCTCGTGTGGTAATTTTTTTTTAAATTACGGCCTTAATATGCATTCTAGAGCAAAATTGTAATATATAATTAAGTTGTAGAATATTTAAAAACCTACAACTTTTATTTCAAATATATTTTTGTACAATGCTAACTCTAGCGGCAATTGTGATTTTTCATCAAAGCTAGTATAATATAGTATTGTTTAATATTCCAGCTTTAGTATGCATTTTACGTCAAAAATGTATATTATAATAAAAGTTATAGGGAATCAAAAAATCTACAATTTTTGCTTCAATGTTTTTCTCTAAAGAGCCTAGTTGATCGTATATCAGTGATTTTCTGTATTTTTTAAGTTCAATGGAGGTCAATTTTCAATTTGGGTCATTCACTCATGATTAATATGTTTTACATTTAACATTCTTTAGTAATGATTGAACATACCTGTAGGTTATATTTTTCATTATTTATATTGGCAAGAGAAAGTCTGGTGATTGTTTCACACTAGTTTTTTTAAAATGTGGACACATGATACTCCTAAAATTTCTTTTGAACAGAGTATCTTCACTTCTTAGCTTAGCAACTAGATCTGGTAGGCCAGGTTCTGGCTCAGGATAACCACCAGTACTCATTTCAGCAACTAGTTTAGGTTCTAGGTATTTCAGGACATAGAAGGTCTCATTCTTCTGCATTCTTCTTTACAAAAAGCCCAAATTATTTTAAATAGATATTCTTTTCATTGCTTGGTTACCCCTGCTGGAGTAATTACATTTGATCGTCTGCATTAACAGTATCAAAACAGTTAGACGTAAAACCAAAAAAAAGAAGTTACATTTGAAAATTCAACTGCAAAACTTAACTATAATAGTTTACAATATCATAAAAGTATACAGTTGTATTCTAGAAAATGGTTGAGGGAATAGATTGTTTATTGTAAGTACTGTACATGGTGAAGTGTGTTCAACAAGGATAATGAGTAATTGACTGTGAAGGGAATGTTTTAAATAGAACTTCTTGGAAAAGAAACAGTGAGTTTGTTATTCCTATTATTGATAATTTTTACTATGTTTTGGATATTTCTGATAGAGTATAGATTAGGTCTCGCCTTGTGTCTTATTATTTAAAAATCTATGCCTTTGTAGAAATGACAACCACCACAGATATTTTAAGACGGTAGCTCTTTATAGTTTAGTTCAACTGAAGTTGCGACTGAATTATGAATAAGTGCTATCAAAGTGTTTATACAGTAAAAAGTACATTAGGAAAAGGTATTTTTACTGTAATCGGTTGTATGTAAGAGGCTATTTATTAATTGTAAAATCACAGTTATTGTTAGTTAAGTTACTTTAAGCTTTAATTTAGTATTTAATTTAAGTGAAGTAATCAAATACAGAGTGATTTTTTAGTCCAGTTACCCAATTGTTAATGTCTGGTAATTTTTTGCTAAGATAGGGAAATTTTGTTTTGTGACACGAAGTTGGTATCCCTATTCAACCGATATAGATACAGTAGTGTGAGTTGATTCTCTTTGAGCTATGTAAAATTTTGTGCCATTTCCGGCCGTGTTACGAACAGAATGTCTTCTACCCTAGAACAACGGGTTTTCATTCTTGAACAATATTTCGCTACAAAATCATATGTAAGTGAAAAAAATCATTCTACAATCTACAGAGGTTCATTTTCATTTACCGTAATCTATTCTTGATTAAAACAATGTTATGTTTTTCATTATTTACATTGGCAAGAGAATGTTGTGTGAATGTTTTATACCAGAGTACTTTCTTTGTATTTGACGAACACAACTTATTCCCATATAACTTTGGTGTTGCTATTAATGGAATGTAGCCCCCACAAATAACGAGGGATAACTCTGTCCTAACTTCTCTCAAAAATCTCTCCAAAATCATTACTGAGGTAACAAAGGGAAATAAAACAAATAAAACCAATTTTCAAAGGGTTGAATTGTTTTTTATTTAATCTAAATTATCTAACATTTTGAAATAGATGTGACAGCACACAATCAATACAATTGTGTCATCAAATTTTTGTATTATTGGTAATGCATAATTTATTGTTTTTATTAAACATTTTTCATTAATTTATCATTTTAATAAACCAATATAAATGCTAGTTAATTAATTATAATAATTAATATTCGACACGATACAAAAATTAAATAATAAATCGAAAAAAATAAAATTACATATAATTTTTCAGATTTGAATTCATTAATAAATTATCAACAGCAAAATTATACATATATTATACATTTTAAATGTATCCAGCTAAAAACAATAATTTAAAAGATATATGAAATATAAATAAAAAAAATAAAGAAAAGCTGATTTAATAATATACATTATTATATATAATCAATCACATTAAAGAAGTTAGGAAGTCAGTCAATATTTTAATGATGTTTATCATATAGTAATATACACATGGTAATTTATGCAACATCTAAAAAAAGAAACAACAGAATTGCCAATAAATTGTTTAAATATTATATTTTTGTAAAATAATTTACATAGTTAATACTGAAGAAGGTTTGTTTTTTTTTAATATTGGGCACACAATTCAATATAGTCAATTACAGTATTGTACACAATATATTATTTATAATTAATAATAATAATAATAATAAATATATATGCAATTGTAATTATAATACTAAAAAAATGACAACAAAAAATGAACAGCAGATTGTAGATTTACAATAAGTTATCGCATTATGTGGTAACAGGTGATACACAAGGTTTTATTAAAGAGTATTAAGATTACAATAAACTATGATATGGTTATTTGTAGAATAAGATATAAAAATCAGCCTGCCAGCTACATTGTCCAAAAAACATAGCCAAAAGAGAATTAATTATAAATATTATGACCATTTAAGCAGTAGAATCATTATAAATTTTTGATTCTATATTATTTTTTCAAAAGCAGCAACAACAGGTAACAATACTCACGTTGATAACAAGAGAAACCGTTTTCATAAGATATTATTTTAACAAAATTATTATTATATTATTACATAAGTACTAGTATAATAAATAATAAAATCTTTCTAAACTGTATAATTTGAAATTCGGACGTTTAAAATGCTAGATAAGACGTTCATTGTATAAAATTTATTACATAACCATAAAATTTGAATGTTTTCATTGAAGAAACTTTTGTTGTTGTTTAGGTCATCAGCCAAAAGGCTGGTTTGAACCTGTAGAGGTTTTACTAAGTAAAACGAGGAGTGAGGTGGTTTACCATTGCCTTCCTCACTGAGTGGAAAAGTATGCTTATCAGTATGCCGGGCCCTCTGAAAAGCACATATTTTCCGCTCTGTAAATGACACCTTCATTTCATTCATCACAGGGTCTGGCTGTATAATGAAATTCATTACTTTCAGAGGAGGTAACTCTGATTAGTGTCTTTTACACCTCTACCTCTTCTGTTCTTAAATGATTCAGTCATTTAATTGGCTGAACATGTGAAAAGACACAGAACTATTTATTTTAGCCCAGCAACGAACAGATTGAGTGTAAATAATTTGACACTCCACCTGTCAGTTATGGGCAGGAAGAAACTTTTAAAATTAAAAATAAATAATCGTTCTTTAATCAACAATACTAAAATATTATTTTAAGAAATTAATATTATTACTTTTTGGTTAATATACAGGGGAATTTGGTTTTAGTCTATGTTGCAGAATATCTATAGCTGAAATTTTTGTTTTTTTTATTTTTTTGCACAAAATCATAAAATTGCTATAAAAGAGTAAAAATTATCTAATGGTTTTTATATAAAAATTATTTTAATCACCTTTCTCACTTAAATTGAGAAATAAGTTAGACAATTTTTTCAGAAATTTAAATTATTTTACTTAAGTAAACTAATAATAATTTTTCAATTAGGTCACTTTTGTATCATAGTTATTGGTGTGCTAGACTACAATCCAAAATGTTCTTGTTTAAATTCCCAAATAGGATCCGGAAATTTTAAAATGTTAGAATACATTCTATACCATTCTATAACATCTAGTAGTCGCTAATAACCAAGCTTTTGCAGATTTTAATTAAATCTTGAATTCAATTTCAGAAATTTTTAATTTTTGCTATGCTATATTTAGGAAATATTTTACTGATAATTTATTATATTTTTTGATATCTATGGTTCATTCATGATTTTATTTTCACGGTAATCACTGAGAATTTTTTGTCTGCATTAAATCTGCATACATATTCTTCAATATTCAATTAATAATAGTTTACATGATTCTTCACGAGGCATTACTGAAATTCCTTTCACAAACTGAATCAAAAAAAAAAAAATCAAGTTAAATTTTAAATACTTTAGCTAAGACAGTTTAGTTCTGTTAATTGAATAATATCAACAGATATGTTTTTCAGAATTCCATTAAATAAAAACTGAACATATTATATTTAGTGATCAAAATTTGTTAGGTCAATTGCTTCAAACTGTATAACAGCAAATTTTTAAAGTTTCCTTCATCTGTAAATTGTTTCTCAGTTGTATGAGTATTACCTTGCAATTCATTAGAGAAATAAAATTTCTTAGATATTGAGATATCCATATTCAGATTACTGTTAAAATTTTCATTGATAATTTAGTTAAACTGACAAAACATTGTCTAATAAAAGTTTCAAAAATTCTTTAAAAATTTCAACTATTAATTTTTAACTTTAGTATTTACAAAATTTCAAGAAATTATTCATTTTTCGGCTCATAAATTACTAACATTTACATGTTATACAAATATTTAATACTTCTGAGAATTTATATGCACAGAATAAATAACTTCATTCATAACCAATAACAAAATGTATTCTGCTCGGTACATACATGTGTGTATTCAGGATTCAGTGACTAAATTTTTCTACTCTCAATACCAGTTTAACTATTTATTTGTAGACATAACAATTAAAAATGTTAGCTCAAATATCATTATAATTTAGGTTTGAATTAATTTACAGTTTAGAAAGGTTTTACAATCATAATTATTATTAGATAATTGCACTATTACAATTACATTCATGTACCATTGAAGTCTTCGTAATGACTGCAATGATCAGGTACTTATCAGAATCAATTAGTATTTATATATTAACCAAAATAATTTACAATCACTAACAGCTAGTTCTTGTTGCTGGTTTGGTACTAGATATTAAACCAAATTTTTTTTAGATGATTCCTTTTAAATTTAAGAAAACTTTTTTCTTTTCAATTTTAGGAGTTTAATTTGTAGTGATGATAACTCACTGCAAAATAAGAACTGCACATGAATTTTGTAAAACGTTTTGATAATAAATTTTGTTATTTTACGTCTGGCTGTTTTACAATTGCTGCTAATGCAGACGGTGACAAGGATGATACATGAAAATGAGTGATCAAAAAATGCTAGACCTGACCGGGAATGGAACCCAGGACCCCCGTGTAGAAGCCAGTTGCGCTAACCACTACGCCAACGGGCTGGCCTGATCTGATTGAAACATATAGAATATTAAATGGTTTCTAATCAACTTAAGTACCATTGTTCATCAGGGATTTCAACAGTAGGACTTACGGCTACTCAGATAGTACATTAGAGAAATGTTTTAACAGTTATGATACAAAATCTCTTATAACTACGCATGGTCAATCTTTGAAATAGGCTTCCCAATAATGTTGTTAGTGCAACCACAGTAAGTGTCTTCAAGAAGCATTAAGACGAATCATTACGGAATGTTCCAGTATATCAAAAATTTATCTTAAATTTTATTGCTTATTATTTTTACTGATTTTATAAGATTTTTTGATAATTTAGGTTTTGCTTAAGCTGTAGTATCATCTGCTTCGTTTCGGGCTAACAAGCTTTTGCTTTAACCTTTGATTAATAATAACTTCGTACAGTATTTAAATAATTTCACTATAAATAAACTAAAATTTTAATAATAATGTTGATAAATAGCAGATTGACAAAGAAAATTTTTGATAAAATAATAAGTCTCAAAACCAAACCAGCATGATTCACGGTAACACTGAATTATCTTAAAGATGGAAAAATTAACATAGAATACATGTTGTAGAATAGAGAAATATACGTATTTAGGAAATAAGCCATAAAGTGATCTTCAGCAGAGAGAATGAAAGGGTTGTGGGAGTAAAGGAAACATGAGCAAAACATGAAGAAGTAATTAAAATATTGATTTGGTGTGCAATCTCTAAAAAGAGCTACTTGTAAAACAAAATATGGATAAATTCTTAACTAATGTTGAAAAATTTTATTTTTGTACGTTTTGTGGGAAAATAATGTTGTTAATATCATGTTACCATTATATGAAATAATATTTACTGGTGGGTATACCCTTGGACTTGGGAAACCTTAGTTGGATAGATTAATTATCCCATAATGGTTCAAATCACCCATAACAGGCAGGTGGAGTGTTAAATTATTTGCATTCAATCTGCTAGTTCCAGGGCTACAAAAAATATTGTAATTGCAGAACAGTTTGATGTTAAACCAAAAAAGGCTTACAAAAAATAGTTCTATTTCTTATCATGTGGTCAGCCAATTATATGACTGAACTATTTAAAAACAGAAGAAGTAGAGGTGTAAAAGACACTAGTCAGAGTTATCTCCTCTGAAAGTAATGAATCTCATTATACCACCAGACCCTGTGGTGAATGAAGTGAAGGTACCATTTGCAGGGTGCAAAGTAGGAGCTTTTCGAAGGGCCTAGGATGGTGATAAGCATAGGCTACTTTGTACTCAGTGAGGAAGGCAATGGTAAACCACCTCACTCCTCTAGAGATTCAAACCAGCCTTTTGGGTGTTGACCTAAACAACAAAGGTTCAAAAGTAACTTTGTACTGTAATAATTTTTGTAATGTAATGGAGAAATATAAAAATATAATTTTATGGAAGAGTATATTGTATGAAATTACTGACGAATGTAGAAATTTAATACTTTCTTGACGAGTTAAAAAATAATTAACAAACTACAAATGACATCAAATGATAATTAAAACATAATATATTTTATTACTATAATCAAGTATGAGGATTACTTATTACTAATATGTAGTTCTTTTGTAATTAATTTTTAATTGGTAATATTTTATTGGGAAAAAGTGCACCTAAAATTGAAAAGAAACCTTTAAATATTTGAAAGGAAAAATCTGAAAAGCTTGTACCACAATAGTACTGACGTTAAGGGAAGTAAAAAACAATAACTTTCCTTAATACTTACACTAAATTTTCTAAACTATTTTTCTCCTACTGTTAAAAGAGGAATTACTTTTTCCAATTTGGGGGGCAGTTTTCATAACAATGAATTTTATCAAAAATAAATCTTCATAAAACATTTTATTTTCTAAAGCTGTCAAAAACAACAACTTTTTGTGTTTATTGATACAAAATGTAATTGTCGAGAGAAAAGTCAAAACTTATTTTCTTGAAATTTATAAGTTCATCTTTGAATTATCATATTTATACAGAGCAATTACGGTTTTAAAGCATGTTTAGGGTTATGAATATAATACAAAACAAATAACAGAGAAATATTTTTTAATAAAAATTTACTTACGAGAACACAGTAAGGAAACATGGATGAGAAGACAAACAGTGACAAAAGATGTCATGAAATCGTAACAAATTGAAGTGAATCATAAGAAAAATATATTGAGAAAACTGTCCACCAAATTTTCCATGAGTCACTATTTTAACTTCACTCATTCTAAAAAAATCAGTATTGAGCTGACACGCACTAGTCATTAAAGTTTAGACTATTAGAGCTATTTTCAAAAATTTTTGAAATTTCTTTGAATAGAGGTGTAGGAACCAATGCCATAACGTTGACGAAAAAATTAAACGTACCCCTTGTGTAGAATAAGTTATTGATTTTCATACACTAAAAAACTATTTTTATACTTTTTCTAATCGTAAAATTAACATTAGAAATTATATTTATACTGATTTAAAGAGGAACTATTAAAAAGAGGTTAAAAATAATTACATCTTTAAAATAATTTCAACAGACCATTTAACAAGAGTAATAAATTGGACAAAAACATTTGGTTAATTTTAACACAGTAAGAAACACTTTGAAAGTAATTGGAAAATTGAATGCTATTACCACAAGTTTTAGGCTAAACAACATCATTTCGAAACAAATTAACATGTTAAAAAACACACAGAAAAAGCGGACAATAGATTTTCTTCAAAAAAACTAAATACATAACAAACATCAAACTAACCATGTATCACTCGAAGACACAATTCTGAAAAAATTGGAAAAATTAATAGCTTGAAGACTAGCAAAAAAGAAATGAACAACAGACAAGGAAAGATGGCTGCTGCACTCTAAACAACTCACGACTTGTATGTCTGTATCTGAGTGTACACCATAAAATAATTTGGAAGACGGGTCTATGCAAAGCAGAAAAAATTTTAAAGAAAGACCCTTCACAAGATAATCAAAATCCAAAAGTAGTAAACATTAGTACATGTTAAGAGGAACAAAAGAACTTTATATGAAAAAAAAATAATAGAAACGATCAGAAAAAATTCTATGAACACTTGTATAGAATAGATGACAAATGGTTTACACAAATCAGAAAGGATATGGAGAAAACTGGACTACTTTAGAACAAATAATATATAATAATAAAAATAAATAAATATAATACAATATAATGGATCAAACCAAATTCAGATTAACTGATAAGTGATTTCAAGGGCTCCACGAAGAATTAATGCAGAATATTGGCTGCAAAAAGAGCTTCCATAAATGGCTTAAGTTACTTTACATGATCTAAAATGGCCCTATGTGAAAAAACTTGCTCTCCAATAAAAATTTACTACAGAATAATTAACCTACTGTTTTAACATTTTTTGTAATCAATATAACTAATTCAGGAGGGAAAAACTTAATGTATTCAAATTTAATGAAATAACAGCAAAAAAAAAAATTAGTAGAAATTTCAAAAATCACTATTGATAAGAAAGGCTCAAACAGCTATAATAGTTTTTATTTAATTTTGGTTGTAACAATAAAAAATTTTCAAATATTTGTCTATTTTAAGGGTTGTGCAGAAATCGATGAAAACTATATTAATATTATACTATTATTTTATTGCTGAATTTAAGTAATTGTTATAGAAAATTACTGTATGAGATTTTTGTTTACGAAATAGAGTCTATATCTTCCACAAATCAACCCATTTTTAAGGTATAATATATTAATACACATATTTAATTTCATAATTAATACAGTGAAGTAACAATAAAACCTCAATTGATTATTGGAAACACGTTATTCTAACTGTAAATCTTATCCTGTAACAACTATAATAATTAGCGGCTCTTTGTACAAAAAGATAATTATTCCGTATGCAGTACTAATGCTAATTACTCAAACAATTTAATCTAAAATATTCTACACTTTCTTAAGTGTAAATTGGGCTATTTTTTATTATTGTATGATTTTCTGTCATTTTTACATCGATTTTCATTCTTAACATTGCATAATTAGCCTAAAAATTTATCAAAAAATCTGGTGTCAAACACAAAACTTTATCTTGCCAATACAAATATTGAACAATATAACCTAACATTAGTAATAAAACATTACAAATAAACAAAAAAAATAACCTCAATATATATAACCTAATTTTAATCATGAGTGAACGAAGCAAAATGAAAAACAACCTCAGTTTAGCTTAAAAATATGGAAAATCACTCTTTCATGTTAAACTAGGCTCTGTAGAGAAAAATGCTCTAAGTAAATTTGTAGATCTTTCAATTTACTATAAATTTGATTATATACACTTTTGTCATAAAATGCATTCTAAGACTGAATTCTTGAAAAAATCGATTTTTTACACGTTTTCGTGAGTAAAAAAAACAGAAAATCGCTAATTACCTCTAAACTAAACGTTATACAAAAAAAGTTTGAAATAAAAGTTGTAGGATTTGAAATTGGCAACAACTTTTATTAAATACATTTTTGCGATAAAATGCATATTGAAGTTACAATCTTAAAAAAACCAATTTTTTATGAGAAAATAACCTTCCCAAGAATTTCAGCAGACATGGCGCCTACTCTATCTTGTAGGGCATAACAAATTTAGTAAATGAGGCGATTTTTAAAAAAATCGTAGGAAATTTTTTTGAGAAAATTGCAAAAAAGTGAAAAATGACACGAATAAACTACTACTTCCGGTTGACCGTTTTTTATGAAAATGTTCGTGTCGGGCCCTCTAGTGGTATCTAACTTCAGTTTAAGTTTCAAGTTCGCACGATGTTCCGTTCTTGAGATTTTCTGTTCACACACACAAACACACAGACCATACTTTTGCTAAAAACATGTTTTTTGGGTTCAGGGGGTCTGAAAACGTGTAGGTGAAAACTCGATTTCGAAAAATCGGCATGAAAACAATACTTTCCTTCCTATATTCATATAGGCAAGAGAAAGTAAAAATGTATTAAAAATTACATTTTTGCATAAATTTTTTGTTTTCTTTTTATTTAACTAAAAAAGAATTTTTATGTTTAAATAAAATTTTTTTTTTTGTTTAACGTCCAGCTGTTCTGCAATTACCGTCTGCATTAGCAGTAATTGCAGAACAGCTGGCAGACATTAAAAAAAAAAAAAAAAAAAAAAAATTTATTTAACGATGTTATAATTACTGTATTACTTTTTGAAACAACGTTTTGTTTATAGCCAAATGTTGAGGTTAGTTTAAAATTTTATTGTAATATTTGTAAAAAGTTACAAACTGATGCAAGATCATTTTTAAGATGCTAATTAATTTTCTCTATATAAATTACCCATTATCTCAGAAACCATTTGAGGTATCAAGGTGAAATTTTGGGAGCATAATAGTTACATTTATTCGAAATTCCTAACATAAAATTATTAAAAAAATGTTACAAATTAATTTAGTTTTAAAATTAAGTTTTGTTCATCTGAAATATTATGTAATATGAAAGAGTAATGGCTAATTTCAATTGTTTTGAGAAAAAAGTCATGTCAGTTTTATTTTAACATGTGTTAAAGTGTTAGGTACAACATTTTCAAATCTCCTTAAGACATTTTCTATGAAAAGTTTTCAAAGATATTTTCCTCCAATAATATTTATTAGAATCAGCATATGTAATTGTTTATACCTGAATTGGTTCTCTGGATTATTCAAAATAATTTGTACTACATTTTTGTTTCATTTATCAGTATTATTTTTCATGACTACTCTTTTTTTTAATAGTTACACATCTGTCTATAACTTGATGGCCTCCTGCAGAGAGGAGCAGAATCGGCCCGCTACTAGCCTTCCCAAAAACATTTCATTATGTACTACTACTAACTAGTTCTCATTTGGGTAGGTTATTACAACTAATCAGGATTGATATTGTCCATGGTAGCTGTGCAGTAAGATGGATTAGATAGAAGACGCTGAAAAAATAGGTAGGGTTTATTTCAGTACCTGGTGTTTACACAGTATTGCTCCTACAATATTACCTGTACACAGTCCATAAGTATGTGTATGTACAACTAGTCTGACAGCTTGAGTCGGCTGCGTTATATGTAAAATAACGCTCTCATTTAATTTCTCATCCATCCTACATAATCATTTGATTGAGATAAAGACTATAGTGTGCTTCTAAAATCCCAAGCAAATCCACCTCATATATCTCCTTTCAGAATTACTGAAAATACAGATAAGTAAAAGTGATGCACAGTTGTGTCAAATGATAAGTAGAAAATTTTAACAATAAAATAAACTGAAAATCAAAACCGAACCAAAATAAATCAGTTTGCTCATAACAGAAAGGTTGAGTATTAAATTATTTGTACTCGATCTGCTAGTTCCAGGGCTACAAAAATAGTTCTGTTTCTTATCACATTGTCCGCCAATTATATAACAAGCATTTAAAAACAGAAGAGGTAGAGGTGTAAAAGACAACTATCAGAGTTATCTCCTCTGAGAGTATGAATTTCATAATATTATACACCCAGACCCTGTGGTGAATAAAGTGGAAGTGTCATTTGCAGGGTGGAAATTAGATGCTTATCAGAGGGCCTGGCATGCTGATAAGCATACTTTTCCACCAAGTGAGGAAGGCAAAAGTAAAATACATCACTCCTCATTTTACTTAGCCTCTAGACGTTCAAACCAGCTTTTGGCTGATGACCTAAACAGCAACAATAAATAAAGCAGTAACTCATTATATATATATAGATACATACTGTCGTTTTAATATGCTTGGTGCTTGCACCAGTAGACAACACCGGTTTTTCTGGTCGCAGTAAGTTTTTGACGGATTATAATTTAATTTATTCATTGTATTTTAAACAGAGTGATGATGATGAGGGCTAATGACCATGACAGTGGATGTCCGATAAATTTATTTAAAAAAAATAAATGATATAAATGTATTTAAACATTTACTCAGAAATGAAAACCAATCCAGTGAAGCCAAATAAACAAAACATCAAGATGTCAAATAGAAAATTTTTATGAATGCACAGTACCAATGTTAATTCAAAGGTGTCAATGTTGACTGAGCTCTGACAAGCTCCTCTCCCCCCTAACAAATTGATCAACATTTATCCAGTCTGTGTGGACAATGTAAATTTTTTGTCTACATCATATTCTATTTTGATTTTTTACTTCCTTATGTATTGATAATGAGTTCGCAATTATGAAATTTTAAATATTTTTTTTAAAATAAATAAAATTTAAAGTCATAAAAATAATTAATAAAACATTAAAAATACAAGAAATTCCGCAGTCTTTATTAAAAAAATTGGAATGAGATTTTTGACGCACTAAATACAGATATTTGAGTAAATAAACTATCAATAGAGGTTCTATCATTAATTTAAATTCAACAAAAAATATATTTATTTGAAATTAAATCAACCTAAATACATTTTCATTAAATAAATACGAACAACAATTTAACAAAATTTGAAAACAATTAAATATCTGTACACATCTGATTAATTACTGTATTATAAACAATATAAAAATTGCTTAAGTATTCTAAACATAGTATTTATAAATATAGTCACAAACAATTAATCTTTTATTTTTTGTTGATTATCAATGGTAAGATATAGTAATAAATGATATATTAATGCAATGGAAGGTAACATTATAACAAGAAATTCAATGAGTATTGTGCATCAGTAACAATAGTTTATATATTACAATGTACAATATAACTATATATTTATATATATATGTATGTATAAATCTAAAGGTGATTAAGAATAAAAATAAATTATATTCATTTATATAATATTATATTAGTATTTCAATAAGGACATTAACAAAGAACAAAAGAGGCAGTTCTGGTATCTGATATGGCTTATATACTAGAGAAAAATACATTTTCCTTTTTAATAATTCTAACATTAATTTATTTTCCTGATTATTTATCATTATTATTGTTATTATCCATCATTTTATTTATTTATTATTATTTATGTTATATTGAAGAAAATACAGATTTTTATAAGCATTATTTATTTGAGTTTCCAATTTGAAAATGTAATTTTATTTTTATACAAATGAACAGTAATATGTTCACTATTAAATAAATTTCTTATCACAAAAATTTAAGTTTCTTAAATTTTTTAATGCACAAAATAAATTGTATAATCGTATATTTAATAAAATAACCAAATAAATAATTCTGTTTCCTAATGATTCATTGATTAAAGTTTGCTGTTTCATTTATTAGTTAGCTGCACAAGATTACCTTTATTAAATAGCAAAGTCTTTACGAAAAATTTTGCTGTTATTTTTTAAAACAATTAGGTTATATTAAATTTTCACGATTGTTTCGAATTATCAAATTCAACTTAATTCAATAATTTTGTAATGAAATTTCTTGGTAGAATTAACTATTTGGGAGAAAAATAAAGGTATGTTGTAAACACAAAATAAATAAATATGAAGGTCAAGATATTTATAACCTTTTTTCAGAATTGTATTCAGTACTTTTTGTCACATTTACCGGATTTTGTTTTCCTAAGAATGTGTCAGAAACTTAGTGCCTTTGTATTTTTTTATAGTGTATCTGTTCTACAAGGGAGAATATTGAATAGAATGGAGGAACTGGAGGTTGGTGGAAGAAGACTGCGAGGACACCCAAGAGGGAGATGGAAAAGAAGGCATTGATGACAGTATGGAGAGAAGAGGATACATCTAGTGGTAGTTCGAAAAAGGGGAGTGGTGGACCCGGCATTGGCTGAAATGTCATCCGGATATCTGTGTATGAGTATCTCATGAGTATACACTAATCGAAAAATTTGTCAATGGGAAATTCTTTTGATACTACTTTTTTGGAAAAATAGGAGTTTACTGTTAAGTAACCAAAATAACTAAATTTTAGTTAAGCAAAACATTCAGCACCAAGATGGCAGCACCCTTCATGGTAAATTAATTAACCAAGATTGTATTTTTTAACTGATCAATGAATAATTGCAATTTAATCTGTGTAATATTGCTACAATAATTCAGATAATGGATACATCAAAAATTTTCATTTTATCTTTTAAGTGTCACATAACTACCTAAATCAAAAACCAGAAATTGTTTTTAAAGGAAAATTCAAAATTTTTCTTTCAATCTAAAACAAAATATACGTTGCTTCAGAACAATCAATAAATATTTTTTTTAAGCACTAACATGAATTTTAAAACTGAATTTTCTACGTGTATAGAAATTATTTTCAGCTGCTTGAATTTTTTCAAGTTTAATTTTATGTAATCAGTGAACAACTATTCAATGAAACTGACAAAACAATTCAATGAAAAATAAAGTGTTGAAACAGTTCAATTTTCGCAGTAAAAATTTCATTACTCCTATAAAATTAAAAAGATTTTTTAAATCATGGATTAACATTAAACTATAACCAATGTATAATTATAATAAAATATGAAAAATTTATTTTTAAATTTAATTAACAAGTAACAGTAACAGTGACAACTCTATTATAATTATTTTTATTATCTATTATTTTATTATTACTAATATCACTTACTAATATTACAAATGCATATTTTATTACAGAAATTATGTGAGAGGAAAAGTTAATAACCAGACACGAGTTAAAGAGATATTATTAATGTTAATTGTTTAAATTTGTTTAAATTCAGATATGTGTTGCCAAAATGTATGAATTTATCAGAATACAATAGGATGAATAATATCAATTTTTTTTTCAATTTAAATAATGCATTACAGAACAACTGGATTTTTCTCTTAAAATACATATAGTTCAGGAAAATTTTCCTCAATCTTACGATTAATATATTTACCCCTTATTCAAAGTAAAACATCTCACTAAACACGTGATTACACTAGATAAAAGGTATAATCTTTACAAAAAGGAAATACTAGCTAAAATATAAGTTATAGCCATATTCGTAAAGTAACAGCCATTCGATCATAAAAAAAATATTCGTTAGAAAAATTTTTTATTGACGATTTTAGTTTTCAACAAAACTACTTCACTTTCCTAAATAGCTGCTGTTCACTTCTATGCACTTTTTGTAATGCTACACCAGTTTCTTTCACCCTCCACCAATTAAACTAGTTCGCAACAGCAGTCTTGAATTTTTTGTTGTCTTCAAACCGTTGTGCACCAAGCCTTTGTTTCAAGTGCAAGAAGAGGAAGTAGTTGGTAGGTGCATGGTCGGGACTGTAGATTGGATGATCAAAAAGTTCCCATTCAAAATCTTGAATCTTTTCTCTGGTTCAGACAGCAGTGTGAGGATACGCGTTGTCATGTATGAGGACTATTCCCAAACCAGTTATAGAAACTGGTGCAGTGTTACGAAAAATCCTTAGTAATGAACAGTAACTATGTAGAAAAGCTATGCAGATTCGTAGAAAATTAAAACTGTCAATCAAAACTTTTCTAAGAAATATATATTCTTTTATGACCAAATGGCCAATAATTTAATAGTTTGCCTCGTATTTATAATAATGCACGAAAACAACTCTTAAGCATATCGCAGTTCCAAGTAAAAAAGAAGACTAATATATTCTCTTCAAGACATTATTTTTATTCAATGTAATAACGATAATAACAACAATAATCACAGCGATTTTTTTTTGTTTTATACAGAAATATTATACAGATATAATTTTCGCATTCAAAACAAATTATGTAAGTGTTAATTATATTAAATACATGCAATTTGTCCATTCTATATTAATGTATATCAATTTTTTATACAGTATCAATTGGAATGTTAAATGGAATATTAAATCCTTTTTAAGAAATCTCAAAAATTTCTTAATCTAATCAACCAGCTAACAAAAAAATATTCATTTTAACTTAATCAAAATTAATAGATTCAAATTTCAATATTTTACAAAGTATCGCCTTATTTAAATTTTAATTGAACGTTAATTATAAGAAATTATTATTATAGATTACCATTAAATAATTTTCAAATGATAATTGTAATTTCAATATAAAGTACACGCATTTGAAAATTGTAAATGAATGGTAATAATAAAAAAATATTAAGTTATAATGAAAATATAACGTCAGATGATTTAAATACGTTAAATAAATTATAAAATTTCCCTTTCATGTACGTATTTATGTTTCAAATTATCGGTAAACTGGCATTACACGATGTTAGATTTAATTCGCTTATATTTATTTTAAATATTAACTCTATATACCCGATTAGGAAGCATGGACAATGTAGCGGAAGGTGTTTTCATTTACCCAAACCAAATTTCATAAAAATTAACTCTTTTCCTTTAGAGAGTATATGGTCCACTGAATTGTCACCTCCTGTCACTCCAGTCACTCCTGTCATTTCACTAAGTTTCTGCATCAGATTGGCACCAGGTGGTTCAGAAGGTGGGGCTTGCGGTTGTTTCATTTCAGCGGCCGCAGTTGGGATTGTTGTAGTTGTGGGTTGTGTAACTGGTTGAGGCGCGGGTGGTACAGTGTATTTTTTAGTCAATGATGGCATTCGCAAGCCCTCCCTTTCTTGCTCGCGGTCCCGTTCCTTTTCTCGTTCTTGCTGTTCCCACTCTCTATCCCGCTCTTGCTCACGCTCTCTCTCGGTCTGCGGAACTCGATAACCTTGATCTCTTCTACCAACCTTTTTAACACAAAATAAACATTTAATTAAATATTCACTACAAAATAAACGTACTCAAACATTACAGCATTTATTAATAATCATGCTAAATTCTACAAAATATCTATAAAAATTTCTAGTACCTACAAACACTGCAAAAAATAATAATAAGAGGAGTCTAAACACAGTAGCTAATGCTGTAGCACATCTAACAGAACTTTTAATTCTGCCAAAAATACTATAAGCATAAATTAACAATTTTTTTAATGGATAAATACGTCACATCTTGTCTCACATCAGAGACACAATGAAACATATTTCACCACACAAGGCTTGACTGTGCGCTTTAACAAATCTGAACAGCGAAAAATGTTAAGAAAAAATCATAACAGTTTATAAATATACATAATACATTAGAAATATAAAATTTTCTTGAAAAATTCTGACCATTAAGTAAGTTTTGTAGATAAAATAATCAAGTATTAAAAATCACTATGTTTTATAACAAAATATTACTAGTTTTAATTTAATAAAATCATGTTTTCCATCAAATGAATTACTCTTCCACACTGGATGAGCAATATACAGTCATACAAAATATCCTCGAATTTCAAATTCGTTAAGAGTTTAGCCCCTCCTTGACATATTTCACTTTAAAGATGGGAAAAACCAACAAAAATGAGTTTTTTAATAGCTAATTTTATAAAATAATAAATGCTTTAAGTATGATTAATTATAAGTATAATCTTATGTCATTACAATACTTGTGAATAGAAAACTTTAAGTTTGTTAACAATCGCTGTCTACTTAAAGTAGAATTAAGAAACGCTAATACACATAACTGTGATAAGTTAAAATAAAAAAACACAAAATATAACCTACAAAAAACATTTATTATTTTTTTTGTGAGTGTTTTATTAAAGAACACTCTTAGCTATTTATTATCTTAGCCAATAAAATATATTATTGCATTGCAATGTATTTATAAATAATTTCTATATTATAAGCATTCAGTAAAAAATTTAAAAGTGTTTAATATAATAAAATAATGAAAGAAAAATTTATTTTTAAACTACTGCTTATCTATCACTAATACTTTCATGTCAGTTAAAAACAATCGCAAAAGAGTATGAGCGAAGACTAATCAATAATGAAAAATTAAACAAAAAGTTTAGGGAAATAAGTACACAGTTTTGAAATGGTCTTCAATGAGGATAGTATAAAATAATCAACTTGTTTGTTAAATTTTCCACATAAAAATAATGTATGAAGAATTTTAGTAAAAATATTTATTTCTCATACTAATTTAACTAAGAAAATTAGTAAATAAAGTCCATTAAATAAGTGGAAATGAATTAGCCTGTGAACAATTCAAAAAATAAATTTTCCTTATTGATAGTCTATGCTCTTGAGGTAACTTAAAATTAGGTTAAGTTAGTCAGATGTATCAAACATCTTTATATGTTATAACTTTAAAAAAAAATGAATGAGGAGAAATATTTCTTGATTATCTAAAAGAAACCCTTATATTTTTGGGTACTAAATCCGGTACTGCGTGGTTTTTACACAATTAGGGAAAACCTTTTAAAGACAATAGGTAACTGTTTTTTACGCTCTGATGTTTTTTTTGATTATATAGTAGTTAGTGCCAATAATGAAAACAACCTTCGATAAGTTAAAATAAAAAAAGGCTGAATAATTATTGGGGATACCCAGTTTTTTAAAAAAATTGGACTTATAAAATTTAGGACCAAAGTGAGTCTAGATTCAACTGTATTCCCCCTTATTTTTGAATTAGTATTAAAATAAAAGACAAAAGCCTAAAGTTGGGTTAGTTAGAAATTTTTCAGCTGTCAGTAATGCAGACTGAAAAAAATCTTGACAAGATACTCTGACCAACCAGGATACAATCTAGTAAGAAACATATGCCGATCAACAAATGACATCTTTAAATTGTTTTTAGGTTTTATCGCCACTATGGAAGCAGACTGATGGAATATTATTAACTTATTAGATATTATGAAATTGTTATTATTGTTCTGGTTAGATGTTGCATCGCATATGAAACCAATTTGAAGTAACTATCCAGTAAAATGTAGCATCCTAACTTTTTAAATAAAGAAAACAATCAATCAAATAAACTTGTCAAAAAATCCTCACTGCTGAAACCACAGATGTATGTTAAAATGCATGAAGTTCCATGTTCAGACGTACTACAAAACACCAGAGTTCAACAACTGAAACCATAATACCTTACCAGAAATTCAACAGAATTTTTAATTTATACTTGAGAAGTATAAATTATAATGTGTTATTATAAATGCTTATATAAATTCAAACAACAGATTTCAGAAAAATACTGTATTAGGTTGGTCACTATGAAAATTCTACTTTAACACGTACACAGGCATAATCAGGATTTTCTTCAGAGGGAGGGGCAAAAGTAAGGTAAGTATTTTATTAAAAAATGTTTTATGTGGACTTATGAAAATGCTATTCGCATCTATTTAAATCTTATTTCATCATTAGGCTACGGGAGTTTTGGCTAAATCTTGGCAAAATTTCTCTCTCAAATTTAAATTTAGTGTCCAGAACCCTCTTTTTATGCACACTCATCATACAAAAACCATCAAGGCGATTATCTGTCATTGAAGGTGATGCAGGGCTGCGTAAGAGAGATAAATAAAGCCTGTTTTATCGATGGGTAGAACAGTAGCATTTCTTTAACTAGACAGATAGCTCTATCTCCTTCAGTTTGGAATTTGGCACATTTTTTTTGTTTTCATTGGTTGTACCGAAGTTTAGCTTCACAACTGACTCACTTGTACTGGCTGAAGTGCTTAAATAAGGAACAGAAACAGAAAAAGAAGATGGTTTTTTTCCGCCAACACGATAACATGGTTTCTTGCCGCATAATACTATTCCTATTGACCTATAATTTTTTCACCGCCGTGGCTACGCCATAAACAGCTACAAAAATTTGAATAAAGTTTTAAAAATTCACTTGGTATTATAACATCCTATTAGATACACTCTATCAAAATGGTGATTACTTTAAGTTACGCTGTTAAATAAATCTTATGTGGGAATACGATAGTCAATTTAAAAAAGTTATATTTTAAGGACATCATATTTAACGACTAAAGAGGACATGAGAAAAAAATTAATATTCCATTCATACTTGTCAAGTGTTCATGATCTGCAAATGGGATAAAAAAACTGGGTATAAACCGTACAGTTACCTATTTGTCTTTTGGCAAACTCCAGCCAAGCCACTTCTGGATATTGCACGACCAATGATAGTTCAATGTCACCACTTCTCCGTTCAAAAAATGTAGGCATCCAATCAAGGTAAACCACCCTAACTTAAAAAGTCTAGATCTAACAATTTTATGACAGACATTAATTAAAATGTAGTAGAAATAACACATATAGGCCTACCAACATCCAATTAAGAAAGTTTAAATAAATTTTCAAATTATAAATGAATTAGAATAACAGTTACAGTTAGAAAACAACTCAGTTAACGAGCTGTTGGTGGCAATTTTAAAATTTTCATCTACCATTTTCCTTTGTCCATCCATCCATCACACCCAGATGTCGAAAACTACAAGAGATAGCAAAAAACCGTTTTTGGATTCACACGACCAGAAGTGGCCCAAAACAGGAAGTCAATAAATCAAAATCGGAATTTAAAAAACAAAAATAGTGCCATTCGATTCCTCTTTAAGAATAGATACAGAAATAACTAATGGTTTTTGCCATAAGTCAAAGGTAAGCCTTTCTAAAAATTGCCACCAGCCATGAGACACGTCGTCTCATGACGGGAATTTTTATTATTCATTTTGTTATGGAACCTTATATTTCTAAATATCTGTAGTTAAATTTTTACATTATAAATATAGAAAGAGAAAATTTAAATGGTAGAAAATGAGTCAGACGTATATTTATATAATATTTAGGACTGGATATAAAGTTTTGCTTAAATGGTAAAAAATTAATCCAACACTGAATTCCTTACATCTGAAAATACTCATACAACCTTAACTAAATTAAAATAAACTTTTATAGAGTATGTAAACTTGCACCCAAAACTTTTTCACTTTCAAAAACTTACTCTGTTACAGACTGAAGAAAAAATCAAATACAGTGGAATTATCCGATCTGCCATATATATATTTTATATGTATTCTTTAAAATGGAGGGTGGTTTCAAATTTAAAAATTATTTAGGAGAAACACAAATATTTCTGGTGACATTATTTAGAGGTTTTCATCTGCCGAAAAGTTATATCTTATCAAATACATTTCTAAAAAAAACTTATATCTAATTACAAAAAAAAAAAAATGATGAATTTAATTTACTATTAAAAGAAAATCATCATGCCAATTTTATAACTTAAATACTAAAGATTTAAATTTGTTAATTAAGTTTGAAAAAAATTAGTGAATTAAATTTTTATATACTGAACTCCTGATTTTATATTAAAAACTTATTATAATACTCTAAAATATGAAAATATGTATGAAATTCTACAAGGTCTAATTTTGCATGCAATACATTGATCCAAAAATAAAAATATGTTTGCCATACACGCAGTGGAAGGGCAAAAATTTCAAAATTGTAACAATAATTTATTAACCAATGAAAGTATTTAAAATTCATATATTATATTTTAGTACAGATTACTGATTTGAAATAAAACTGTTTTACAAAGTAAAGCAAGGAATGAGTTTTCCTCACAAGACTGAAACGTATGACTGCTCAGTACGCCAGGCCTCCTAAAAAAATTTATTTTCCATCACGCAACAGACACCTCCACTTTATTTACTTAATGGTCTGACTGAATAATGAATTTTTTCCTTCAGATAGACAAACACAATGCAGATTATACTTCAATAATTTATTTATCTAAATATAAAGAAAAGAAAAAATCTCCCTTTATAAATCGGGAACCCTACAAATAATGTATTAAAATATTCTCACAATTATATAGTTTCATAGTGTAATTTCAATTATTATAGCGTGAAAAATAAAAAGTCCATTAAACCAAATTTTTTCTTTCTGGGTTCGCATAAAGTAACAGTTATGTAACCTACTTGTTAGACGCAAACTTTTAAATTAGAATAGTGACTGACAAAATCACATTATTATTTCACAATTAAAGAAAGAATTTTCAACGTAAATTAATGCAGCCATACTTTTAATATTTTTATCTAATTGATTGGCAAAGTGTTTAACTATTTATTTTTGGTTCAACCGATTTAAAAAATAAATGCAATTTTGTACAAAATGATAAAAAACTAATTTCAACTTGCTGCTTAAATAAATTTTTCAACTAAGATGTAAAAATATTATTTTACATGTTTGAAATCATGTTACTTAATAACGACATGTTAATTATTGAAATTTCTTGTCTCAATGACCAATAAATATAATTAATACATATGGCCGTTACTAATTTTTGTTAATTAGTAATATTTGTGTCAAAAACTGGTAAATTATTTTGTAGTAACCGATAAATAAATTTATTCAAATTATAAAAATGTTTTAAAAGCACTTTTTTTACAAAAGCGGAACATTGTTAATTTACTTTAATTAATACAATAAGGCTTACTACAAAATAAATACATTTATTATTATCACAAATCTGGAACACACAATTTAAAAATAGATGGACGAAAATATAATGTGTTATTAAACACAATGTATTTTCATGTATCATTTTACGTGTTTTCAGTTCTTAAATGAAATAGGAGTTTCATAATTAAACTATAAAAAATATGTAAAAATTTAGAGATATTAAATAAATTTATTTAGTAGCAAGTTAAGCACTCTTAAATTTATTAACACATAAATATTTCACACGTGTGGACATTCACAAACACTAGCATCCCTCACACAAACACACATATCTACCTATTAATATAAAAAAAATTTACTATTAAAAATTATTGGCCATACAATACAATGTCACAGCTCTTCTTATAGAATTTTCAAACCGATCTAAAATTTTTAAAATTCTACATCAATCAAATTCAAAATACATTATATAAATCTGAAATATAACAGAAGCTGTTCAATTTATTTTAATTGCCATCAATTTTTTAAGTTTCTCTGAATCAAAAACTGATTTGTTTCACTGTCAAAGATTTAAAAAAATGTTTATTAGTAGATTGCAAAAAATATTGTAAGCATACTTTTTTTTAGTTAACTGAAGTCACATTTACATCTTGCTTATTAACAACAACTGCGGGTTTGAATGTACAATAATTATCCAGACCCAAAATGAGAATCAAACCCAGGACCTCTGCTTTGTAGAGCATACTATAACCATTATAACCATTGGGCCACATAGGTGACCAGAACAATTAAGAATGTAAATAAATAAAAAATATTCTTAGGATACATTTTACAGCTATTTAAATAAATGGTAAAATTCTTTTAATTAATATTTATTACCACTCATTAATGAAATATGTTTCTTTAGTTTTAAAACTGCAGTTACTAACAACTGGAAAAATGACTTAAATAACGTTTCTATTTTATACATCATAAATATTTAAATAACTTTTGCGATAGAACTAAAAAGAACTTCAAAAACTGATATTTAATAAAGTTAAATGAATAGCAACAAAGAGGAAGTTTGCTTTGGGTTTAATGGAAGTAAATTCCAATAGAAATATAACAACAAATTAATTAAGGAAATATTTATAAAATTTATACAATTTTTTAATAAATTAATGATTAAATAAAAATAATTGCAATTATTGATATAATCAAATTATATTATCAATTATTATTTTTCAATAAAATTATTATGTATTTCAAAATTTTATACTTCTGATATATTTAACATAAATAAATATTTATTGACAATGTATAATAAAATTAAATGTAAGAATGAAGCTAATTAAGCCAGACTCACTTTATTATAGCTTAACATATTCAGTGCGAAGCACAGATTGTGCTTCTGGTCTCAATTTTATTGCCTACTTTAATCTATCCACAAGGGAGATTGGTTAATTTTTATGTTCCTCATAAGTGAGAAAGAATTTTAACGTTTCTTAAACTTTGCACTTTTGCCATTTCCTTGTGCAACTCTCTAGTCATTTTCTAAACTTTTTGAAAATTTTAGTAAGTGATTATTTTATTGCAAAGTTTTTCCAAAATTAAATTTACAATATAGACACACAAGTTTTTACTTTTGCTTACTAGTTTTTCTCAGTGGATTGCCTACATCACCACCTAGTGGGGGAAAAAATTAAAAAAACTTTTATGGTATTCACCCATAACAAATTTTGAAGACCCTAAACAATAGACCTAAGGTGTCAGATAAATGGTTTAAAAAACGTCACAAAGGATATTGAGAAAATCGAGAAAACATAATGAACCAATCGATTACTAATTATGGACTTAAAGTGCTTACATAAAGAGCGAATACAAAACACCAGGTGGACAGAAGAAAGGAAAAAAGCCTACAGTGAGTGAATATTGGGAAAGTGGGCTCAAAAAAACTTCTGGAAATGTTTAAAGTTACCTCACGTGATCTAAAATCGGCACTATAAAAAAAGTTGTGCCAGTAACTATGCGTAAACTGTTGAATAATACAACACGTGTGGACATTTTTTATTACCTTTTAATTATTATTCTTGTATAACAATAAATTGTGCGTCTATATTATGAATTTCACGTTTGAAAAATGTAACAATAAAAATAAATAACATTTACCAAAATTTGTTGAACAATTTTCAAAAAAATTATAGAAAATGACTGGGGAGATTAGAACACAGAAATGGCACACGCACAAATATTAAGAAATGTTAAAAATATGTTTCTCACACATGAGGGACTCCAATGTGAACTGACCCCTTGGCAGTCAGAATATAGCAGACAATAGAATTGTGAATAGAAGCACAGTATATAATCTGTTAAATAATGCAACTTGAGTATTTGAAATTTGTTCTTTAAAAGAATACGTTCAATTCAAAAAGTGTAATTTACAGCAATTGGTTGAAATTCACTTTACTCTTTATCAGTTAATTATTATAGTACAAACAAATTTTATCATTCAATTTTTTATTGAATTAAAATCCTTACGTATCTAATATTACCACTTTACCCAATATTCTTTTAGTTTACTTTCTGCCATATTGCAGAATTGACTAAGTAGTAAATTACACTTACTGACTGAAACCTGAGACGCATATTGGTTAAAGCGACTACTTAGAATAACATACCTATCCTCAATTCTTGTTTGAGGATCATAAATCTTGTCATATAAAATAATCATTGTTACTTCAAATAAACAATTTCATAGGACTATAAAATTAAACGTCACGACGGAAGTTATTAACTTACAATTATAGATAGCCGAAATGACTTTGACTTCTAAAGTTAATACTGTAATTACATTTAATTATAATAATGATATTCTTTAACAATTTTCCAATAAAGCTCATTTATTAGTAATTTATAAATTTAATATATATATTTATTGAGTCAAATATTAGTAGGCCTAATGCTTGATCAGCACAATGAATGGAGTTAAACTATAAAATTTACTTAGGCACATTTTTCTAAGTTTGTAGAAGACAATGTCCTGTAATTAGTTCTAAGTTCTGAAGTTAATTTAATTGCTTTTACTGAAACATATATTTCTTTCTTAAGTCAACAGAATTAGTGCTTCAAGCAGTAAATTAACATTATTAAGTAATTAATTGATTACAATTAGGATGATAACAGACTGTAATTTGTTAAGATACAGTTAACTATGATTTCCTTATAATTGGCAACCTTTAAAAAATGCATAAGAATCAAATTTTTAGAGCTTGTTTGATGGCTCGATTCAGTTGCATTACGAATGGTATGATCCCCCTCTATTTCGTTTCTAATCTATTCTGTATAGTTGTTTCATTACGACACATAATTTACTATGGTTGGTTAATTCAATTCAATTAATTAAATAATATTATTTATTGCATTTAGATTTTAAAATTATTTTTAAACTGTCATCTATCATTTTCCTTTGTCCATTTGTCCATCATACCCAGATGTCAGAAACTACAAGAGATAGCTACAAATAGGTTTCAAATTTGTAATCTTCACAAAAAGTTAGTTGGCCTAAATAATTGTGTTTGAAGTTCCGGTTGTGCCCCGACATCACAGGCCCTGAGACACGTCGTCTCATGAAAGGGATTTTTGTGTATGCATTATTTCGTATGAATAAACTCCTCTGGTCAACTCTTTAGTTTGTCCAGAGAAATAATAATAATTATTATTAGAGGTTAGTTTATTTCTGAATTTTACCTGAAATATGAAACTGTTGACTATTTTGCATGGTTACTTTTATTCTTTTTTAATATCTAAATTAGTGATGGGCTATTTGAATAATTCTCTTTGACTATTCAACTATTTAAAAAAAATATTCGAATAAACAAACTATTCACTAATCGCAGTTTACGGACTCTAAATTTCTTAAAGAGTAAAAATTATCTGACTGTTACACCATTCATCATCAAATGAATAATGATATAAAATATGATCGAGGCCTCTGAAATAATAATATGTTTAACAGGCCTAAAAACTGTCATTTCATGATCTGTAATTTCTGTTTCAGCAGATGGCTTTGGAAATAAATCATGCTGTCTCACGTAGAGAAAGAAGTTATATAGGTGAGATTTATGTGTCAAGTATCAAAGAACAGAGAAACACTTCGGAGGATGGAATAAGTTACAAGAGTGAGAGGGAGACAGAAGACTGAACAATGCTGACAAATATATTAGGTTTACAATGTATTCATAATCCGAGTACACTGCACTTGTTCATATAACTTTGTATATTCAGGGTTCTGGATTGTATTATGTATTGATGACATTCATGCAGCATGGAACTGGTAGGAACTTAATCAAAAATATTTTTTGAATAAAAATTTTTTTGAAATAAAAATTATTCATTTATGAAAACTATTCATTCATCGCATGACTAATCTACATTTTTGTCTGTTTTTCCATCATTATATAGAGAAATTTTTTAGTCATGTTACCCAATTGTTAATATCTGGAAAATTTTTTCTAAGAAAGGGAAATTTTGTTTTGTGACACGAAGTTGGTAGCCCTACTCAACTGGTATAGATACAGCAGTGTATGTTGATTCTCCTTGAGCTGTGTAAATATTTGTCCCGTTTCCAGTCGTGATACAACCAGAATGTCTTTTACCCTAGAACAATGGGTTTTCATTCTTGAATAATATTTTGCTACACAGTCGTACGCGAGTATAAAAGAATCATTTCAAATTAAATTTGTTGGTGTTCCTCCACCAGAAAATATGTTAATTTCTAGGCTAACAAAGCGATTTTGAGAGACAAGTAGTGTTTGCGAAAGAAAACGTAGTGGTTGACTAACTCTCTTGACAGATGACGTTTTAAAGAATGTGAAAACACTACCTGTCTCTTGAAATCGGTTTGTTAGCCTAGAAATTGATATTTTTTTTGGTGGAGGAACCCCAACAAATTTAATTTGAAATGATTCTTTTACACTTGCATTTGATTTCATAGCATAATATTGTTCAAGAATGAAAACCCATTGTTCTACAGTAAAATACATTCTGTTCATAACACGATTGGAAACTGCACAAAATTTTACACAGCTCGAGGAGAATCAACATACACTGCCGTATCTATACCGGTTAAATAGGGCTACCAACTTAGTGACACAAAACAAAATTTCTCTTTCTTTAAAAAAATTTACCAGATATTAACGATTGGGTAACACGACTAAAAATTCACTCTATAGTATTCTGTGTAACTCTCCATTAATCTCTAAAATTTCCATTGCTAACCACATTTAATTTCATAAAATCGCAATCTCGTAATCATTTGAGTAAACAAAATTATAAAATTGTTTTAAGTGATTGATATAATTTTTAATGTTTCAGGTTAGTCTCTTTTCTAGTAATTATGAAATAAAATTATATAATACTTTCAAAATGACATTAACTTATCAACAGTAACATACAGAAATATTTAAGTAAAGGCAATACTATGTAAGTAGCTGTTACTTTCAAATTTTATTGTGTCAATAAACAGACTGTCCTTCACTATTCATGCAACCAATGTCAAACAAGCTCTAGAAAACTTTCATGTTGATTTGTTGATTACTCTAGTTGTTACTCATTTTTCAATTAATTTGTCGACTAAACCAGAAACCACAAAATTTAGAGTAGAGGCCATGAATTTATACACAAAGTTTTCAGAAAATTTGAAGTTTCTTATTAATCTCTAGGAAAGTCTCATATCACATTAATACCCCTTAATTTTGAATGGCCATAAAAAAAACTACACACGAGCCTGTACATGAAATCTGAGTTAAATTTTTTCAATTATTTTTCATAATAAACCTTGGCACACAGACCGATAAAACTGAGAAAATCGTTCAAACTTTTAATTTTTTCAGCTAAAAAAGTAGAACCAATGAGAGTACGAAACAGATGATTTTGAAAAATCATGATGAACTTGCAGGAATTCTTAACAACAAAATAGTCATTTTTACGATAGATTAAGCGTACAAGAAATTAGCTACTCCAAAACAAAATTAATAAAATTCTGTAAGATAACCAACCTGGTGCTAACAACTTGTTAAAATTTGTACTCTTAAATAAAGTTATAACTAAACGATCACAACATGTTAAATAAGCTATAAATAAATAAATTTGTTTTTTATTTACTCCAAACAAGAATAAAAAATTATCTTTCTTTGCTGAGCTATTGCGGAGATCAGACAGTACACCACAACCTGATTTAACATCACATGCAGATACATTCTATTTAACTTTAAAAGAAATATGCAAAATAATTTTTTCAAAAATAATCTGTAGTGTATGCTTAACTTTTTTTGTTTTCAATATAAAATTGCAAATATTACAGAAAATGCATACATGTAATTTTAACACGATTTTTAGTATCCTGGACACTATTGTTGACAAAACCAATCCAATTTTTGAATCAGTGAAGAAATAACAGTTTGTTTTTTAAAGCAAACATTTCATACATTTTTTAAAAAAAATTCTTTAACTGTAAATATCCTAATTAGATCTTTTACTATTTTCATGTTTTCAATTTGAAGTGTTTTTTTATACTGACGTTTTAATGAGTTGATATAAACTATAATACAAAATTATTTATTTATTTTAAATAATCTAATTTTAGCTAATGCAGATGGTCAACTTTTTTATATTTTTGTCTTAAGGATTTCTTAATAGGGTTTAAAATAAGTTCATTGTGTCTACACACTACAGGGATAATTGAATTTGACCTACTGCAACCAAGGATCTGCTGGTATATCGATAACAAGACCCAAACCCAGCTTAAGATAACATACTAGGTATCCAGGTCAACTACTACAATTAATAAATATTTATAATGCATCCTGCAGCCTATAACAGGCAGGTGGACTGTTAAATTATTTGCACTTGATCTACTGGTTCCAGGGCTACAAAAAATAGTTCTGTTTCTAATCACATGGTCATTCAATTAAATGACTGAATCATTTAAGAACAGCAGAAGTAAAGATGTCAAAGATACTAGTCAGAGTTATCTCCTCTGAAAGTAATGAATTTCATTATAAAGCCAGACTCTGTGGTGAATGAAGTGAAGGTATCATTTGCAGGGTAAAAAGTAGATACTTTTCAGAGGGTCTGGCATGCTGATAAACATACTTTTCCACTCATTGAGGAAGGCAATGGTAAACCACCTCAATCCTTACTTACTTAATACTTTACTTAATAAAGCCTCTAGAGGTTCAAACCAGCCTTTCGGCTGATGACCTAAACAACAACCTGCAGCCTTTAATCCTAATATAAAAATAATGAAACTTTTCATTAACATTTTATAGCTGTTACAATCTATCTTTCTATAATTTTATTTCCTTCAACTTACGTGATTAGGTGGATCCATCATTAACATATAAAATATAAAAAATTGAAATCACTTTGCTAACTGAAGATGTAACATTTTCAGAAAATATTTTAACAAAGTTTGTTTCATTTTTATGTTTTGTATATTCTGATGATCCCACAATTACTATCAATGATGGTGGATTCACTGGAACATGCGTAACTGACATCCGAGGAAAATAAAATCAAACAAAAAGCAAAATTATAGGAACTGTTAAAGCTTAATGAAAATTTACAATATATTTATATTAGGACTACTATTCAGAAGCCAAAACCAAATGAAGGGGTGCACCATGAAGCTCACTCCCTGGTCCAAGTTTGTTGAGTAATCCTTGAGGCTGTGACAACACACCCTTTCCGAGAGATCACTGGATTATCCTTTACCACACAAGCATAGGCAAAGCCCATTCAAATTTATGAGTACATTTGGAATTAACTCAGGAAGGCTGTAAACATTCATTCAGTAGGACTGGGTAAAGTGATACCTCAAAGTTAATATATTATTTAATTTGATGTAACTATAACAAACCACTGTTTATCTAACAGATACCAATGCTAAATGGTAATGTATTATTGATTTTTACTAACTATTATCCTTTTTAATTCTGCTGTAATGTAATCTTCTGATACATTTTTAATTTTGTAAATTTTTTTTGGTAGATCCAAAATCATCTAAGTATAAACTTTTTGTTGTTGTTTGTATATTACAGGAAAATTAAACAGTATAAATGTTATAATTTAGATCGATAACAAACTGCAGGATGCATTTTAAACATTTATTCAAGAAAAAAATATCAGCTCGTACAATAGACAATAGATGTATGAGCTGGTCATTAACTACCACTATAAATTAAATTTTTCAAATATTATATTTGATGTTGAAGTCATAGTTGTAGTAGACTAGGATGGTTGCTACTGTACGTAATGGCAGTCCCTGTGTATGTGTTAGAACACAGAAACTAAACCTAATTTTCAGAAATTTTCTTGTTAATTTAACTGGCTTAAACTAACTTTTTATACTTAAGGGAGATGCAGATTCAAATCTTGGTTAAGTGATTATATTTTCCTACTAAAATTATATTTTTTTAAATTAATTAATTAATTAATTCAGTTGCCAATAATTGACCAAAATAAGGTCTCAATTAAATGTATTATAGCTGTAATAATGAAAGAAACAACAACGGGAAGTTAAAAAATAATTCAGGTTGACATTATTTACTCATTAAAGAATTACCACAACGTTTAAATATTTCAGTGAAAAACAGTGAAAATAGTGCCCCGTATTAAGTATTTAATAATTTACAATTTATTTTTGTATGTATGTGTATTTGTATATTATACAAAAAAAGAAAAGAAATTTAGCCAAAAAAGAAACAGAGAGGTAGGGTACATAATCAAGCCAAATTTATACACGGTACGGAAAGGATATGCAAGATACAAATAATAATAAAACAATTTATAGCCTACATTTTGCAAAAACAGTAAACAACAGAAATAAAACATAAATAAAATACAAATTAATAAAAATGCTAATAAAAAAGAAATATGCAAGAAAATAACTGATAAAAATGGTAATAATTTGAGAAATCTATAGGGAGTCTGGAATTTATAATTTATTTTATTTTTGAGCATTAACAAGTTCTGGAGAGTGACCCATGAAGGTTGTACAGATCTTAACATGTATACATTTCATCAACAATCTAATCAAGTTTTTAAATTTCCAGTAATTAAAGCCAAATATTTATGAAACAAACATTTATTGGTCATGAAGAAAGTAGATCTCTTTTCAGATAATTCTATAGTTACTTATATAAAAAAAATAATAATTGTAACGAACTATGTTTATCTTGTGTGGAGTAATAATTAAGGGTCAGTAGAAACGGATGTAAACGACCAGGTGTGACAGCTGATATTAGAATTCTATTGCTATTTTGGAAGTAGTACACAGCTTTAGGTATCTGGGATGCCAAGTAATTAAAGATTGGAGTAACACGGCACAGATATGATCATATATTGGACGAGCCTGAACTGAATTTAGAATTAAATTGGTCCATTGTTATGAATTCTGTGTTGTATTGGGTGGAGACTTGTACCCTGAACCAAAATCAGATAAAAAATAACTTGAGACCTTCAAGATGTGGTGTTATAGATGATTACTGCATATATCATAAAATGGATAGAGAAGGGAACACAAAAATCGTAGTAAAGTTATATATAAATATGGGAGTTATGAATACCATTAAATGTTGAAATATGGAGTACTTTGGTCATGTGATGAGAGGCGAAAAATATAAATTGTTGCAGAATATCGTGGGTGGAAAGATAAGAGATTAAAAGCAGTTAAGTTCAAAGTAGAAAATCATGGTTAAGGAGTCTAGCGAACTGGTATGGAGGTCAGTTAACCTTTTTATCAAGCAGTTAGTAAAACTGAAGGGCCTTGATGTTCGCCAATATTCTATTTTATTTTGTGTAAACAATAAGCAAAATACCAAAGAGAATTTTATTAGTGTCTGGGAACCATTGAAATAAAAAAATATATTTTTTTTAAAGAAATATTTGAACAATTTAGAATAATGTTTAATTTAACATGGTGTTAAAAGATTATGAACGCATTAAAAACGAACTGAAAATTACAGTTTTGGTAAACTATCTACATATAAGTTGTAAATAGACAATAGGTTAGTAAAAAAACAAGAGATATCCAGGAATGAATGAAAAATTTAAACAGTAAGGGACAAGAAATTTAGCAAGAAAATTCAGTAATGGATAAACATATTTAGTTTTTATAAGATTCAATGGTACAAGCAATATTCAAAATATTTAGATCAATTAGAGGCAATTTAGATCAATAAAGTAGGTGAACAATTTAAGTTATGATGATTGGAGACAGATAAAAGATTCAAGACATCTTACAGAAACAAAAAGTGGTTAACCTTTTGGTACAAGAGGAAAGGAGTAAACTTAAAAATTATCATTACTTAAAACATTAATTTGTGATAATTTTTAACAATCTTTATGATTTTTTAAAATAGTTTTTTTACATTTTTGTTATAAATTAAATAAATCTATTTTTAACAAAATTAAAAAAAACTTATTTATTAAAGATTCCTGTATGGTACAGACATGGTTGGTTTTACATGTAAACATTTTCCAGATCCTGTCCATGAATAGAACCTAGAATCTTTTATTTTGCAGTTTAATGTTTTCATGTAATACACTATGTGCATTAGACACGATGGACTGTGATAATGATATGCACCATGTAAATCAACCACTGTAAGTGGTTGATTATTAATTTTTCAATTTATCCAGCATATTTTGGTGACATAAACAATAAGAAAATGAAACATTGACTTTGTGTATTGTTATTAACAGGTAATTGAATCATAGAACTAATTTTAAACTACAACAAAAAGTTAAATCAGAAAGATAATTGCACATAGATTTATAAATTCTAAAGAATTTTAAAAATAAATTTCTGTGTATTGTAAACAAAAAATTTAGATTGTTATTTAGTATGTATATAATTAATATTTCACATGAGATAATTTTTCTCTGCATTAGTCACTTATGCTACAAGCAGACACTGTTGTAATAAAAAAGTTATGATGAAGATTGAATGGAGGTTATCTCCAACACAGAAATTACTCCTTTGGTGCACATGTTAAACTTGTGGTGATACCATAAAGCACATGGGATCTTAATCACCTAATGTTTTAATATTTTAGTTTCTATAGAATTTCTTGCAGGCATAATCTTCAACTTTAGAAATCTTCATTTGTTTTTAAAAATTATTTTATAACTTTACTGTTGATCTTATAAAAATCATTTTACTTTTTACTTCTCTTGCCCAATATGAAATATAGGTGCGGAAAATTATGTTCTGATGTAATATTTTTGAAATCAAGCTTTCACTGGATATATTAGTTCTTATGTCACCTGAGGCAAAAAAGAAGTTTTTACAGATTGGTGCGTGTGTGTGTGTGTCAAAAAATAACTCAAAAACAGTAAATCCAGATGTCAGAAACTACAAGAGGTAGCAACAAATGGATACGAATTCGTAATCTACACAAAAAGTTAGTGGGCTTAAACTGGGTTTGAAGTTCCAGTTTCAACTGGAAGTGGCCCAAAACCGGTAGTTAAAAAATCAAATTCGGAATTTGGAAATAAAAATAGTGTATTTGTATACAGAAACCACTAATGGTTTTCGCCATATGTCAAAGGTAAACCTTTTTAAAAATTGCCATCAACCATGAGACGCATTGTTTCATGAAAGGGATTTTTATATTTTATAAAATGGTTAAACTTTGAATTTTTACAACAGTACTTGATAATTAATAAATAGTACATTATAGTCAAAGAAAGTTGTCAGGCATAACATGGATGAGTTGCAATAATGTACAAGCCCGGATAGGGGTGTTCCTTTTTGTACTGCAGAATATCTTCTAATGCAGGTCTTGGCATGTCTCATTATTTTCGCCATGTTATTACTGGGGAGCACTTTTGCTTTAAAGGCATACGGTAACAAATAAATGGCTTCGCAGACTCTCATTTAACAGCGTGTGTAATGGAGGGTTAAAAATATGGGTTTGCCATGTTACTGCTTATCATAAAATACAATGAACAAATACCTATGAAACAAATGGAATTCAATTAATATTTTCTTTACAAACTCAAAACACATTACCAATACAAAAAATAAAATTATAAATTTGGCACAATAAACAAATTAGTTTACAAAAATAAACAAATAAATAAAAATTGCATATTTCAATTTAATACAAAAAACATAAATACGAAAATAAAAGTTTTAATAATAATAAATATGGACCATATAAAATAACAAACACACATATAGACAAACAGACATACATACGTATAAACAACAATAAAATTATTAAATAATAATATTCTAAACATCGATGAAAAACATTTCAAGCCGTTAGATTGAGATTGAAAGGAAGTTCCCTGAAGAAAAAACAAAATAACAAATGTATGTCAGCCATTAAGACAAACATAAAATGCATTTCAACATTCATCATGCTACGTAATAAAGCATTATGTAGTAACAATGAAAATTCGTAAAAAATGTTAAGTATTTATTGGTAATAATTTTTTTATTTTTAAATACGTAAATGTGTTAATAAACAGTTTTAGTAATTTTTGTATGGTATTACAACATAAAATAAATGTTGAAAATATAAGCTATTATGTATTTTTATAAAATTTTGGTATTTGTAATAATACTTTTAATTTTGTTATTTGAATGTAATTAATTTTTTAATAGTTTTATATAATTGTTTTTAAACAGAATAATAAACCACTGACATAAGAAAAGAATAAATCACAGTTTAACTTACCTCATCGTAAATCATATCGTTAAAATTATTATGTAATTTGTACAAATATTTGGTATTTATTTATGTTTCAATGTGATAGAATTTCTGATGTGAATTGAGAACATTTTTTATATTTTTGTAATTGTTTATTTACGTTTAAAATTCATTGATGTTACACATACAATTTTTTTACGAAACGTTATTAGATATTTTGTAGTGTTTTAGAGTATATTCAACATTTATATATATATATTTTTTTCATTAATATACATTTTTTAAAAACTTTCAACTGAAATTAAGAAATTGTATTGCTGATTCATAATTTTTTTCTGCTTAAACTTGAAACTATCTGTTGTACAATTTAAATTTTTTTTTAAATTTAAGTCAAAGAAACGGTGGGTTCGAACTGTAATAATTTCCAGATCCTAGCCAGGAATCAAATTCAAGACCTTCTAATTTAGTGTAGCACATGAATTGCTGCACCTTGGCGGCAGTTAATTTTTTAAAACTATCTAGCCATAATATTTACAAATGAAAATAAACATCCTATTTTTCTAGCTGACTAATAAAAAATATTTTTTTAAATAATTAACATTCAACTTCATCTTTTTAGATTAATTTTTTGGCCACTTTCATAATAGTTATTAAGAATTTTTTGGCCACTTTCATAATAGTTATTAAGAATTTAACTAAAACATTATACACTTGAGTACCATTAATGATTGTACATGCAGTACTTTTACAGTGAAATTTTTTATGGTAAGTGTTACACCACTACCAACATTTTTAAAAATATTATGTTGATTTTATTTTAATTGTATAAATTTCATGATTCTTTTATTTTAACCGTTAAAATTTCATGATTCTTAACTCATAATAAAACAACTGTCTAAGCTATCAAAAAATGCATTATTTAAGGTTGAATTACATTTCCTATATAACTCCGTGTTAATTTTTGCCATACCTCTCAAGACCTGTAAATGATAAGACATCATTTTTTGTTTTTTTGATCGGTCTTTTTTTAGTTCCTTCTATGAACATTTACTGATTGGAGTGAAACAAGGATTAAAATAAATTCTTCAAGTGTTTAAGATCCACTAAAAAATTACAAAAAACAAAATTTTCTAAAAAAGTAATGTATATATTGTAATTTCCCTCCATAAGAAATTAATATATAACTTTTTGAACAAACCTTGAAAATTTGGTAACAATAACCAAGAAAATACTAGTTGAGTTAGTTCACATGAACAGCAGAACTAGGACGAGGCATAATTTTTTAAGTTAAATAAAAATATTCCTATTATAGGAACATGATTTTGGTACCATTAGAATGTACGCAATCCAAAGTATGAGTGTTAAAATCTGAAAATTAAAATTAATTTCTTTTCATTTTTTCAAGTCAGGTTCCCATTTTTATATTTTTTGTTTTTTTATCCCTAATATGTGTACATTGTAATTTTTTCAATTTAAGAACAATAATCAACCCCACAACCCAATGAGATGAACATGATATGTATGACGTGTAGTCTTTTACAAACTCAGGGCGACCATTCCAGAAAGAATATGGTTAACTGAACACCAACCATCAAAGTACATCGGTAAACCACTCCCCCAACTATCTTTACTAGAATTTAAACTATGGAACCTTCGTCTCCATTACGACTTTACCACTAGACCAACCCGATGGGTTAAACTCCCCTAATTTTTCAGATGTATAATTAATTTTAATAAGATTATATTTTAATCAACTGTTTTGTGTTATTTATAAGAAATTATTATTACTGATGGGATTTATCAAATCAAAATCTACTAACTTATGAAAGAATTATTTATATAGGTACCAATATTTTTCAACATGAATAGATACAATTATGATGGGGAAAAAGGTAAATAATAAATGTGTATTGCTCTAATGATATAGGGAAAATACATAATATTTTTATAAAGTTATCCTCTTGATTAATAGTTATCAATTATATCCCAATCTTCCTGTTTGTCTAGGTCATCAGCCGAAAGGCTGGTTTGAACACGTAGAGGTTTTACTAAGTAAATCGAGGAGTGAGGTGGTTTACCACTGCCTTCCTCACTGAGTGGAAAAAATACGCTTATCAGCATGCCAGGCCCTCTGAAAAGCATATATTTTCCACTCTGCAAATGATACTTTCACTTCATTCACAACAGGGTCTGGCTGTGTAATGAAATCCATTACTTTCAGAGGAGATAACTCTGATTAGTGTCTTTTACACCTCTACCTCTTCTGTTCTTAAATGATTCAGTCATTTAATTGGCTGACCATGTGATAAGAAACAGAACTATTTATTTTAGCCCTGCAACGAACAAATTGAGTGTAAATAATTTGACACTCCACTGTCTGTTATGGGCCGACAATCTTCATGGCGGAAATGAAATGGATTAGTCAGAATCATAAAAATGATCATTACATAAATTAGCAAGAATTTAAAATTATTCTCACACATCAAAACTACACTACTGATGAATAAATACACATAAAAATATAAATCATAGTTCTTAACTGTACAAGTACTACAACAATCACTGTATTTTGTGCTAATAACATTACATAATTATTTATTCATGACTAACTAAGAAAGGAATGACTGTACATAATTCTGTACAAATTTAAATGAAAGGACAATGGAGTATCTCACATTTGTTGTTGTTTAGGTCAACAGCCGAAAGGCTGGTTTCAACCTCTAGAGGTTTTACTAAGAAAAACGAGGAGTGAGGTGGTTTAACTAGCCTTCCTCACTGAGTGGAAAAGTACGCTTATCAGCATGCCGAGCCCTCTGAAAAGCACATATTTTCCACTCTGTAAATGACAACTTCACTTCATTCACCACAGGGTCTGGCTGTATAGTGAAATTCATTACTTTCAGAGAAGATAACTTTGACTATTTTTTCTAGTGTCTTTTACACCTCTGCCTCTTCTGTTCTTAAATGGTTCAGTCATTTAATTGGCTGACCATTTGCTAAGAAACAGAACTATTTATTTTAGCCCTGCAATGAACAGATTGAGTGTAAATAATTTGACACTCCACCTGTCTGTTATGGGCAGATCTCACATTTATGAATATGTTAACTGGAAATATAAAGAAAATAATATCCTTAAAAATCTTACAATGAATTTACTTTGAAATCAATTTCTGATTCAATTAGCAAACTGAATCCAATAATTGTCTCATGTGTAGATGTTTGTTAAGTACGTTTATGTTTACCTTTTACTAAAATACAGAAAGCAATCTATCTTGTACTTTTTATAGTACATTAAATTAATATTATTTTATTTTTTTACTGTTATTTTTCAATTTAAATTTAATATTAAAAGGCTATCAATTTTTGTTTAATTTTTTTAAAGAGAAGTTTACATATAGATATTCTGTACTGGTCTGTCATATAATTATTTATATTTTATTAATGAAAGTGGAAACTATTATTTTTTATGTCCGGTTCTCCTGGTCAAGGTTTTCTCACATTTTTCATGAGCTACTATGACTGAATGCCTGGCCAATCTTTTATTTGCGTTTTGTGCAGAAGTCGATTTATGCTTTTCCTATTTTTTTTTTTTTTGACTTGTCATAAATAATTTAAATTATTTTACGTGACAATAAAGTTTATTTATTTGGTAGATAATGATAAGGGTGAAGAATAAGAATAAACATAAAACTAAGAGTATGACAAAAAGACCTACGGCTACAATTTGATTAAAACAGATAATAAATGAAAGAAAGAAGCATAACGACCCAGATGACAGATTTAATTTTATTGGTCGAAGATATATTCCTAATAGAATGGTATAGAACAGTAAAGCTTATGTGTGACTGATAGCTAGCGTAAGGATCTACTTAGAGTGTAGAAGTGCAGTTAATTCTAGTTAAATACAATATTAAAATTAAAGGATAAAATTAAAACAAACCATGAGAGATACAGTTTAATGAAATTCAGTCAAGGGTGGTTCCAGTTTCCCAAGTAGCCACTAAAATAAAACACTCGTGTACTCATCACATATCTCTAGATTATAAGAGAGAGAGATTTTTGTGATCTTAAATATCTTTTTAATATGCAACAACCATGCTAGTCTGAATTTATTGGAAATAGAACCTGCTCAAATTATCCGAAAAATGTACGTAATAACAAAAACTAATCCAAAAATAGCTAAATTTATTCTTAGGCACACATTATTGAAATGGTGTTGGCCAACAAGACGGTGTAATAGTTTCCATATTCATGTTAGATTCCAACGAAACTGTCCAGAAGAAACTGATGCAGTATTTAAGATCGAGCGACTCATATCATTTTCTGAAGCAGCAGAAAAATTAGAAATAGCACTGCAGTGTAACAAACATGTGCAAACAATTATCATGTTTATGAGGCACTGATTAAATACTGTGTCGTAATCAAATTTTTCAGCATTATAAAAGCAAACATTAGTAATTTATGCAACTGGGCAGTAGTGAAAACATACTTTTTTGTAACTGCTAATGAAAATAAAAGAAATGTTTTACCAGTAAGCGATTTATATTGTAAGTACATCTTGTGTTAAAAACTTGGTTATGTTAATTTTCTATTCTCAACTACATTGTTTATAATTGTTTTTAATTGTTTCATTTTTATGTTTAAAAGCCTAATAATTTTTTTTCATAAAATAATGAATGAGTTTTAATTTACAATACATTTTATAATTTATGCAACAAGCATATTCAAAATTAGAAATCAGTTTGGATCATCCAAAATTTTGTCAATATTTTGGGTCAAGATTTTTAACCTTTTAATCAAATAATAAAAATATTGTTTTTCATTTGTGAAATACATCACAAATTTAGATACAAAATAATAAAAAATAAAGTATTTGGAAAATAGATTTAATGTTAAATTTATATTTCTTCTGCATTTATATGAATAAATACAAATAATTCCCATGATGACATAATGAGATTTATGTACTGCATTTTTCAATTTGATGCTCACGAGATTCCAAAATGTTTTTAATTTTTAACCCATGACAAAAAGAAGAATAAAGTTTTTGACCTAGTCATCATATTTATGTTTATTTTGTACGTATAAAGCTTTTTTATTTTGTTGTGTTTAATAAAAAGAACAATTTTGGATCAGCCATTTTGAACTTAACTAAACCATAATGAACCTTCCTAAACATCATCTGTTTGACATGAATTGAAATACAGATAAAAATATCATTCGGATAAAACTCCTAATTTCTGGTCAGAATATATTTTTAATTTTATTTCATTTCGTTACAAAACTTTGATGTACGTACTTGGATTGTAATATTAAATAAAAAATAAACAGCTACCTACGTATCTACTTTAACAACCTCATTAAAGAATTTTATTTTTAATAAATGTTAGATCAAATCTTATAATTAATTTTTTGTGATATTTTATTCAAGTTTTATTTTAATCTATTAGTACACAATAACAACTAACAAAATGAATCAGCAATGAAAAAGAATTTTTACATGTTATTTTTGGTTATAAATGAAACCGATAGGATATATTTGAACAATGTATGTGGTACCTAATAACCTTTTATAAGTTATATTTAAATATTCTATAAATTTATAAAGAAAAAAATAATTAAATTATTAAACAAATTATACTTAAAACATATTTATTTTATTTTATAATATTTAAAAAATGAAAAATAACAATAAAATAAATAAAAATAAACAAAATAGCTGGTGAAGGTTAAATAAAATTATGAATTAATATAGGTATATTAAAATTAACTGCATCATAAAAGTATTTGATACAATTTTTAAGTACTAAGTATTACTTTAAATTTTATCTGATAAAACAATAAAAATATTCGTACAATATAAATACTAAAAAAAAACTTTAAAACAATTAATTCAAATATTTGTGTGTGTTAATTGTATGGCCATAAAATATATTAATAGTAATTAAGTATTAAATATTAAAAGAAGTACGTTAATTAAATTTAAATTTAAGTGAGAATGGATGTAATACGTAAATAAATGTGTGTCGGTGTGCTTACCTCTCGCTGATCTATTTGTGTGGGAACAGGGCAGGCATCTAGAGAGAGAGAGAGAAAAGACAGACAGATAGACAGAGGGAGAAGTATTGTAATAGAAAAAAAAAGATATAATAAGAAACAAATAAAAAAGGCACATTGACAAACATGCTACATCAAATTTGCTAATTCAACGACACAAACATTCATACACATATATCAATTTTACTCTACCTTATTTATATATTAATAATAACAGTAGTTGTAGTTGTAGTAGTAGTAGTAGTAGTAATAGTAATGGTAGTAGTAGTTAGTAGTAATAGTAACAATAATAATAAAAATAAATAATTTTATATCATGTAAATATAACAAATACTAACAAAAACATATATATTTATCATGTATTAAATGTATAAAAAATTGCATCAATAATTCTTGATATCTTTATTAGTATTATCATAACTGTATTTGTTTTAAATTTAATTATGTTTTATTAAATCATAGTTACCTCAAAAATTCTAAAATACATAGGGCACAATTTATTTATTAAAGTACACCTTGCTATTTATCTAACTGTTATATAAATGAGAAAAAATAAATGTTTGAAAAACATACAAGTAACCAAATTAATTAATAAATTCTTAAAAATGTTTTACTGATCAAATATTTTGAATTAGTTTTCAAATTTAATTAAAAGATTAAATTTCAATCTCATTTAAATAATTATGTAGTTATTTAAATGAAAATCCTTAACTTATTCACTGATTGATTTACTTATCACTGTATGACTTGATTAAAGTACAGTTAACAATTAATTAAGATGTGTATTTTTAATTAGTAATTAAAAAGTATCAACAAACTGAAGTAACCTTAAATAGGTACATAACTTTTATACTGGTAAAAAATAAACATGAATTTTATATGTATGCTCCATTAGATAACTATAGGAAAAAGAATTTTAAAAAATAAATAAATGAAAATATTTAGGCAAAAACCCTGAACGAAATTGTACAATATTCACATATTTTAACACTTAAAATTTTATCCACATTCAAAAATATAAAAAATTTAAAGGTAACATTTTTGACAGTTTTTCTCAGCAGGTAATAAATCCAGATAATTTGCCTGAACTAAATTGTTCAGGCAAGTACGGGAGAAACTATAGAAAGCAAGGATAGAAGTACATGATATCATAGACAGATAATTTCCAACAGAAAGTAAAGAAACCTGAACGGTTCCAGAGGAAGAGAACACAGACAACATGGACCCAGGAGAGGCAAGAAGTGCACTCATGCGGAACGAGGGAATGGATTTTATTTCTTCTCTATTTCATCTCCTATTTATGTAATAGATGAGTTTTAGGTGTAACAGTAATAGAAATGAAACTAGAACCAGAAGTGCTATGGAATATACCCTTCAAACCCGACGAATGAACAATTAACAACGTAAAGGAGAAAGATAGTATGGCAAAGAGAGACTGATGTAATGGGCAAAGGTGAGCTGCGATTACCAACCTATAGTCGGGATAACTGTCAGGCCAGCAATTGATTGGTTCTTTAATCTCGAGCACAATTAATATGATTCTTTTTTTAGAATAAACAACGTTAGAAAAAAGTTATTTATTTTACCTACAAATGATTATTTTTTGAGTAATAAATATTCACAGAATGCACGGTAAACCAGTGAATAATTATACAGCAAATATTCATTAATGTTATTCTTATACATATAAGAAATGTTGACAGTAAATCATTTTTACTAAAAGAAAAAATCAAAAAGTTCTGTAAACTAAATCATATAAGAACATAAATGTATTAAATGTGTACAATACATATTCAAATTTTGAAATACTGAAATTTTTAACTATAACTTCAAATATAGAGAACGTTAATAAGGTTTCAGAAAGATTCACAATCTGTAATACAAGTATTTATCAGGAACACAAGTTGTCAGGCTGTATAAAACAATTTCATTTTCCTTGTAATCGTACCTAGTTCAATCAATGGGCAGCAATTAATGACAGAAAAGTTAGAGAAGCATAAGGTACTGTGTAAAATGAAGTCAAACTTAGTCAGTGGCGGAGGGTTGTGGATCCACTTAAAGGGTAATCTCATATAAAAAAAACTCCTCCATTTTTTTGACAAACTTAAATCATGAGTTCAATCTATGTTCGATATATATATCTATACATAATATACCGTGCTTCCCAACAAATCTGATGTACAGGGAAATTAACATTGGACAATCTACTGTCAACATTGATCTTATTACAAGGGTGTAATCTTACTTTTATTATTCCAGTCGTTACAAAACAGAATAAAAATGAGTCTACAAAAGATTTTAATAGCTAATAATTTAATTATTAATAAATAAAAGCAAAAATGTTATTCAATTTCAATATAGCGCAGTACTTACATAAGAAAAAAATTTTGGGCCCACTGTTGTCTGAACGTTAGCAGGGCGGGTAAAGGCATCAGTATATTTTTATTTTTGAATTTACCGTACGAGAGGACATGAGTTTGAGTCATACATATTAAAATTTTTGTTTTTTTTTGTTAATAATTAAACCCAACCTCATTCATTATTATTAATTAAATAATGAAAAACATTTGAAATTATAATTGTAATTTTTGATTACACAGAATATAACTAACTAGTAAAGGGTTTTTCAAAATTTAATTTAATTTACAAATTATTAAGTTAACAAATTATTTAGTAAAAAAACAAATAACAATTTTTAGAATAGTGTGGGGATTTGAACTCACTGCCTCTTGTACTCTAATATTAAAAATGAAAATAAACTGACCACTTTACAATCTCAGGTAATGTTCAGACAACAATGGAAGCAAATTTTTTTTTATGTAAGTACCGCACTATCTCAAAATTGAATAACACTTTTGTGTTTATTTATTAATAATTAAATTATTAGCTATTAAAATTTTTTGTAGACTCATTTTTATTCTGTTTCCTAATGACTGGAGTAATAAAAGTACAATTACACCCTTGTAATAAGATTAAAGTTGACACAGAACATTGTCCATCGTTAATTTCCCTAAAAGTCAGATTTGTTGGGAAGCACGGTATATACATTATGTTAAATATTTAAAAATTATTGTAATTAAATAAGTAAAATATTAAAGTTAATGTTATCAATTATAAGCAAAATATTTTTTATTTTAATATGTTAAAATATATATACAGGCTTCGGACTTGATCTTGGATGTGCAATTTCATAGATGGTCTTTGGTATTGGTCATGTGCAAAGCCTATGATATTGTAACTTAATAGCTGAATGCAGTGTTAGCTCTGTACAGCTCTATGCTTCTGCCAAATCCCTTTCATACTGGAAAAATCTCGTCCAGTTAGAGGTGTTCAGCATTTATATACCAGATCATTCTTCTTGAATATAAATGAATAGTGGTTTTATTCATTTTAAACAACATGAGAAACTATCTATAATGACTAAAATTGGGTCATACATTAAAAGAAAAATTTAAGTATAAAATTTGATGGTAAACTACTTCATGGAAATTTATATTCTAATCAAGTTACACAACACAGAGTCACTAAAAGAAGATATTGTCAACAGTGAACATATCCTATTAATTTATATTTCTGTTTTATTTCAAGGTATTAAAACTGACAAGAAGTCTTATGAAACTGAAAATTCAGGTTAAACTAGTATGACTACTTAATACCTGGAATTGAAAAGCACCTTCAATATATTTGGTGAATGTTGAAGCTGTTTTTTCATCAGATGGAAAATAGGAAAAGAAGTTAAGTATAAGGGTACAGAAATCAAGGGGTTTCTTCCAAAGTGTAAGAAACTTACACGTCTGGGATCATGATGTTCCAATGTATTCTAATAAAATTATGTACAATACACATTTTGTGACAATACTGATTTATGCAGCACAGACTATAAATAGGACAAGTGGAAGTAAAGGCAGAGAGTAGAATGAAGGTGACAGAAATGAAATTCAAGATGAATATGCTAGGAAAGACACAAAGAGATAGAATGAGAAATGATGTTCTGTCATAAACAATAAATATTTGTACAATAGAAAATCACTTTAATATTCTGGTGGATACATGTGTGATGTTTTGTTGTTTAGGTCAACAGTCAAAAGGCTGGTTTGAACCTCTAGAAGCTTTACTAAGTAAAACGAGGAGTGAGGTGCTTTACTAATGCCTTCCTTACTGAGTGGAAAAGTAGCCTATGCTTGTCAGCATTTGAAAAGCATCTACTTTCCACCTTGAAAATGACACCTTCACTTCATTCACCAAGGGGACTGGGTGTATAATGAAATTAATTACCTCAGAAAAGATAACTCTGACTAGTGCTTTTACACCTTTCCTTTCACCTCTCTGTTCTTACTTAAATGCTTCAGTCATACAATTGCCTGACCATGTGATAAGAAACAGAACTATTTTTTGTAGCCGTGGAACTAGCAGATCAAGTGCATACAATCTAAAAATTCACCTGCCTGTTATGGGTACAATATTACAACAATAAAAAGGGAATTTAGTAGCACCAAAACATTTCAGGCTGAAAAATAAATTTTCATCAATAAAATTTTTTTTAAATTTATCAAAATGTGAATTTACAAGCATTGTTAATGACTCAGCACTTTAAATAATCATCCTTTTAAGCCCTCTGTTACAGATACAACATTTTCAAAATTGAAATAATTTTTTTAATAGTGTATGTCATTAAGGCTAAAATGTAATTTACAGCTTTAAAAAGTCATAACAAAATGTAACACCATGGCAATATTTTTATTAATTAGTGTATATTATTAAGGACCAACATTAGCTTCGAAATTTAAAAAAACCATGCTACAACATTTTAAAGTCAAGTAACAAATAGTTTCTGCAGATTTATAAAATTATGGGTTTTACGGTAACTATCTAAGATTCATGTTTTTAATTTTTGAAAATTAATATCTGAAAAATAAGGAATAAAACAAATATACATTTTAAAGTTTTGAGTGTGGTATGCTTGTAAAGTGAAATAAGTTTAATAAATTAAAGTCGATGAAACTTAAATACCCATCTCAATCATTTTTGAAACTGTGCAGTGTACACATGAAATAATACCAAATAAAGAAAATTAAAATAAATTAATAAAACACAATATACCGTAATAAAAAGACTCAAATATTGCATTATATATTAACATATTTACAATGTAAGGATTTTCACTGTATACTGAAATAATCATGTAAAAAATATTTATAGTAACTATTTGTTTAACTTACAAATGACAGAAATTAATGGAGTGAATGAAACTGAAAATATTTTTACAAGGGTTTTGAACATAACCTTATTTACGTTTACGTAATTAAGAAAAATAAAGAGTTATGTTCAAAAACATCCTAGTAAAAATAAATACTGAGAAAAAGTATGCAAAGAAATATCACCTGACTAATTATTTCACAATAGCCTCAATCTCTACAACAATATTATTAAAGCTGAATAGTTATCGTAAAAAGTTAGGATAAAATTTATATCAAAATAGAAATTAAAGCAATAGACACAGTTAAAATATTCAGACATTTAGGAGAAAATAAAATGACAACATGAGAACTAAATGAAAAAAAAACCTATAAAAGTTAGAATAAAATACCATAAAACAGTATTGATACTATAATATGAAAGGTGTTAGAGAAGGGTTAGAAAAAACAGAAATAAAAGGTCCAATAATTGAAACAGTAAATAAAGATGAAAAATATTGGGCAGTTAATCACCCAAACAAAGAGATTTATGAACAAATCCAAAACATATCAAACGAAATAAGAAGAAAAGATGGGGTTCTATGGACATCTGGTAAAGATGAATCAAGAAAGACTTACAAAACAAATACTGAAAAGCAGAAAGAATACTAAAATAACCAAGATGGTTAAAAAAAAATAACAGAAAAAGACCTATTTATATTAAACACAGATAAAAATGTAATACAAGATAGAAATAAAATCAGAATAACAGTAGAAGAACGTCAGGGTTCTCCAGAGAAATAAAATTAGAAAATCAATACCGAAGCGGAGACCACGAAAGAATGAAAATTTTCTCAGATTTAATAAAAAAAAGAAACTAAAACTCCAAAATAAGAACTTGAGCACAAAATTTAGATTATCCCATGTATGAATACCATTGTCTAAAGTTGACAGGAAAGAAAAAATATATAAATTTATATTTTGTAATCTTTGTCACTCATATCTCCAAAATAAATTTTTAATAAATTTAATTTTTAAATTTACTTTTACATACTAAAATTATGACCAAAGAATAATAAAACAGAATTGTAATTTCTATGTCTACCAAGAATTTTTGATATAGAAGGATTAGTTGTCCAGGATTTACCTAAATACGTAAATTTCTAGTTATTAAAAATATTAGTTTCAAATCAGCACATATGTACTTCTTTTAGCATTGTGAAAATATTTTCTTCTGCTAATGAACTATTTTATGAAAAGCTTTTGAGAGTCCATTCTAATGTATGCATACCTTAATCGGAAACTAAAGATGTACGAGTATTTTTAAATGGCAGGTGAATAATAATTCTGCACAAAGTAGATTTTGAAAATATAATTGTTTGAAATATTTTCAACAGAAAAATATGTTAAAAGAGATTTATGTGTTCTTTAATGTTACCAGCACAACTGATTTAATTTAGTCATTGATTTCTAAAAATTTAGTTGGATACATAAATATTTTTAGGTTTTCACAAAGGAAATACTAAATCATTTATTAGAAAATATTTCAAAACTTCAATAATATATAAAAGCAATGGGGTATCCTCATTTCAGGTGTCAATATAGTAAAATTTTTTGAGAAACTCCAGATGAGCCAGTAAAACATTAAAGTTTAAAAAACATCCTGATAAATTAATATAATTTTGGGGAAATCTCAAGAAAACTGGTCAAAATTTAAATTTATTATTCATGTTCCTTTTTATGTTGTACTGATCTGATGGGACACCACAGTAAATCTTAAAGCTGAGATGTTCTTCTCTGTGTCTTGGAAAACAATTAAATAATATTTAGCCTAATTTAATTAATCATTCCCTCCTTAAACCAGTGATGGGCAAACTTTTGTAGTAGAGGGCCAAAGAAAAATAAAAACAATCTAGGTGGGCCAAAAAAAATTATTTAGGAGAAATACATAGAAAAATTACTTTTTTATTAATTCTTATTAAATGTTAACATATTGTTACAAAACATTATGATAAAAAGAGCATGAGGAATTGCATGGTAAAAGAATCTGTGACTGTGTTTCTAAAAGTGTTTTAAAATTTGGTTGTACTGGGATGAGGTGACTCTCAAAAGTGAAGTTAAATGGTCATTTGACAATCTGTTTCCGATACTACTTTTTCAAAATATCAGGGTGGAAAAAATTTGTTCACAGTCATAAGATGATGCAAACATAGTAGTTATCTTCTGGTCATGAGATTTTAAATTTGGAAAACTTGATTTTCATAGTAACTTGTAAAACTACTTTTGGAACGTTAAGAAACAACTGCTTTAACTCAGTACACTGTAACTCAATTAGTTCAAGCAGAAATTTGATTCTGGCTGTTTCATAATCCAAATTAAATTACTGAAAATACGAAAAAATAAATTTTTGTTTTGGTTGACAAAGCTGAACTCTTTTCTCTCCTGGTAACACAGTAAATAATGTTTGTAGGTAGGTTATCATTCAGGACTCAGTCATGGACTGGATCTGGCCCGTGGGCCGTACTTTAATCATCAATGCCTTATACCATCTAATTTGGGAAGATTTTATATCTGTTAGGAGACTCTAGGTTTTCTTACTTCTTATGTACATCAGGTAAAGCTTCATCTCCCATATCTCCGCAATCAACCTATAAATCACCATCTTATAAATAATTATCAATAAAATAAATAATTTTAAAGCGGGAAGAATTCAAGTCTTCAGTTCAGCTGTGTTGACTTCACATTAGAGACTGTGTTTAGTTTGCAAACTATCTCAAAGCAATTCCAACCTCCATTTAATCTCTGGCATCTATTTTTCAATTTCTGTGTCTTTGAGTGTTTACACATTTTGTATTAAAATATACATTAAGTACATAAATTTAAAATAAAAATGGTAATTTTATGAAAATCAGTGTATTTTCCTACCTTTTAAATTGCAATAGAAAATTACTATTCAACAAAATCTGAATATTTTAACAATATTCAAATCTTTTCAATTAAATCCATTAATGAATACGCGAATAATTATACTACACAATGTTGTGTTATGTATCATTAAATACAATATTTATATGTAACATTTTTTGATTTATTTTTGCTCCATCTCAGATTACATAGATCCCCTTGAATATCTTTCACTGATTAGAATATCTGCATGTTATACCAAAATTATGGCATATAGAACAATGGAAAAAATTCACAATGTTTGACTGCGTTACTAATGATACCTTTCACAAGAAGTACCTATAATTAAAATGACAAAAAGATTTGAATAATATATTTACTGATTTTGTTGAATACTTTCAAAATTAAACCATGTCTTGTTGAAAGAACATTACAAAACAAATAAAAATTGAAGTTCTTAAATTATACTGCAAGATCAAAATAAAGAAAAAATATAATTATAAAAAAATATTTTAATTTATAAAACTTGTATTTTATTTTGTTTACGATGTTATTGAATGAAATAATCAACTTAAATAGTTGTTTGTTTTTAATAAATATTTATCCTATTTTAGGTTGTATTGACAAAATGTATATTAGTGTAAATAATTTGAAAAAATAATCATGTAGTAGTCACTTTAGTAACTATTTCGATTTTGTTAAGATAATATGTTGATTTAAAAACCAGATAATATTGTGATGGTTTTTTGATGTTAATGAGATATGCGCAAATTTTGTAAATGAAATATTATGCTGATCTGCATGATATCTAATCTGCTAGTGGAGGGGAAACAGCAGTGCATATGCACTATGCACCATTCTGAAAACATCAAATACAATTACCGATATAAATGGGAACATCAACAACAGATCGATGAGATTCTGATGTTTCTGACGACTGATGTTTTAAGTTCTGGAAGTTATAGTTGCAATTGTGCATTAGGCACTAATCCTCTACTCAGCCATAACTTAATCCAGCCAATTAGATCCGGTGTCAACATTGTACTACATATCTACAAAAATACAAAAAACTAAGGAATGTAATCCAGGGTAAATTTAAACTGGGAGACTTCATGTACGGTTGAAGCCATTTCTTATTCTATCTGAAGATTTTCAACAGTGATATTAGAAAATGTAAAGGAGCATTTTATTTGGACACAAATCATAACATAAATTTCCTGAACCGAAAGCATAAAATATTTATTGTTAATGAGCAAATTGACAGCAGTAAAAACTAAAAAGTAATTACTTCTTCAAGTTTTTCCATCATCAGTTTCGTCTTACCGTAATGTATCTTCTGGAAGTGAAATTTTTAACAACACTAATTTTTAAGATTCTATAAATATAAATTAACAGGAAATCATTTAAACAATAAAAACAGGACACATAGAATTTTTCTTGTAAAATTCCATTTGGAAATGATAACATATACACCAATTAAAAAATTAAGTTAAATCCAAGATGGTGGTAGAATATTAAAAAACACAGTATTATAACTATTTGGTTTAAAACCAATTCGATAATTTTTATAAACAGTAGGAGTTGAGGCACCATAATGATGAATCCTATAATTTAAATAATTAATTTGCAATACAACAAATTTTTTTTAAAACAAACAGCTCTTAAAAATACTACATTGAACTGTTTCTTATAAATCAGTTTACACTTACTTTCCAGGCATTGTAGTGTCTTAATCCAGCTTTATCAACAGAAACTTCTAAACAATTTGGAATAAAAATACTTTAGATGGAATAAGTCTAAGTACAAATGCTGTTATATTACTCATTAGTAATAGAATAGATAAATTTTTTTATAAAAAGTTCTGAACAATTATAAACGTTAACAGAAATTGACTCAGATACCAAGACACAAATAACTTAAATTTAAACAGACAATCTGTAATATTTTGAAATAAAATCTATAAAACTACGTAATTACTACAAAATAATGCTTTTCTATAAGGAATTATATTTTGATTTTATTAGGGAGAAGAATTTAAGGTATTTGCATAAACAGGTTTATCCTCAACAGAAACACCAGCAATTATCCAGAATTCATCTCGAATTAGGTTGTTGCTATGACATTTTTGGTTGTTTTCATTAGTTCTGTAGAAACAATGGATTTCTATGCAACCAGTCATCTATTCTTCAATCTTAAACAATTTTTTTCAAGCCCTAAGTTTAAATATTTTGAACTTAAAAACTTTGTTTATTGGGTACTATTACTGCAAACTGAAAGAATCTATGTTCTATCATAAAATAATATATTGGAGAGGAACCAATTACTTTCTGTGAATTAATTCATCAATATAATCTTAAGCACAAGTAAGAGCTATACAGTTGTTGTTCTTTTGATAATATGACATCATGCTTTCGGTTATTATTTATGTTATGGCCTGATTTCTGAAAACACATTTGAATTAATTTTATTATGAACCCAGTATCATCCCATTTTAAATGTGTATAACATCTAATTCTATTCAAAATTGTTGAACACTTTTAGACAGTTTTCAAAATTTTCACATTAAGTAGGGAAAAACCTGTAAAATGATTGAAAATTATATCTTTTCCACCTTTCTGCCATAATTAGGGGAGATGGTGCAGTGATTCAAAAATTGTATTTTTGGGAAACTTCACAGAGCCATGTTCTCAATACAGGTCAAAAATTTTGATATTTTATTTAATACATTTGTTGTTTAGGTCATCAGCCGAAAGGCTGGTCTGAACCTCTAGAGGTTTTATAAAGAAAAAGAGGCGTGAGGTGGTTAACCATTGCTTTCTTTACTGAGAGGAAAAGTACGCTTATCAGCATGCCAGGCCCTCTGAAATGCATCTACTTTCCACCCTGTAAATGGCACATTCACTTTATTCACCACAGGGTCTAGCTGTATAATCATGAATTCATGACCCTCGGAGGAGATAACTCTGACTAGTGCCTTTTACACCTCTAACTCTTCTGTTCTTAAATATTTCAGTCATTTAATTAGCTGACCATGTGATAAGAAACATAACTATTTCTTGTAGCCCTGGAACAATGTAACAGATTGAGATCAAATAATTTACCACTCCACCTGTCTGTGATGGGCAGATTTAGTCCATAGAAAGGTTATTTCTGTAGAGAATTTTATAATATTCTGAGATAAGAGAATAAAAATCTTTCATTAAAGTATGTTAATTTGACATGGAATAACCAAAATAATCAATGAAGGTTTCAAATAATTTTAACACAGTGTTAATTGGTTTTGCACAAAAGATGTATGGAAAGTTATCAAAATTTCGTAAAATAATCTGAAAAGTAAAATTAAAGAAAAATTGTGAAAGGACAGATATAGAATACCTTATTTTTCACACAGAGCATAAAATCATTTATTAAATTTTGTATTTTATCTTTAATAAATTATCTGTGTACAGATTTTAAGTAAGTTATTTTTTTGTTTTAATACAAATACTGAGTCAATTTCAATTATATCATTATTTTCAATTCTAGATATCAGTGAATCTTTAACACCAACTCAATTAAAATACTCCTTTATTTAAGTATAATAAACAAATTTTAATAAATATTTGCAAACTGATAAAATTTAAACATATTAAAATAATTCTTTATAAAATTAATTTTTAATACAAAACTTCAAGAATTAAATAGATTATTTATATAACACCAAATAAGAAAGAAGCTATTTGCACAAATTTAAAAACAGCAACAGCCCAAAATTAAAAAAAAACCAAACAAATGGGCATCCTGCCTGAAATAATACAAATAAAAAAACAAAATTATTTTTAAAATATCTATCTTAATTGCTAATGTGAAATAAAATTATACGTACATTTTTTATATGATTTAAAATGACGGACAATCTAATTTTGTAAATTTACCACTATAAATATATTATATTTTGAAAATATTTTCATATATTAAATCATAGTTTAATTAATTAACGTTTAGTTACAGAACATATTAGCAATGAAACAATTTTTGTATTTTTATTGTTGCTATAAATGCAAAGTAATTAATATATTTACGAACACATACACACTCACAAACAAAACAATTGTAGACATACCCTGTTGAAGATTTAATTAAACCTACTTCATAAAAAAAATCTTTAAATTATTTTCAAACACTCAGACACACTGAAACACTCTTTTTATCATATTACTAATACTATAATTGAAGGCATCTCAAACACTCCATAATTTAAACAGATAAATATTACAAAAATAACTGTTATTTTATTAAAATTCATAATATTCGTCATGTTAGGTATACAATTATAAAAATAAAGGCAAGAGCATTTAAAGAAAAATATAATTTTAAAACAATCAAGTAAAATAATACCCATGTACAATCTTTTCAGAGGACATCATATATGTTTATATATTTACGATTTAATTAACAGATATTTATGAATATAAAATACAGACAATGAAGTACTGGATTGAAAAGTTTATATTTTATGATTATTAAAACAAATTCCATTAGAACAATATTATATTGTGAGAACAATAAAAATTTTAATTTTCACCAATTTCTGTTTGTATTGCATTTTTGAACAAATATTAATAATAAAATAATAATATTTGTGTAATAAATACATCAGGTCATCCACAAACAAGTGATAATTTTAGGATAGGAGAGATAATTAATTGTATTTATATACAAAAAAAATCAATGACTGTGTGAATGGGAGTTAAAAATTGATCTAATTAATATCAGTCACATATTTATGAACGGTACCTATCTAAAAAGAACAATTAAAATTTCCTGGGTTTGATTCCTGGTCAGGTCTGGCATTTTTTTCATCGCTCATTTTCATAAATCATCATTCTCCACCACCTGCATTAGCAGAAATTAGCAAAACAGTCAGACATAAAAAAATATATATATACATTAGAAGATTAAAAATAAATGTTTATACAACTACATTTGTACTTTTAAATGTGTGCTAAATTAACCAGAATAGAAATATTTGATGTATGTAGCCTATTTGTATAAATTTGTAAAATTTCATATTTTCACAGTCTTAAGTTTTTCTGATCAACATATAATAATTTATTTTTTGGACCCAATGCATTTTTTTAAATACAGAAATTCAAAATATGTTTACAGTCAATTACTTAACATATAATTATACTTATTATAGTTTGGTAGCATTGAAACCATGGTCTTCAAGTCATATACCTACAAAATCTTTGAGATAAAATTTATTTCAGGCTTAAAAGAAATAATAAACAATTTTAATTAGCATTTGTACAATTATGCATTCTTAACGCTTGGCTTAAATTTTCTGCGAATCAGAGAACTCTGAAGTGTTGTATTTATTACACCAGGAAAAATTTACATTAAACCCAACAATTCCTTTTTTGAGAATTTTCATCAGCTACTTATGAAGTTTATTGAAATGAAAATTGAGGGAAACATTAGCAGAATCTGAAGGGTATAATTAAAACCATTTTTAAGTTTCTTGTTTAAATGATATTAACTTTCATAATAAGAAAAAAAAAATTTCACTGATTATACTTAAAGTTCAAAAATCCTTTATTACTTGTACATTGATTTAATTTTGATATTGTCTTTTTAAGAGGTAAGGTGAAACTCTGAGAAGTGATTCTACCTAATATACTAAATAAAAAAATGTTAAGTAGGTCCGAAAATGCATAGTTTCCTATCTGTCTACCATTTTGTGTTTAGTAAGAAAAATTTGTTTTCTCTAGAACGAGTTGAGTAAACACAATGAAATTTTGTATTTGTTTTCAAATTTATTTTTCAATCTCGAATATCTCATGAATTATTGATTTACCTGATTATGTCTTATAACAAATGTTGGGTATTTTTGAGTGAACAAGTTAACACCTAACTATAAAAATTTGATGAAGAGTTATTGCCTACTCCAACAAATTTGCAATCTTTTTGTTTAGTTTCATTGCGACTCAGTTGATTACTATATCAAATTTTCTGCATAAAATTAAAATAGCTTAGAAACCCAAGACTTCAAGAGTTAAATTAACCAGTATAAACATGACAAAGGACATCAAGGTATTCAATATTAATTTCATATCATTGTTATTTTTCAGTGTTTCTATTAAAGTAATAAAAAAATGAAAAAAAAATAGGCTGTCTATTTAGACAAATTCTATTAAGCAAAATCACCTTTTAAAGACACTTGTAAAATATTAATTGAATGTTTGAAATTCTCTGTATTTTTTTAAATATCATATATTGTGCTACAACAAAAAGGTTTAAATGGAAAATAACATTTTAATATTTTTGCGACGTGTCATATCAAACCTATTTAAAATTTATAAATAATTTTTTAACTTTAATGTGTGATTACAATAAAACTTCCATTTCTGTATATTTTAAAATCACTAGCCTACTGTTAAAGATATTTACTTATAAGTCTATAAGTTCCTATAGGGTAGGAATTTGTAGGCACAAGTTCTCAGTTAAAAAAAATTTAAAGCCTGAAATTAGTAAATATCTCAAAATCAACAAATTGTTTTTGTTTTTGAATTTAAGAAATTTATTTCCCTGTACAAAAGTGTACATGTGATTATAATTTTAGATTAGCACAGATATATTATAAATTGAAGCTACTATTGCATGGTGACCCATATGGCCTAAAATATAATGATTTTAAATTTGATTTTTTTGAATTGATTCAAACAGGAATTTATAGCCATTATAGTAGTAATTCAACTGTAAAATAAGATTTTTTTTTGAGCAAGGTTTTTGAAATATTAATTTCCAAAAATGAGAAACAGATATCAGTATGTAAACTGATTTCTAAAAACACTGATCTCGTATATACATCTAATTTTAAGAAACAACTGCTTTTATTAAAATAAAAATATTCTACTAGAATAACATGATATTTTGACTGAAATTGTTTTCTTTTGATTAAATTATTTTTTTGTTTTGCAATAAATATGATAACAATTCAGAAATTGTAAAAAATACGGAGAATAATTTCTGTAGGTTTAGAAATGTGATTGACATGAGGGCAAAAATTATTTTTCACCGTTTGAAAGTTTCAACTAAAAATCGACAGTTTATGGAAAAGTATCAGTTGAGGTAATATTTGTATTTCGTACAAAGTCCCATGTCAAGTAACTTAAAGACAGCTGTGCTAAAGAAAACCATACTTCCGATATTTAAAAAAAAAAAAATTCAGTTAACATAATAATAGAGTTCATAAATATTATCACAGTACTGTACACTAATACAAGAACACTATTATTACAAGTAGAATAAGATCTTATTGTACAAAATAATCACAGTTTCTTTTACAAGTATCATGATAGTAGCTGTTACATGAATCCCTGTTTTATGTTTAAAATTAAATTAAAAGATTAAGAGTTTTTTACAGACTAGCCTATGGTCATATGTACTACCATTTTTCAAGTATTTGTTAAAACTCAAAATCAAAATTTTCTGTACAACCAATTAAATACAATGGATGTTCAATAATTAACGAGACAAATTAATGTAAAGAAAAAACTGTTCATTCAACGACCTCTTTTGTTTATTTAAAAATCTTAGTGATACATTTCAATGTGTTCCTACATCAGTAGAGTTCAGCGAAGATTTTTGCTATCCCAAGGTGTAAAACCACGGAAATTTACTCAAGAATGTTGAAACAGTGTGCTGTAAAGTGTATAAGTGGGAACTGTTTGATTTGAGCAGAAAATTTATTTCTGACCTCCATCCTTCTAGAAGACTAGTTGAATTTTTGGCTACTACGCTGCAAAATCGGATAAATTATTTTATTCGCAAAAACAGGTCAGCTAAAAGTTCTAAAATTACTAGTTTATGTAATATTAGTGTTGGAATGAATTTGATCATTTATGATGCGCTGAAAATGTGTTTGAGGCAGGTACTAAGACAATGCACACCTCGCCCCATCCAATTTTTATTTGTTGGACTTGCTAAAAACTTTCTACGTAGCAAGAAGTCTGACGACAACAAAGTTGTTAAAAAGCGATAAACAAATGGTTCGAATGAAGGTGCTTCTAGGCTGTGAAAATCAGAATACTCACAGAATATTCTGTGAATATTCTCACCATATACAGAATATGGTGAGTTAAGTGTCCAAATGTTGCTGGAGACTATGTTAGACTGTAGTGTAAGTTTCAATTTGTTCCGTTGTTTATTGAACGTCCTTTGTAACAACACAAATAAGTTTTCTGTCACATAATCTGGTAAGACCTTGCACAAAAAGCAATTTAAAAAATTTTATTCAACAATATTTAACATAATTATTCAACTCTTCTAAAAAGTGACTTTGTGCAAATTAAGCAATGTATATTATTTTATTTCAAAACAATGAAAAATTTGTTACCAGGATTTTTATTTCATTTTCTGATAGGTATTTTAGATCAGTAGGCTTCCTGTTCTACTTTTTTAGTAATCATTCTATTGACTTAACCAAAATTATATATACAAGACATTCTTATGAACTTAGTAATGCAGCCAAAATTATTTTTAATTAGGTTACGTAATAATTTACTTACGTGTCTTAGAAAAAAAGTGCTATTGCTAAATTAATTTTAGTGAAGTTTAAATGACCTATTAAAATATTTTCATATTATAAACATGCTACACAAATTTAAAGTATCAAAGTTTAGTTACATAATATTAACTAAACAAGAAATTAAGTTTTTATGTAAAAAGTATAATACATGAAAAACTTTAACATTTAAAATTATTCAGGAAACATCATGCAAATGTCAAGTATTTCTTTTATTAGTCTGTTTCACAATTTTTATTAAAAAAATATTTATTTTGTCAATATTAGGAATATTTAATACAATTATTAAAGATGTCTTTTTTTTAATTTTCCAGACAGTATATGTATTGAATAATATTCTACAAGAAAATAAACACAAGGAACACTGTCACAAATGTATTTTAAGGAATGACCATGTAGACTACTTACAAAAAACTAACACACCTAATAAGTTGACAACACGGTAACGACTAGTATATGTTTTGGATTCATATCATGTGTAAGGATTTACGGGTTGTAACCTCTCAAGGATGGTTAAAAAAGGAGCCAGGTGACATTAATCAGACAGAGGTGACAATCGGATTACGGAGTAATTAGTAAATTGTAACTTACCAAATCCCAATTTAAATTTGATGTATTCGACCCTGTAAATTGTTACAACAGAATAATTATTGTCATTTTGGATGAATGATTCATAAAAAGAAAACCCATCAACTGTTCAAATTATATTTGACACTACATAATAACGGAACTGAGTTTGTAAAAGTTTCAAGTAAATTGGATTGTTAATAAAGCCAAATTAATAATGTGTGTTTCTTCACTTTATGTTTTGCTTTGTGCTGATATTTTGTTTGTAATCATTGTAGTATACATTTTAATAATGAGAAACAATTAAATGTCACTAAACATCCAATTTTAAAAATAATTATCTGGAGTAAACTATGAAAAAATTTATCACGACAGAATACAAGGTCTGTTCAGAAAATAGCCAAGCATTTTGAATTATATGCTAAGGGGAATATTCAGTACTGCAATATAAATTTTTCTGTAAACGCATATTCATGGGCTGTTGACAGTTTGTTTAGTTTAGTGTATTATTTGAATGCAGCAAGTTTAAATTTTAGTATCAATTTTTTAATGAGTAATTTTTGCAAGCAACGATGCAAAATAAAATTTTGCTTGAAACTTGGAAAAACATTCACAGAAATTTTTCAACATTGAATCAAGCTTATGGAGGTGATGCTCTCGTCATATCTAATATTACTAATGGTTTCCATTATTTAAAGGGGGTCATCAATCAAATGAAGATGACCCTCGACCAAGAAGGCCTTTGACTTCGCGTGATAATAACCACGGTCAGAAAATCAATGATCTGGTGCGTGCAAATCGCTGATTGAACTGTCAGAGAAATTTCAGAAGAGATTAAAATGTCAATTGGGTCATGGCACAAAATTTTTTCAAAAGAACTGAACATGCAACGAATTGCAGAAAGAATTGTTTCTCGTTTGATGATCCTCTTCTGGAACAAGTCAAAGACGATGAAACATTCATCTACAGGATCATAATGGGAGGACAAAAGCTGGGTTTACAGCTATGACATTGAGATAAAAGTTTAATCGTCACAATGGATTGGCAAAAGATTCCAATGCCCCAAGAAAGCATGTCAGTCTTGATCCAATATCAAAGTGGTGCTCTCTGTTTTTTTTGACTTCAGTGGCATTGTGCATTTACAATTCTTGCCTCAAAGTGAAACAGTGAACCATATTTACTATTAAGGTGCATTGCAACTGTTATGAGAAAGAATTCACAAAAAGAAACCAGAGTTGTGGTAAGACAACTCATGTCTAATTACCTCTCTAATTACACGACTTGTATTTTTTTTATTTTCCAGATTAAAATCTGAAGTCATTTTCAGACAATTGATGACATTAAAGAAAATTCATTGCAGATCTTAAAGGCCATTTCAAATGAAGCTAACCAGGACTGATTCGCGAATTGGAAAATCCTGGGAAAAGTAAGTAATTAGGGAAGGGGAGTACTTTAAAGGGAAAAATAATCAAAAATCTATTACAATTATTAAAGATTTAAAAAATGAAGTTCAGTTACGTTCTGAACAGACCTTGTATACCATGTCAGAGAGCAAGGATCTTACTGTATATTCTATACAGTTTATCATATTACATTTTTTGAGTTGAATTCAAAATGGCAGCCATCTAACAGATAAATTCAAAGACAGTTGCTCTTAGACAAATTGTGTTTATGTACCAAACATACTTTATCTAACTCAATTCAATAGTTGGCCATTAAAAACTTTTGGCTCACTCTGAAAATAATTTAAATATACTAATTTTCAACGAACGTTTTAATTACATGAACAAATTACAAAGATTAACTAATATAATATTGCTGTGAAATTTGAACTAAATTTTTATGAAATCCTAGTATTGTTACCGAGTTGTAGAAGTGTACTAAAATAAGGTATAAATTAATTTCAGTTTTTTCTAACTTCATGAAATTCACATATTACAAATAATGAATTATTGTATATTTTCTTCTCAAGCGATACAGATAAAATTTTTTTGTTGAAGGTTTGTCCTTGAAGAAAAATGGGACAGGTAGCTTAGGAGAGACTAGGCGTGCAAAGTTATAAATAATGCTTATACTATTTTGGCTGATATCATCACATCCAGACTATCACTAGATCACAGATTTGCGAGCTTACAAATCGCAGCTGTTGTTGAAACACCTAAAGTTACAATGTTTACTATTATTTTTTGTGAGAGGTTAAGCGAAAAAAATGTTAACTCATCAATATTGTTTTTCTAATTTATTTCACAGCATTTAATTATAAATCCTTATGTATTGATTTAGTTTTGTTTCTTAACTGTAACTGATGAATGGTGCAAGTTATGTGTGATTTTATTGTGGCTGTGATTATTGATATAATTAAATACTTTTCGAATAAATGATTAACAAGAATGATTCAGTTCTAAACTTATCTTGTTATATTTTAATGTTTGTTAAGTATCATCTTTTTTTATTTATTTATCTACTTCTGCAGAACATAAATAAAAATTACAAGAACAATAACTAACAAAAGGTAGAAGTAATAATACTGACGGGGGAAAACTATCACGGAAAGAGAATTTATAAAAATGGATTTCTTGTACACACGATTGATAAAAATGAGTAAAATCATAACGATAATCAAGCAGAGTTGCAATTTAGTAAACAACCTTGACTAATGTCATCAATCGGGTAAAATGACAAATCTTGACAGTATCGCAATTGCAGGTAAGCTCGCAATTCTGTGATTTTGACTGTAATGTTAAATACTGAATATTCTACCAAATCTTGTTTTTATTTACAATTATTACAATTTTATGTGGTGTTATTCATGTTGTGCACTCCAGTTTAATTTAGTAGTAATGGTTGGCTATGTCCATCTTTGAATGATACAGTATTCCATCAACCCATACCACATTTTTATTATTTATAAATGTAATGAATTATTTCAGACAGAATAAAAATGTGTTTACATCAAAATGTAAACAAGGGAAAACCTCCATAGTCAAGACAATCAATGGTCTAGGATAGAAAGGGAGGTCAAACAATTTCTAGAACAGATGATTCTAACTAAAAAACTAATTATTCTGGTCCAAAAGTCCATAGTCTGAGGCAGCTTGTCGAGTAAAGACGAGAAATGTTAGAAATATCCGAAAAGTGGAGACAGGAATGTCAGAAAATGAATGCTCATTTGAAATCCCCTAAAAATATAAGAAGGAAATAAAACGTGTATTAACTTACTATTGTTCTGTTAATCGGCTAAAAATTTAAAACATTAAACCTAAGGCAAAACTGTAATTAATCAATAAAATTTCAAAAACAAATTTGAAAATATAAATGGATATTTGGATAAAATTAGTATAACTATTAATGAGAACAGCACAAACATATTGAACCTGAGTTGTAGCGCATAGAGTAGTAAATGGACTGATGTTATTTGAATGACTAGTATGCTAGACACTACAGCTTGTCAGGGGCAAACCTTCAACAAAATATAAAACAGTTTTTTTTATTTTTAAAATATGTTTTTATAATGGCTTACTAAACAAACAAAGTTTATACAGATTAAGGAACACTCAAATACATATATTTTTTACTAAAGTTCTTCATTCACAAAACTAATCTATAAGTTCTACTAGTTACCTACCATTTTAATTTTAATATATTTTTTTAAATGTTAAATCCAAGTTAAAGGCTACTAAGTGATCAGTTCTGTATGATATTAACTAAAGTGTAGTGTTAAATCGGATTATGGATTAAAAAGGGCAATATAATACAAAGAAAAAAAATATATACTGTACAATGAGTACTTGAGTTCTGTATAGTGTGTTGATAATGTATGGATTTGTTTTAGTAACAGTGTATGCGTACACAATACAAACAATAATACATAAACACTGTACATAACATCCAACTAAACAATTATCATGATAAACTAGTCATAAAATGCTCTTGCCTTTTTTTAAATAATTGAGAAATTTACAAAATATTTTTAATTTACAAAAACATCACAATATTTGTTACCTTTCCTTCGATCTCCTCGAGCATCCATCCTCGGTTGCATTGCATCTCGAGGTGGTAAAGGTGGACCTCTGGCTCCAGGGCCATATCCACGGTCTCCAGGAACGCCTCCTCGCATAGGTGCTCTTGATGGAGGAGGTCCTCTCATTGGAGGTCCAGCACCATTATTGTAATCAGGAGGTGCTTCCGTTAAGAAATTTGATGGTACTAAACCTCGGACACCATCCAATTCGCCCATGTAGAATCCATCGTCGTCCATTTCTCCATAAACATAGATGATATTCCCCGTGTTGAACGATAACTCCACCTGCAGTGTATTCATAACGCACTAGACCTTCATTTTCTTAAAAACATGTGAAGTTTTAATTTTGAACAAGTGCAATAATGAGAACATGTGCTTTTAATAAAAGTAAATGAAAAACATTATGTTGGGAGCAAACTATAATGAATCGGACAAGAAGTTCCTTAAGCAATCACACACCATGTTTATTTTAACTGTAAGAAAACTACCTTTTTTCCTGATATATTTCTACAAATGTTACTGATGGAAAATAAAACATCAACAATCATCTCAACCGAGTGTGAAATAATAAGAAAGAAGAAAGCAAACATAAGATGTTTACCTTGTAGAGAACAAAACAACGAGTTAGTCTAAACAAATTAATGACACCAAAAATTAATTATTATAACATTCACTTGTAAATTCAGGAGTGAAAGAAAAACAAATATTTGTACATTAAACTTTAGTTTCAATAATGGATATTATGCTTTTTAAGAACCTTATGGTTCCCATGAGGTGATCTATCAGCTATGAGAATTTCATTTGAAGACTCTCAAGAGTCTATATGAGCTTTCTGAAAAATTTATTTATATTTCACTCCAGCTCTTGCATAAGGTGTCAATACATACATTTGTCTGATAGCTCAAAATGTTTTCTTTAATAACCCATACAGGCCACTAACAAAAATACTGACATTGCCAATGAGAAAAAATCAAAAGGCATGTATGGGTACGTGGTGCCATGAATACCGTCTATTGTTCACACAGCTAACTTGTGCCATCTGGCACGCTTTATACAGTCAATTCCGGTAATAGTGAACATTCAGCAATAGTGAATGGAATCCATAAGTTCTGACAAATATACATAATAAGGAATACATTGAAATTACTTCCGATATAGTGAACCCTTAACTCTGGTTACAGTAAACTTGTAGACTCTAATAATTTTTATCAATATCAGGTAAAAACAACATTCTATAAGTAAAACTGATTTGATAGATACTAAAGAAAAAGAAAAGTAAGACGTTGACTACCTGATTTTTGGTTGTACTCTTGAAGAGTTATAAAACTGTATGTAGACTACAGAACATTTTTGTAAACCAAAACAATGAGGGGTGAGAGGGGTATTCAATCCAATGCATTCCATTAATGAGGAAAACAATCGCACAGTTAGAGGGGATCTGCAAGGTATCAAAACTGTGCTAAGGTTTTTGGAACTTGGATACTACTGGTAAAAAACACAAAATCTCAAACAGGATTTAGTGAAATTTTTCATTATAGTGTACATTGAAAACAAAACAAAAGTCAACTGAATTCTTCAAAACAAAGTACTGTGAATTATACAATTTATATAGAAATATTTTTAATTAGTGCTTTATTGTTAAATACTTTCTATTTTTAAACAATATTTTGAAACAAAGGTTTGTTATGAAATTCCATTCTTGTTACAAATGTACTTTTCAGTTATAGTGAACCAAATACGCTGGTCTGTAAAGATTCGCTATGATTTGAGTTGACTAAAGTATTGTTTTTACGATATTAATTTTTTTTGTCTACCTATGCCAAATTCATGAAATTTTTTCTTTTTAAATCCCTAATGTGTGTAAATTGCAATCTGTTCAATTTAAGAACAATAAGCAACCCCATGACCCAATGAGGTAAGGAAAATGTGTAAATAAGGTGTAGTCTTATACAGACTCAGATCGACCCCTCCTGATAGAATATGGTTAATTTAACCCCAACCATCAAAGTAGACCAGCAACCACGGTCTAGCACTTAAACCCATATTAAAGTAATTACCTTTAATAAGATTTGAACCAGGAACCTTCATCTCTGAAAATCAGCTGGTAAACAGCTGACTCAAGGCGACGACTTTACCACAAGACAAACTTGGTAGGTTCATGAAAAATTAAGGTAGACATTTTAGCATGAATCCAATTAAGGAGCTGAAAGCCAAAGGGTTAAGAAATTCGCCAACAAACACGGAACATGATTATCGCAAAATTAATTTACTAACATACTAATTCATACAGATGTAAACGTGGTTCTGTCTATCTATTGTTATTAATAATTTAATCAAAACCTATTTAGTTTTACAATATCTACTTGCACCAGTTTTTATGAGAAGATAAATTTTCAGTGATACAAATGATAGTTAAGTAAAACGAACAGGGTTAAAATTGTGATACTGAATGAAATATGAGATGATAAGCAAAATGAATCAAAGTTCAACAGAGCACCACTCACCTCCGCATCTACATTGGGAGATAATTCCTGAGGATCATAATCATACAGAGCAATCATTTTCTTAACAGGCATGTTTGCATAAATATCACCCCAACGATCACGGCTACGTCCAACACCTGCGCCTCCTTCATTTCCTTGCTGTAATGATGATATTAAATTTAAGTTTATCATTTAAGAAATCAAAAGTTTAAATTAATTATGGTCCAAATACAATAATTTTACCAGAGATCAGGGAAATGTTAATGAGAAGATATATCAGGAGAAAATTATGAATAATTTAATGAATTGTAATACAGTAAACCTTCCCTCACCTGCGACCCTCTGATATGAAAAACCTATGTTATCCAGAGCAGGTTTTTCAACAAGTTTCAATTTTGAAAATGCTCAATTATAAATTATTTTTTTTGTGTCATAGAAGTGTGAGTATGAGAGTACAACCTAAAGTAGTGACTGTGGAGGGGGTTAGGTCATTGTCAGCAATCAAAATTCTGTTCATAGCATTTTTCCTCAACTACGGTAGTCAGTACTACATTTTCTTTTGATCTTTACCCAATAAAAGTTAACCCTTTCGCTGCCACCGTTATTCTCGTTACATAATTTCATGTGCCGATTTATGTTTTACCATTTTTTATAGTATTTACTCTAAATATACGTACAAAGTGTAAGATTTTTGCGAAAACAGTGATTTACTAAAGAAAAGAGAAGAATACAATGTTTACTGTGTGCCGAGATCAAAATAGTAACGATAGGTTCACTGCCGGCTTCTAAAAGAGATACGAGAGCGCGCTAGGCAAACCTGAAGCATATATGGAGCCGGCACAGGGAAAACACACCCGACTCCGAAGGGTGTTCGGACCCGGCAATGAAAGGGTTAAATCATATTTCAAATGAATGCCTTTAACACTGCACTATAATACTCAAACACTTGTGTGCTTTGGGCTCCTTTTCACGATGTCCTTTCATTATGACAATGTAAGAAAATGCTTTAATTGTTTGTTTTGTGTTATTTCTTGTTATTTTAGATATTTTTTCTGATACATTAGAACTTTGATAGTTCAACACTTTGTGGACTTAGAGGTTGCCGAAGTATGGAAATGTGGAACTATCCAGAGTATATGGCATATTATGTGTAGGAAGCATTAAAAACACAATTTTAGTATGAAAATTGCACAATTTTAATGAATACAAACAAACTAACATGCCCTTCAGTACAATACTGTACTCAAGGACAATGGAAGGGTAGGGGGTTGAGGAGAAAGTGGAAGGGATTGATCTGCCTGCCGGATCGCTACTTACACCACATCATGTCACCTTGCCAGGAGTCGTGTCAAAGTATACAGTGTCGAAGAATTGAAGGTTACTGTATTTGGATTACCCAATTTTACTTTAGTCTGGATATTGGAGGCCTTACTTTATTAAAGTTTTGATAGTTTCTTTTATGAAATAAATCAAGGGCAAGAAACCATTTTCATTAAATATCTTCAAAACAATTTTCTGTAAAAGGCAAGAGCTACTGAAGGTATTCAGAAAAAGAAATGCCCAAATGGTTTAACACAACATTGAATGCAGGCGCTGTCCTAGGGAAGCTGTGGTTGTATGGACATATCCTATTCCATGCTATGATTTAACAAGTCAACATAAGTCTAGTTATTGTTCAGAGCAATTGTTTTGCTGTCTAATGTCTCTAGCAGTGGCAAATTGGTCGCATTGCAAGCTTAGTTTTTGGTCTTTTTTGCTATCAACAATAAAATTGTTGGTTCGTATAACTGATTAATCGACTTAATGGATATGTAGGTACTTATTTATTATCATTACTTTAGTGTAAATTTCATTCATTAAATGAAAACAAAACAAAGTACATCCAAGTTTTCTGTACTCCAAATTTTATATCCAGTATTTATATTAACAAAAATATTTTACAAAAAGTAACAGACAAGAAATGTCTAGGCATTTACCAAATTAGGTCACTGATAAAAAAATATTTATTTATTTATTAACTGACCTGTACTTCAACGACCATGTTATGTGGTACAAATCCTCTTCGACCTCTGCATTCACCCCAATAGAAACCATCAGCATCTTTATCACCAAATACCTATTTAACAAATAAAAATCTTATGATAAATGATTAAGAAAAAACTGGGTTTCATCAGGCAGAGCTTGAATGAGAAAGAAAATCGACTACTTGGTGAACGTTTTTTGTGAAAAGGAATTTCACTTCATTTCCTAAAATATTAATATTTTAAGTATTAATTTCTAAAAAAATGTTTCAATAATTTATTTTAACCTTAGAAAGCTAAGGCATAACTTATAAGAGTAGTATCAAAAAAAGGTTTCTCCCTCCTACATGCTAAGCGATTAATGTTAATCTATATAATATCCATAATTTATGTTAATAAAAAGGACAAAAGGAGAGAAACCACTATCGAGATTTGAATTTGCTAAGAAACTCTATTGTAAACTTATGAAACCATGACTTCGACATATTCTTGACAAGACTAACCTTCCTCAAAAATTCTCGGACAGTAGCTGAAACCACAAATGTAAATATTTCACAATTTCAACAGAATAAACCAAATATTAAAAAAAAACCAGGAAAGTTTGTACATTCATTATGAATAAGAAGAATAACAAAATACAAGTGCAGTAGATGCACCGTGTACAGAAAATAATGAGAAGTGCTGTGTGGAATGTATTAAAGAACTTAGGGGACACTTTTACAAGTATAAGATAAGATTCCCTATTTGTTTAAATATTAATAAATTCATTTTTGAATTATTTTTAAAATATAGACTATAAATAGTCACAGTTATCTCCTCTAAGAGTAATGAATTTCATCATTATACAGCCAGACTTTGTGGTAAATGAAGTGAAGGTATCGTTTGCAGGGTGGAAAGTAAATGCTTTTCAGAGGGTCGGGCATGCTGAGAAGCACACTTTTCCACTCAGTGAGTGAAAGTAAACCACATCACTCCTTGTTTTACTGATAAACCCACTAGAGATTCGAACCAGCCTTCAGTTTTTTCAGCTGATGACCTAAACAACAACAACGTCAATATGGGTGTCTTTCACTAATGATTAAATATTAATAACACTTACTGTTATGTATTTGTTTCATTCAGCCTTTTTGTTTCTTCACCTAAGCTATCACCAATTTTGTTTAGATATACAATCGATATTTCTATAATTTAACAAATGGAAACTATTTATTCATCCAAAAAACTGTACGTACATATTTTTTTTTGATGGTCTCCACTCACCCCATGTACTAACCCAACCAACAAAAAAAAAAAAACAGGGAAGCGGGGATGACCTAATTGAGTTGAAGAAGTGCAGCAACAGATAGAAATCCTTGAAAATGCTGCACTTACCTATCGGGACATGAATCATAGGGTATGTCAAGAGAAAAACACATAAATAATTACATGTAGGCAAATAAACTTGTGCAGGGATTGGTAATGACACCACACCTATATCACGGAAATTTAACTGAGAGAAACTCAAAGGAGAATCAACAAAAACTTTACCAACACGAAAAACCAACAAGCTAACAAAAAATAAATTAGGTAACAATTAAAATGGGAGTTGAATATGAATAATAACATTGGCAGGCAACTCAGTTCACCTACCAACTAGTCATATGGCTGTCCCAACTGGATGAACCTATCCTATATAACAAAATCTCTCTCTTAAATGTTGATATATTCCTGTTGAATATATCAATGCTCCAACCATCAACAGCGTTCATAATGCGAACGCATCTTGCCAGGAGAGATATCCGTGTTTTCACATTGTAGTTCAAGAGCCTGTGCCCTCTGGATTTAACATACAGAACTCTGTGAACTACATGTGCAATATCGGTATTAATAAATTCATGCATAACTTTAAATAAAACCATGGCATCCGCAATATCCTGCCTCTTATCCAAAGCCATCATATAGTGTTGGGTACACTTCTCTTCATACTTATCACATTTGTCACACAGACCACGATGGCGCAAGTAAAATATTAACTTTTTTTGCACAGCTTCAATATGCTGGTCAGTGTAAATATTAAGAAGTAATATAATAAACTACCTTAATTGTATCTCCTTCAGAGAAAGGCAACTCTTCATCACAGGCATCGGGATTTGGGGACATAGTAGTAGGATCATAATCAAACAAAGCAAAGAACCATCTAGGCCTTTTCTCTCTCGCTGGACCAGCTTGGTGCTGTGGCATCGATGAAGTTCCTCCACGAAGTCCTCTGCTGTAACCTCCTTTGTCCATATGCCGTCCTCTAACATCTCCACGATCAGACATTGGATATTGGTCCCTGAAAATTAATTTTTCTCATTATCTTATTAGAATAAAATGCTTAAAATACAACATGTACTTTACCAAAGAGCCTGATGTACAAACAAATTGTTTTAATTTTAGAGCTATAATATTGTAGCAAAATTTATAAATATACTGTTTGTAGTAAAAATTATTCAATAATAATAATAATCACATTTATTTATATTAAATTATAAAAAAATCAACCTTAGTTGAGGTGAGAGAGTTGCTTACAAAAGGAATAATATTTTTCATAACATGATACAATTATTCCAGTAAAATTACAATTATTATAGATTTTAAATATTAACTATATTATTTAACTATTTGATAAAGTTCTTTCATTACTTTAACCTTATATTTATGTCCATGATTTGATAATTTTTAAATTTAGGTCCCCAAAGAGTTACTTACAAAATGAACAATACTTTTTTCCAACATGATGCAATTAATTATTACGATATAAATAATATTATTTGATAAAGTTCTTTCAACTGTTTACATCTGTATATTTTTGCCATTGATGAGATTATTCTTAAATTCAGCTCCCTTAAAGAGCTGTTTAAAAAAAAAACAATATTTTTCATAATATGATACAATTATGGCAGTAAAATTTTGCTTAATACAGTTACTTTTACAATTAATTTTAAATTTATATGTTATTGCCAATAATTTGATCATTTGTAAATCCAGCTCCCCAATTACTGTATAATGCAAACAAATTTTCGATTTAGGGTTCAGCAAAAATGCTTATAAAATTGTTAGATATTTTACAATACATTTATTTTATTGCTAAATATAATTTAATGCTCATTCTGCACTAAAATGACCACACATAGAATTTTTAATATAACAAACCAGAGCAGTTACCATCACTTGATTCATAATAAAGCAGGGTACTTAAAGGTGATAGACCGCTTAGGTGATAAACTTAAAACTGTCAGTTTTCAGAATAGTGGTAATTAAGCTTTTGATGAAAGATATCTTAGTCATCTGCATAGACCATGGGGAGCAAGATGTTTTAGTTTATAAAATTATCTTAAAAACCATTTTCTAATCTTAATTCTAAATGATTTAACGACTTCTTTTAACGTTCAGTCTATTACAATTATTATTTAAATATCACTGTCTTTGTAATCCAAGTTGTCATGCCTGATAATTTCACTGATTTGTTGATTTGACAATCCCGACATCGTGAAGTAAATGGTAGAATACTAAAGACCTTTATACACAAATAAAATTGTTATTGGCCTAACAGATGTTTACCAACTGTTATTATTACGCACAATTAGCTTTAGGAAGCAACATTGTTATCGGCACAAATTAGAATATTGTTTACATATAACATAATGCAAACACACCTACAATCGGCATGAAAAACATGTGACATAATGATATCATAATTAATCATGTTAAAATATTTAAAAACAGTGCAACACATAACAAGTAACATTTTGAGTAAACTGAATGTTTTAAAACTGTAATGCTACTTGATAGACTATGGATACACTGATAATGTTCTAGAACGTGTGCATGCTCCAAGCAGTAGCAAAGAGCATGCACACGTTCCGGTTTTTAAGAAATTGTTAATTGTATTGGTATTATATTATACATTTGACACAAAACTATCAGAAAAAAATTACTTTATATTTGGTAAAGGTGTTAGCTTAGTGGATAGACCGTCAAAATGAAACTTTCTTGATCATAATTGAAAACCTTGGTGCAACAACTGGCTATCTCCTAAAATGAAAATTTTTCAAAAGATAGAAAAAACTTCGCCAAAAACTCGGATTCAAAAGTTAAGACAACTTTCACATGAGCAGCCAACTCTTTTCTTTTTATACCAACTAAACATACGATTGGATTTGACCGTCTGTTGCATCAAACGAAAGTGATTTTTTTTACTATAAGAATGGATCATAACCGAAAAATGGAGATGAACGGTTGTTGCATCAAGGTCTTAAATTTTTCTTATTGACAAGTTCATAACATTTCGCTATGTAGATACACCAAATATTAATATTTCTTTCAAATAATAATTTTAGTTCATTTTTCAGACAACTGAAATTCTATAAAACACAATTGTAAAAGACGTGAATACAATATACAGGGTGGCCCATATGTCGGTCCCCAACATTCACGGAAATCTGAAGAAAGGTTAATGGAATAAGAAACCTATAGACAAAAAAATTAAATTTATTATATGAAGTGTACATACATATATATTACCTTGAAAATGTTATAGAAGATGTTCAAAATGTCCACCATGATTCTCTATACACTTTATACAGCAACGTAAAACTGATTCACAAATTTTCAACGATAACATTTTATTGTCATTTACATAGTCAAACCACACTTTGGGGCATTTAATATGCTTCCTGTGTTTTCAAATTTCTTATTTAACTTTTGTAAATGTTTCTGAGTCGGTAATGACACACCTGGATACTTATCACTGAATTTTTCCAGTACTTCAGCAGTATTTTTATGATGCTTCCACCAAAATTGAGGCATATAAACTCGTTGTTCAGTTGTACAAATTTGAAAAGTACCATTACGAAGGGAAAAAATAGTAACTACACAGAGACATACCTCACACTAGCCTTTTTTTTTTTTTTTTTTTTTGGTTTAACGTCTGACTGTTCTGCACTTACTGCTTATACAGGCAGTGAAGGATGAAATGATTTTTTTGTAACGTATGAAAATATGTCGTGCCTGAGTGGGATTCGAACCCACAACCGCATGATGAGAGGCAAGCACGCTACCAACTACATCAACACTAGCCACTGTTACAGACAACTAATGAATGTTATATGTGATGCTGCCAACATTACACTATTACCAACTTATCAAAGTGAAATGTCCCATCTCATGAGGAAACCGACATATGGGCCACCCGGTATAACATAAATGTAAGAAACTAAAAATCAATGATACTGAATTAGATACTAAAACCATACCGTTCATCACGTCTTTGCATGGAGCGTGGGTGTGATGAATGATGCGACGGAAGTGGGTGATGGCGTGGGCTGTGATGCCTGGCAGTTCTATGCTGCGGTAAACTAGACTCATAAGAACCACCATGATGTCCTCTAACTCCTCCTCTATGTGAATCACCTCTCTCATAATCTTCTTCACTAAAGTTACCTTCACTCCCCGTATCTTTAGTAATTTCTGAAAAAGTGTTATTAAAATATTTTAGTTCATGGAACTAATAAATAATCATTACAATATTTTGCTTACAAAAATTAGTAAAAAAAAAAAAAAACAGTCAGAAATGTCTTTGTAAATTCATTTAAAATAACAATCAAAAAGTGAACTGATAACAAAACTGTGAAAAAGTGCAGTATGACTCAACAAATTTAAACATACTTATACTAGTTTGGTTTATAAATTTCTGTACAACGTAATATGATAACCGAATTTACTACAATGCAAATAATTTTTTAATTTGTACAAATCATAATTAACAAAAGTATTTCAAAAACAAAAATGATATAAAAATATTATTATATAAATGAAGGTGTATGTAAACAATTAATTTTTTGTTTAATCAATAATTTTTACTAGAACACTACAAAATTTAAATGGTTTGAGATAAAAATTTGAATTCAGGGTGCTGGAGGACGATTAAGACTTCACATATTTGGGGACTGCTTTCTCATGAATTGGAAATTAGAAAAGGAGTCAAGTAAGAGTGCAGAAAGCAAGCAGGTTTTTCTGTTCTTAGTCTGGGATCAAGGAGTTCCTGTGTATTGTTAGAAAATTATTTATAATGCATATTTTGTGTCAATGCTGACTAGTGCCGCAGAAACATGGATAGGCAAAAGGAAGGCAGGGAGGAGAATATAGGTGACAAAAATGAAGCTCAAGAGGAATATGCTACAAAAGCTAAGAAGAAATAGAATAAAACATAATGTAATTAGGGAACAATTGGGGACGTACAGACTGACAAGACAATCTTTTGTTTGGACTGACAATGCTACAATGATTTGGGTATGTCAATAGGGTGGAGAAGGGTAAATTGGCTTAAAAGGAAGTTATACTTGGAGACAGAAGCTAAAAGAACAAGAGGTAGACGGAGAGGAAAAAGAATGAATTTAGTTATGGATGACTTGGGAAAAATATGTTATGCTAAGAAAGCAATGGAGGAAAGATGGTTTAGCAATGGAGACAGAGGATGATGATGGTTGGGAATTATTTTTCTATCCTGATTAATAATTAAATCGGTTTATTTTTTAAATTAAGTAAAATAATATTAAAAAATCCTGTTGTATTATACCCATACTGTTATATTATTCCTAGTCATTACAATTTAATACTAAAATAGTCACTACAAAGGATTTTTATAAAACATTTCCTTCAGATCCTAGTTTAATCTTAAATTATATGTTTTATAAAGTAAATATTTAAAACTTTTGAGTATCTCGTAAAGGATATTATAAATAATAGTAAAATAGCTTTTATATTAAAACAGTTTTCCCATAACAGGCAGGTGGAGTGTTAAATTATTTACACTCTATCAGCTAGTTCCAGGGCTACAAAAAATAGTTCTGTTTTTTATTACATGATAAAATCATATGAAATGGTTTGACAGCCAATTATATGACTGACGCATTAAAGAACAGAAGAGGTAAAGGTGTAAAAGAGACTAGTCAGAGTTATCTCCTCTGAGAGTAATGAATTTCATTATACAGCCAGACCCTGTGGTGAATGAAGTAAGGTGTCATTTGCAGAGTGGAAAGTAGATGCTTTTTGGAGGGCTTGGCATGCTGATAAGCATACTTTTCACTGAGTGAGGAAGGTATTTGTAAACCACCTCACTCCTCATTTTACTTAGTAAAGCCTCTAGATGTTCAAACCAGCCTTTTGGCTGATAACCTAAACAACAACACATTAACACAGTAAAATAATGGTGGTAAAGATTATAGTTCACCTTCAAACAACCTGAAGGTTGCACAAATCTATATCTCAAACCATATATTTTTGCTTGTAAACCATTTTTATACAAATTTTTTTTGAAGCATCTTTAAATGGATATTTTGAGTAACCTGAATAGCAAATATGAGTAAAGACAAATGAATCTCTGGTATGAGACAACAAATTCTACTATTTGAACAATCAGATTTATTTTTGTAGTTAATATATTGTGAATTGTGTGAAGTAAATATTTATGGCTGAAGTTAAATGATAAAAGAGTTGTCCACTAAGAAAAAAATTACAACTTAAAATTGGTTACATGAACTCATTTCGCCAAAAATAAATTTAAAAAAAAATGTACCCTTGAATTGTTTTTATTCTCCTTTTATAGTCAATGAATTACAAAAAAATATGGTTAACTTGTTTTGGAAAGTTAACCTATAATCAAATACCACAATTAAAATATATTAATTATAGCCTATATTTAACAGAGTATTAATATTATTAAAAAGGAAATCTTTAAAATGCTTCCTACAGCTTGTAATAAATTCTAATTTATAAAAATTATAAATTTTTCTAACGTTTAGTAGCTGCTTTGATTTCCTTTTATCTAAGATTTAATTTTTTACGCAAATATAGATGTTTTGGTAGGTCCACCATTATCAGACTATATAAAGTAACGCATAACTGAAACAAATGTATTATAATTTTAAGAGAATAAGTTATACATTGTACAAAATTATATAGTTAACTGAAGATATAACTTCTTCTATGAAGATTTTAATAAATTTGTTTTAATTTTAATGTTATTTTATATTTTGATTTTTGCCTATAACAGACAGGTGGAGTGTTAAATTTTTTGCACTCGATCTGCTAGTTCCAGGGCTATAAAAAAAGTTCTGTTTCTTATCACATGGTCAACCAATTATACGACTGAAGCATTTAAGAACAGGAGAGGTAGAGGTGTATAAGACACTAGTCAGTTATCTCCTCTAAGAATAATGAATTCCATCATTATATCATTATACAGCCAGACCCTAGGGTGAATGAAGTGAAGGTGTCATTTACAGAGTGGAAAGTAAATGAGATACTTTCAGAAGGCCGAGCATGCTGATACACACACTTTTCCAATCACTGAGAAAAATAATTGTAAACCACCTCACTCCTCGAAGAAAATCAAAGCAGCAACAAAAGTTTAGTAAAAAATTTAACTATTTATACACTGGTTATAACATACATGAAACTTTATTCAAAGAAACTTCAAAAATTAATATGGATAAAAATGGCTAGAGCAAATTTAATAGTTAATTTATGGATAAAAAAAAATTTCAAGTTTATATAAACAGAAAAGTGAAATTCAATGGCAGCTGGTGGATATTTAAATAATTTTAATATAAACCAATTAAACATTTGAAAAAAATTGTGTAAAAAATATTGAAACATAAAATTAAAATACTGATAATGAAAAAGGTGAACGAACAATCAATCAGGGCTAATTCTAGTATAAATATTTACAAATACATTTCATCCACTAAGTAAATTTTTATGCGATTAAACAGAATCAACTACACACATAAGACTATCATTATTAAAAAAAAATCAAAATCTTAAATTTTGCACAGCTACAAAATGACTGTAGATCAATGAACAAACAATTATATGGTCTAATTGTGTGAAACTCATTGTAACTTTTGGGTCTACTAACAAGTATTAAACATAAATTTAAAAAAAAATTAAGTGAGTTAACCTCAAAAACATTTTGATGGAAAAATGTGTGCAAATGAAACTTTGTGAGATATAATAATTTGAAACAATAAAGTGCGAAACAGTGATTACAACATCAGAATTGCAAACAGAGTAGTAGGTTTGTTGTAACGTGCATGTAATATGGGCATAAGTGCACATGTGCAATCATTTTGAAATAATTTTTTTGTGTTTATATACATTGTTAGTGCCGTTTGGGATTGGAAAGTGAACAAAGAAAAGAAATAGCAACACGTGTTCTACGGAAACTGATATTCTAAATTTCAAGTGATAAATTTCCTAAAATTCATAACAACTAAACACAAATTTTTTTATGTATTAATAATTCTAAAATAAAAAAAAATTATAAATATTTTTCACATCGATTTCTTAAACAAACAAATTGATTAACGAACAAAAATTATATTTTGATCGAATCAAACTATAATATACTACATAAATTCTAACAACATAATTTATTTGTGTTACCCTCAAATGGATGTTTGGATGGGAAAAGCAAGGAAAAAGGTTTCTGGGTACAGAATAGAGAAAATAGTACCAATGGCTGGTATACTCGTGTGGTTTGATGACGGGTAGATCTCCTTATCGCTAAGGTTTTCATCCGTTTCGATGATCACTTGACCGGAACGGTTGTGGCGCATCTGCGATGATGGAACTGAAGAACCATACCTAAGTCGCCTTTCTTCATCCTGTTCATAAAAAAGAAATAAGATTTTTAATACAGTTTTATAAAATAGCAAGAACATAGTGAAGCGAAGAGCATAGCTATGATGAGAACACATAGCAAAGCAGCATAAATAAACAAACAATACGTTTAAACTTTGGTATATACTTTAAGGCAGCAAGCAACAATGTACCTGTGCTGTTATACTAAATAAAGCAAACCAAAAAAGTTACTTTGATTTCACCGTTCTCATCCCATAGAAAAACTACAAGCAAAAACTGCCACTGGGCTGATAAAGTTATCACAAAAATCTCCCTGATTCTTCACCAATCATGTACATTTTTAGATAACTATGTAATCAAGTGTGTACATAGTCATTAAAAAATATGAATAAAATTTTTCGAAATGTTTTTAAATTGCCCATACAAATGATGGAATTCTCAAAGTAAATGTCCACCCAAATATTCTTTATTAACACTGTAACTTTCTTCTTTAGACATTTACTTCAATTATTACATTTTTAATGACAGTTAACTCCTGCACTAATCATGATGATTTTTGCTTACAGGTAAATCCTTCCATATTGTATACTGCTTGATGTTTTTTACTCTTGATGTACTCATTCATCGCAGCTATGTTTTCGCACCTCTATGTTTGTGGCCAACGTCAAGCTCAGACTTTATAAAACAAAGATAATTTCTGATTATCTTTGTGAAAGTAAATGCTGATGACTGATAGGCTGGGCTAAGAGAAGTATAGAAATCTGATAGGAAAATCCTATAAAAATTACAAGTTCAAAGGTAGTGGACAGAATGTAGAGCAACAATAGTCGTACAGTGTCTGATAAATGGTTTAAGGGCTACAATGAAGATCAAAAGAAGACAGAGAATGACTGGAAGGAAAACAGAAAACCTGTTTGGGACTATATAATTTTTATGCCTAATTATTATTCAACTAATCAGTTTATCTGTCTATAATAGTAATTTATCATTTATCGATCTTGACCAATGAAAATCATTCTACCTGCGCACTTTCTAACCAGTTTCAAACTGAAATGTACAGTCGCCTCCTAACTAGATACGCAAATAGATGCTATCTTGTTTTACCGCTTTTTTCGCTGTACTATCTGTACATATATGCAACTGCTAAGGTCATATGTTCTAAAATCACACTAATAATAATTCACTACATAGGCTAACTAAATTCACGCATAGCTACGTATTTACGCGCTGGAGGCACTCCAGGAAACCGAACATGCTAAATATAGTCCACCTATTCAAGATCTTCGGCAGCTAAACACTCATCGATGAGCCAGATGATAAGTCTTAGGACGTCTAAGGTGAGGGGAATCAACCTTTTATTTTTACCGTCAGTAAGCTGCCAAATGCGCTCCATCACTAAATCCTACCAAAAGCTACAGTGAAAAGATTTACAGACTGCAAAACTAAGCTTCAAGAAATGTTTCAATTTATTTTCACCTGCAAACTATTTTTACTTCATAAAATATTTTACTATAAAATTAATAAACATACTTTAATGTCATTGTACGCTAGACTTTATTTTGTTATTTATAAGAGTATACTTTCATTTTTAAATAAATAATAGAGTGCAAGCTAAAACAATAAAGAGAATTAAAATTTTTTCATTCAGATAAAATATACTTTGCAGTAAATGATAATGAACATTACTTATTTGTATCCATGTATTTAATTTAATTAAACTAATTACATACTTGGTCTTAGTAAAATATTTGGAATCTTTCTAGAGATTCCAATAGATATTTGGGTGTTGAAAATGGGAAAATTATTTTACAAATTCAATTATGTAAGATTTTTTCACTTTTCGTGGATTTTTGCTCTACCAATAATAAGGGAAGTAGGAAAACAAGCATGAAAGCTTTCAAGGATGAAGTTAGCCTTCATGGATAGGAGATACATGAAGATGAAATGTGAGAATGATATTTGACTACTGTTGTATGTTCCAAAAAATGACCTGCAATGAGATAATGGAAGAAAAATCACAAAAAGGAGCATAGAATGAAACAAAAAAAATCTATATTTGTGTAACGGAAGAAAAATCACAAAAAGGAGCATAGAATGAAACAAAAAAAATCTATACTTGTGAGGACAAACCTAGTATTTTACTGAGTGTTTTTAGTACATTTTAATGCAGTTTTAAAGTAATTTTGTTTTCATATCACTTATAAATAAATTCAAAATTTAAATAAACATTGTTTTCACAGTAAAAAAAAGTTGAAGGTTTTTTGTGGAAAATCCTTATGTGATGAAGAAAATGGAGTTCATATTTAGAATCAGCACCCAAAAGTACATGTGAATCAGTTATCAATTGAAAAAAAATTGATTTTTATATGCCGGCCTTTTATTAGTTTGATTATTCAAATTATTGTATCCCTAATTACTTTAGAAAAAATATTAAATTTGCAATTAAATTTTAAATAATTTTGGACAAAAAGTTTTTTATAGAAAGTCAATTTGTTGATGTTTTTATATAAGATATTAATGAAGTGATTAATAAAACTAATTATTATTAAACGTGGGATAATGAAAAAAATTGATGATCTATGAAGCACTTTAAAATTTTAAGAATAAAAGTAACTGCAATGGATTTCAGCAAATATTTGACGTCTAAAAAATAACATACCAATTTAGTACAATTACTATTAAATATTGGTACGAAGATTTTCATGGAAAAAATTAACCTTAAAATGCTTAACTCAAAATTAATTAAATTACTAGGAAAAAATAACAACCATAAATTATCTTTATTTACATACTAGTATTTGAGAAGAATATTTTTATTACAGACAGTAAGTAACAGATTTCATATGCGTTAGCAATGAATAAGCGAATGTTAAAAATAATAAAGTTTTTATTGTAAGTAATAGACAAATTTACCTGAGCACTTGTATCTATCCTTACACGTCGAGTTCGAACAGGTACATTTGGAACTGAACTGGGTACTGGTCGGTAAGATTCTGTTATTGGTACCGATTCATAAGATTTTATATTTGGCACTGGCTGGTATGATTCAGAAGCAGGTATGGATCCGTAAGATTTTGAGTTTTGTGTTGTTTCATACTGTTCAACAATAGGTACTGAACCATAAGATTTTATGGGTGCCACTGTTTTATATGGTTCAGAATTTGGTACAGACCCATTTTGTTTTGTAGCAGCTCCTGTCTGATATGGTCTGGAACTTGGTACTGACCCATATGATGTGGTAGTTGCTGTTGTTTGATATGGTTCCGAATATGGTACTGGCCCATATGATGCGGTAGTTACTGTCGTTTGATATGGTTCCGAATATGGTACTGGCCCATACGATGTGGTAGTTGCTGTTGTTTGATATGGTTCCGAATATGGTACTGGCCCATATGATGTGGTAGTTGCTGTTGTTTGATATGGTTCCGAATATGGTACTGGCCCATAAGATGCGGTAGTTGCTGTTGCCTGATATGGTTCCGAATATGGTACCGGCCCATATGATGTGGTAGCTGCTGTTGTCTGATACGGTTCTGAATAAGGTATTGGCCCATACTGTGCTGTACTTACTGTAGTTTGATATGATGAAGAAGTTGGTACAGACTCATATGGCTTATTAATTGGGACGGTTTGGTATGATTCAACAACTGGTACTGTACCATACTGTTGTGTAGTCGGCCTTGATTGGTACGGTTCAGAATTCGGTAAAGATCTATAAGACTGTGTATCTGAAAATGTTTGATAATGTTCAGAATTTGTTGTTGATCCATAAGGGTAAGTACTACTTGGCATTTTTTGGAATGATTCACTGATGGGAACTGATCCATATGGTTTTGAGCCCGAAGTTGGGTGATACGAATCGTTAAAAGAGACTGACCCATAAGGCTTTGTACTAGACACCGAATGATATGTTTCAGAAATTGGTACTGATCCATAAGGTTGTGTACTAGATACTGATTGATACGGTTCAGAGACTGGTACTGATCCATGTGTGTTTGTGCCTGACATTGACTGAAATGCTTCATCAAACGAAACGGGCCCATAAGATTTGGTGTTAGAGACTGTTTGATATGATTCGGTATATGGCACTGATGTATAAGGGTTTGTGTTTGGTATCGTTTGATACGAATCAGAAGTATAATATTTTGTACTTGGTCCTGATACATATGAGTCTGTAACCGGTACTGACTCATATGATCTCCTATTAAGCACTGACTCATAAGGTACTATATCATATGGTGCCGATTCAGACGGCGGAGTAATAAGTAATGGTAAAGATGGTAGTGCACGACGTTGCGGATGTACGTATGCAGAATCATACGGATCCATTAATATAAGCACTAGATTTATAATTAAACACAATAGAACGATGCACAAAACTGTATTGTCCACATATAACACTGTACACAGGATAGGGTTATCTGTTTTGGCAGTGAGTACAAAAAACCCTCACACCAGCATACTGTTCCCCCCACCAGTTTAAAGGAGGAGAATATACATATTATGTAACAATATCACCCCTCTACTATTTATTTATTTATTTTATCTCCCTAAACCTACTTTCCCCTTCCAATTTATTTTGTTTCCTACTTATTTTTAACTTGATTCGAGAAAATTAAATTCTCAAACCAAAATCATAATCTTCTTTGGTTTCAATCAAACTAAAAGCAAATGAAAATAATTTTGTTGCAACTTTAAACAAATATTCTGATCCTACATGCATTACCTAAATGTATATATATATATATATATACATACATGAGTGTACGATACCATAAAATAGAAATTGAAGTATTAAAAAATATTTAGTTGTATAAAAGTTGTTATTTTTATCTCACTTTTAATTCTTGGAAAACAATTTTGTTTTTATTATTAACTTGTATTTTAGTTGTAAATATTGAGGCGCTGCAACTCCTTGACAACTGAATCCTTTAGAGAAGACTGAAGTGCCAGAAAACCTTTGACTTATTTTGATTTAGATCTTTTTTTTTTTTTTTTTTTTTTTTTTTTAAGGCCATTAGCAACGACGTTGGGGTGTAACTGTGTGTAATGAGGATGAAATGATTATTTGTAACGTATGAAAATATGCCGTGCCTGAGTGGGATTCGAACCCAGGACCGCATGATGAGAGGCGAGCACGTTACCAACTGCGCCAATGCGGCCGGCAGGAGATCTTATATTAGTCTATTTTGTAATAATTTGTAAATTATCAATTAGAATAATTATCCTGTATATCAACTGTAATAATTATCTTGTAAAATGTTATGTTTTGTTTTATAAACTAAGAATATTTTATTTTAGAAAATAAGATTACCAATATTGCTGTTCTGTAAATGTATTTTGTGGATTTCTTATGGATTTTATTAATCAATCAAAAATTTTGTTTATTTTCTAAGTGATTATGTAAATTTACTTATTATAAGTAAGAGTAGCTATAAAGCTGAACTTTAAGTAAATTTAGAATAGGATGTAAGAGTAGGAATAGAAAATACTAACATTTAAAGAGTACCTTCAGAGTTATATCTTATAATAACACTGTTATTGTTAAAAAATAAGATTAGCTAACAGGTTTCATTTTTTCTTATTTTTTTAAAAAGAATCAACAAATTTCTCTACAGGCCTAAATTTTTCCAAGAGAATTTTTAAGTTCTTAAAGTTCCCTGGCATCAACTGTAAGCACTGATAAACATCCTGAGCTCTTCTAGTAAATGAATACTTTTAGATTTAAACATACAACAGAAATGCAAAAATACATAATAAGGATTATTAAGTCATGTAAATATTTGATGCATTTTTGCAGACGAGAAATTCAATTAAATAAGGAGTGAGATTAAGTCATATATAACAACAGTTTGTTAACTTATTGTTTAAGTTATAGTTTGGAGATATTCTTTCTGAAAATCACCCCAAAAATGAATAAGTAATATTATACAGTAAGCTGCTTATTGCATTCACTGGTTAAAGTAATCAGCCACTTATTAAAATAACCAAGGCTGTTCAAAACTATACAAACATATTTTTACCTCACACAAAATTTTTAAAAGATGGTTACTTTGTATACCAACTATTTATTCACAAATCTTTCTTTAAAATTATGAATTATAAACTTTTAAAAGTTGGAATTTGTCTATAACAGGCAGGCAGGGTTAAATTAATTGCGCTCGATCTGTTGGATCCAGGGCTAATAAAATAGTTCTGTTTCTAATCAAGTAGTCAGCCAATTATATTACTGACCTATTTGAGAACAGAAGATGTAGAGGTGTAAAAGACACTAGTCAGCGTTATCTCCTCTGAGAGCAATGAATTTCACTATACAGCCAGAGCCTGTGGTGCATGAAGTGAAGGTGTCCTTTGCAGGGTGGAAAGTAGATGCTTTTCAGAGGGACGGGCGTGCTAATAAGCATACTCTTTCAACTCAGTGAGGAAGGCAATAATAAACCACTTCTTTCCTTATTTTTACTTAGTAAAACCTCTAGAGGTTCAAACCAGCCTTTCGGCTGTTGACCTAAAGAACACAAGTTGAAAAATAATTTTTTATGATTTTTTTTAAAAATATCCTGCATTTCCTACTGAAATTGAATTGCATCATGGAAAATCTGCAGTTTCAATTTTTTATTTAAATAGAAAATATTTTATAGGAAAAATGTCACAAAAGGGGAGAGAAGTAAGGAAAACTTATCAGAAGTAGAAGAAGACAAGTGTCCTTTTACGATGCTGCGCTATTTAAAAAAAAAGACCAAAGTATGTATAAACCTTTTTTTTGGTTTTACGTCCAACAGTTTTGCAATTTCTGCTAATGCAGATGGTGAGAAGGATGATAGATGAAGATGAGTGATGGAAAAATGCCAGACCTGACCAGGAATCAAACCCGGGACCCCGGCGTAGAAGCCAGTTAACATTTTATTACAGCTGTTGAAATTTTCACGAACAAAATCAATAGCATCTTTATTTAAATAAATATTTATTGTCATAATTTGAAGGAAGTTGCATAAAATATAAAAAATTGCTAATAAAATTTATTATAGAAAAACTCGGTAAGATAAAAAAAATTATTTACTTTGAGCCAAAAAAAATACAGTTCCTGGTTTATCTCTACTGAGAGCTTAGAAAAAAGGTCTTGAACGTAAGTAAAATTACACTGCTGAGACAGGCCTTTCCTTGTCCCCTAACTTAATCTGTATAATTATTTTTTTTAATGGGATGTCACCCGCAAAATCATTAGTGAGGTGTAAGTGTGTGAGGAGTGAAGTGCACATTACCATGCTACAACAGTCAAAACATAATATAGTGCATGTATTTTTAGTTTCTATAATTTCACTAAAACCTATTTTGTTATTTCTGTTATATTTTATAATTAGGATATCAAGGCTGCAACTTGTACAATCAAAAACCCAGAGTGCCAACGTGATCACAATAAGCAGCGGCTACTGTATTACAAATAATTCTAGAAATGTTTAATTTATTTATTTTGTTAGCACCTCTATTATTTGGCGTAATAATAATACATTTTAAAATTTTACAACCATTAAAGATGGAGCTCCACTGGTGGTAAAACACTGTCTTATTTCTATTACCTACACAGTAAACCCTCATATAACGAACACTTCTGGGGCAGAATCCAGTACAATGAAATAGGTTGTCTGTTGTGTCCAGCGACAATAATTTTTATTATTTCTATACGATTTACCTTCTGCATATACTTAAACTGCAATAAAATATTCAATTATTACCTATATTCAGTAAAAATCAAACTAAAATCCAATACTGTCCCATTAGCCTACGTTATTAAGAATAGCAATTCAACCGTTTAAAGAAGTTGCTCTCTCTGGAACTTTCCCAGCTTTTTTGTTTATAATAATTAATAATAGCAATAAGTGGAATTAAAAAGACAAAAATTCAATCTACATTTTATATTGTTCATCATTTTGTGTTCACACCAAAATTATCCGTTCAAAGCACGCTATATATTTTATTAACTGCTGTCACAGACACATCCCACAAACAATGATAGGAATGCATCTTCTTTTTAACCTTTACAGTGCCAGCGTCCTAATATTAGGACATCAAGGTTTAGACTAAAAAATGCCGGCGTCGTCCTTTTATTAGTACGTTGACTAAAAAATTCATAGGATTTTTATTTTTCACTTAATTTTTATAAACAACGTATGAAAATAATAAGTAAGAAATGTAGATTGAAAAAATACATGTAGAGTTTTTTTATGAATGTAATTGATTAATATTGATTAAAAAACAGTATTTTTATTTTTTACAATACATAAATGATTTTTTTGTGATTTTTGCATAATTTAAAGTGATATAGGCCTAAGTGAAATTGAGTAACATAATTTTTAGAGTGATTTTTTTTTTAATTAAAAAGGAAATTTTCATAAAAATGTCTACGTATCATTTTATTTTTAAATTGTAAGAAATATGCTCCAAGTTGAATGTCATACAAGATCAAATTTTTTAAGAACAAAAAACAAAAAAATCATTAAGATACCTTGAAAAATAGCCATGTTATGGATAGATATATAAAATGCTACCAATCGCAAAAAAGTAGGCTGGCATTTTTTAGTCTAAATTTTGACGTCCTAATATTAGGACGTGGGCACTGTAAGGGTTAAACTGTACAGTTAAATCTGTACTCCACAACATATATGCAAAAATAAAACCAAAAGTAATCACAGAAATTAACCGAAAAACAAGTGCATAACGGTGAGAATCACTATCTTGTTCGGATCCACGTTCACATAGATCAATGTTGCACAACTATGAATTGCACAACACTGTTATGAGCTGCACAACGAGATTCAAAAGATGAAGAAAATACTTGACTGCAACAAAGCAGATTCACCACGACATTTGGTCGGACTAAAATATTTCCCAGATGGTGTTGTCTGTTGTCTCTGAAATCCGTTTTATGAGGTATTACTGTATTAACTTTTATTACTACTTTCTTATCCATTTCCAGTTAAAAATTTAGTTAAATATTACACAGAAATTCTTAAAATTATAATTTATCAACTACACTATAAATAATATTTATTAGGATATTTACTTTGTTATTGAGATGTTTCCCTTTGAGAACACTAGAAGGTATTGGGGTTGGAAGACTATCAGAAGATTGATTATCTCTTGACTTTGTACGTACAGTGACCTGCTTGGGATTTAAACTTAGTAGTTTGTTTATATCTATAAGTGCATGATCTCCTGAAAAATGAAACAAACAAATCCAAATTAATTTTTATCGGATAATATTAAAGCATCTTTTATGATTTTAATACATGCTGTCAAAGATAAATAAATAAAGTTGAATTTTCTTGTTTAGTTACGTGAAATTCCAGCTCTTAAAAATTCAAACTCGCGGTTGGATCCCTAATAATAATAAAGTTATGAAAAATTTAGGGGATATCAATATAGGTTGAAACAGATGTCTAGTAAATTTAAATTCTTTATTTTTGGTTTTAGATCTGACTGTTTTGCAATTTCTGCTAATGCAGATGGTGGATAATGATGATAATAAAAATAAGCGATGAAAAAATGCCAGACCTGACCGGGAATTGAACCTGGGACCCCAGCATAGAAGCCAGTTGCGCTAACCACTACGCCAATGGGCCTTTTTTTTATTTTTTTTTATTTATTTAACATCGCATCAACTACTGAGGCCATTAGCGACAACGTTGGGGTTTAACTTTTTGTTTAATGGAGGATGAAATGATTTTTTGTAACGTATGAAAATATGCCCTGCCTGAGTGGGATTCGAACCCAGGACCGCATGATGAGAGGGGAGCACGCCTCTCATCATGCGGTCCTGGTCACGCCAATGGGCCAGTCCGTTGAAATAAATAAATAATAAATTTGTTGAAAGTTTGGGTGTCCATTACAAGACGACCCAAAATTAATTGGATACATCTGTGTATACAAACGTAACTGATTTACAATCCATTCAAAATAGCATGATAGTAAGTCTCCGAACATTCTGAATAAAAATTCCCTTTTCGAAAGTAAAATTACCCTTTTAATTATTCGTAGTGGTATTCTTATTATTCCCGTGTTTCGCGATTTTACAAAATTTATTTATGAAAATACCTTGTAACTTAAAAAAAGAAATGATTTTCTATTAAATTTTATTGCATCATCGTTTTACATAATTATTACAGAACAAACCTGCCAAATATTATGTTAATCCATAAAATAGTTGTTGAACAATGACAATGTATTTGAAAAAATAGCAGTTTTTCTTCAAAAACAAAATTTTCATTATATTATACATTATCACATTAAGCGTGTGTTTTTCAAATAATTTTAAGAAACAAAAAACATGTGAAATACTTTTTTTTATAAAAATACGTCATTTCTGATAAGTTTCATTAACTTAAAAAAATTAGAAATATTTTTACAATCCGCATATTGCTCCTCTCTGCAGGAGGCCATCAAGTCGTCCATGTAGTTTTTTTTTGTATTAGAAAGAATCACATCCTGTAGAAAGGAATCTCCATTTGTAGATCTTATCTGACTCTATCTAATGAACTTCATCGTAAGTAAACAATTATTAAACACAGTTATGTATTATGTATTATCAATTGTTATATTTATTATGTTACATTTTTAGATGTGAGATAGATAAGATCCATCTCTGACTAGGTGAATCCACTTCAAAATGTATGACTATTTGGAGCGGGAACATGGAGGAATGGCATTCCCACACAGGTTTTGTTCCAACGTTCTGGGTAACTGTAGAAGATCATAGAAATACAACTAAATTGTACTTTTCATACAATATCATAAAAATTTTTAGCACTCCCACAATGGAAAATTTATGACTACACAAGTGATAGAATCTTATTGATAACTAAGAACATATTTATTAAAATATAGATTAAATAATATAATAAAAAATACAATACCAGTGGGGCTATCAACATCTGTAACTTTCTTGCCATCCGCGTAAACTGCATATCCTGTCACAAGAGCAGGATTCCCAGAATTGGAAGCAGGCTGCCAAGTAACTAGAAGAGTGCCATCTTGAGGTCCTGGCTCTACTTGAATATCAACTGGTGGTTCTGGTAAACCTACAAATAGAAGAATTTAATAACTAATAACATTTTTCCATCATATCCAAAAATAAAAGTAGGCCCTTTGATTAGAAAAAGAACCCTTCACTCCAAATTGTCGATTTAACCACTACAAATAACAATATTATATGACTGTACCAGAAAAATCCATGCATAAGTTTAATTTTTCACTACAATCACAAAAATTTAACTTCACAAGAAAATAAATTATTTTTGTTAATGAATGTTTATCAGACACGTTTTGGTCAGTCTTAAAAAACATATCTGACAAATTATTTTAATGAACTAAAGAATCATTACTTACCAAACTCTCTTACATATTCTGGTATACAGGATTTTTTAAGTTCATTTAATTTCAAAACTCAAAAATTTTTAGATATGGTTAAGTACTATTTTTCTCTTTTGGTACTGTATTATGAAAACAAGAGTATTTAAAATTGAAGAGATAGATTATGTAATTAAATTAACTAACCTTTATATTCACTGAAAAAAAATCTGGTGTGAAACACACACGACTGACTTTCTCTTGCCATTGGAAATAATGAACAACATAACCTAATTTTAATAATGAGTGAAAGATGCAAAATGAAAACCAACCTTAGTTTGGCTTAATAATACAGAAAATCACTCTTTCACGCTAAACTAGGCTCTTTAGAGGAAAATGCTTGAAATAAAAGTTGTAGATCTTTTAATTTCCTACAAATCTGATTATATCCTTTAGTCGTAAAATGCACACGAAGGCTAAAATCTTAAAAATTCATTTTTTTACAGATATTCATGAAAATAAAAACAGAAAATCACTAATTACCACTAAACTAAGCGTTATACAAAGAAATGTTTGGAATAAAATAGTAGGTTGTTAATTTGTTCAAAACTTTGATTATACGAGGCGTATTTTTAAAGTAAGTACCGTTTGAAAATAAAAAAAAAATAAAAGGACATTTGCAAAAACTAATTTTATTTTCGGAATCTACATACTTTTATCTATTTTTCTACATAGTTTCCAAGTTTTTGTAAACACTTATCATATCGCACAACTAAATTTTGGAAACCTTCTTCATAAAAACTTGCCGCCTGCTGTGATAACCAAGAATTCACGGCCGTTTTCAATTCGTCGTCATCGTCATAACGGCTGCCGCCCAAGTGATGTTTCAGATGACGGAAGAGATGAAAGTCGCTCGGCGCAAGGTCAGGGCTGTAGGGTGGGTGGTCCAAAACTTCCCAGCCAAAAGAGTCCAATGCAGCTCGGGTCTGAGCGGCAGTGTGAGGCCGCTCGAGAGAGTTCAAAAGACTCGACAGTTCCTTGAATTTTCTGACACGTTATGACGAAAACGGTGACGATATGCTGAGTCGGATCGTAACTGGAGACGAAACGTGGATTTCGCATTTCACTCCCGAATCGAAACAACAAAGCATGGATTGGAGACACACGCACTCTCCCGTAAAGGTCAAAGCCAAAGGTCAAATCACAGCAGGCGGCAAGTTTTTATGAAGAAGGTTTCCAAAATTTAGTTGTGCGATATGATAAGTGTTTACAAAAACTTGGAAACTATGTAGAAAAATAGATAAAAGTATGTAGATTCCGAAAATAAAATTAGTTTTTGCAAATTTCCTTTTATTTTTTTTTTATTTTCAAACGGTACTTACTTTAAAAATACGCCTCGTATACACTTTTGCCATAAAATGCATATAAAGACCGCAATCTGAAAAAAACATTTCTTTCTATGAGAGCACAGCATCCCAAAGAATTTCAGCAAGCATGGCGCCTATGCTATCTTATAGAGCATAAAACATGTAGCAAATGAGGGAATTTTTAAAAAAATCGTAGGAGCCGTTTTTGAGAAAATTGCAAAAAACTGCAAAATTACACGATAAACGACTACTTCCGGTTAACCGATTTTGATGAAAATCTTCATGTCGGGTCCTCTAGTAGTACCTTAAGTCTTAAGTTCTAAGTTATAAATTTGTACGATGTTCCGTTCTTGAGATATTTTGTTCACGCACATACAAACGCACGCACGTGCGCACTCACACACACACGCACAGCTTAATCACTAAAAATATGTTTTTTGGGTTCAGGGGGTCTGAAAACGTGTATATCCGGTGAAAAATCGATATGAAAACATTACATTCCTTCCTATTATTCATATAGGCAAGAGAAAGTAAAAAATTAGTGGCAATTATCCATAATTTCAGAAAAGTTGTTTTCCTACATATTTCTTCTTTTGTGATCAGAAATAAATCTGAAACGTTTGACAAATATAAATGAAATTTTATGAGCGAATAAGACCGGTGATCATTTTCAAAAGTGAAGTATTTAGAGTTTATTAACCTTGAAATTGGGAAACAAATTATTAAGAAAAGAAAAAAATTACAAAAGATTTTCTTAATATCTTGTATATGCGAAACTATTAGAGTACTATGTAGTTTTCCACCAACGCTTATATACAAAATAATATCTGTGGGACTCCAAATTATAAGAATTAGAGAAGTACTTCTTAGATGTTTGATTTAGAAGTGTAAAGTTATTAATTAAATACAATAAAATTTGGCTTGAAACACTCACACGATTTTCTCTTGCTTAATTATAATAATGAGTGAATGACGCAGATTAAAAATTAATCTCTGTAGGACTTGAAAATATGAAAAATTACTAAGTGAAGCTAAAATACGCTCTTTAGAAAAAAAGTTGGACATTAAAGTTATAGGTTTTTTAATTTTCAATAACTTTGATTTTACAAAACTTTGATTAGGCCTATACGTTTTTCATGAAGTCTACATGTTTGAAATTAAAGACAGTACAGTATTTTTAATTTTCTCTTGCTCTATATAAATATATAAGGAAAGAAAGTTTTCTTTTCAAGTTGATATTCGAAATCAAGTTTTCACCGGGTATACACGTTTACAGGCCCACTGAACCCAAAACGCATGTTTATAACGGTTGGTCTGTGTGTGTGTGTGTGTGAACAAAATATCTATAGAGAGGAACATTGTACGAAATTAAAACTTGAAACTTAAGTTAGGTACCACGAGAGCATTTTCTACGAACATTTTAATCACAATCGGTCAACCGGAAAAAGTAGTTTATTCGTAAAATCTTTACTTTTTAGCGATTTTTTCAAATACGGCTCCTACGATGTTTTTTAAAAATTACCTCATTTACTGAACTTTTCATGCTCTACAAGATAGAATAAGCGCCATGTCTGCCGAAATTTTTGGGGAGGCTGTGCTCTCGTAGAAAAAATAGACTTTTTTTAAGATTACGGCCTTAATATGCATTCTAAGGTAAGTTTATAGAATTAAAGTTATAGAACATTAAAAAACTACTTCAAATATTTTTTTATAACACTTAGTTTAGCAACTATTAGTGATTTTTTAAGATTGCGCCTTAGAATACATTTAACGACAAAAGTGTATAATAATAATTAAAGTAATAGAAAATTACAAAATGTACAACTTTTACTTATTATTTACATCGGCATGAAAAAACTGTGAGTGTTTCATACCAAATTTTTAGTTAGTGCACGTATTATATTTAGTAGTACATGCTACATTTTTAATATTATTTATTTAAAATACTCAAAATATAACTACATGACTGGCATAAGAAAGCAAAATAATTTTATTTCTGTCTTACACGTGTTGGACAGTCACAATATGTTTGTTAAAAAATTAAATAAAAAATCACTGAAAATAAACTAAAAATAATTTTCACAAATAAATGAGTATATTTTTAACAAAATTTGTTAATTTTATAATTATCAATTATCATTAATTTAATGTATAACCTAAAATATGTCAACGATACATGAAACATTTGAGTAATAATTTGAAAATATTATGAATACCCTTATCTGCACTTAAAGTACTTTTTTGCAAATATTTTTTCATTGTTTTACACACTAGAAAAAATAAAATTTAAATAAATAAATAAGACAATATTAAAGCAGGCCGAGTTTACATTAAGGGGTTTCATCCAAAATATAGCTGTTTAATTTTAGTGCATTTGTGAATGAATGTAAGCACAGTAAAATTCGGTTATAACGAAGTCGGTCGTAACGAAAATCCGGTAATAACGAGTAACAATAAAAAACTTGGTTGGTTTTATATGTCAATAACACATTGTACAGTAAAGTCTGATATAACAAAAACATAGTCTGGTGCTAACTTCATTAGCGACAACTCAATGTTTTATCTTCATTGGTACATTGAGGAGTTATCGGTAAATTGCAGTATTATCCTGATTGTCTCAGCCCAGAAGGGAATCAAATCCGCGTCCTTTTTATGCCTAGAACAGGTGACGACTAAACTTCGCTAACGAAGGTGGCGTAAAACATTTTAATCATGATTTTTTTAATTAAATAAAGTATGTAGACTAATATTCGTTATCCCGGTAATTGGCTCGGAACGTAAGATAATAGAGTGCATACTAGATGCGGCGTATAGGCACATTCGGTTGTAACAGACATCCGGAAATAACGAACAAATAATGCCGGTCCCTTGAATTTCATTATAACCGAATTTTACTGCATATTTATCTTACATTTCTAAACGATGACAAAATTAAAACTATTTTGTCATTTACACGTACAAATAATTGTAACCCAATATCTTTCACTTTTATAATGTCAGTAAAACAACACGATAGTTAAAATTGGGAAACATGATTGAATAATAAAATAAAATAATATAATGTGATTGCACAAATTCTTGGGATAGAAAGAAGAATCCTTAGGGCTTGCGTAAATAAAAAACGGAAACTCAACGATATCTGGATCTTGATGTCTAATTCTGAACCCTACCAAGAAATCGAGCCAAATACTGACATCATGCAGAAGAAACGAATTTCTTTCTTCGGGCATTTACTTAGAATACCGGAAAATTGAGAAACTAAACAACTCATTTTAATATTAACTCTTGGAAAAATCCTCCAAGGTGGTTGGCCGAAGTAATGCAAGATATGCAAGTACGTAACATTGCAGAACAAGATCTTTTAGAAAAAACTGAACAGCTTAAGTTGCTTAAAGATAAAGACATAGGATTCGTCGATAAAACTCGAGCTCCAACGTCAATGATTTGTACAGATAAAATCAGACAGATCAGATCCCAAAATATGAAGAATTATTGGGAAAAGCGTAAAAATCCTAAAACGAAACAAAAAAGTTCCTAAATTTGATTCAAGTGGTCCAATGAGGCCGTAAAAGAAAAAAAATACATATAGCCTATAGTTCTGCTTGGTTTTTGGTGACAGACGAAACAAAATAATTTATAAATTTAATTGACAAAATAATTCACTTTGTCATTTCAATTGACAAACACTTTATTTGTAATATTATTCAGAAAAAACTATTGACGAACTTAATTTTGTATAGCTTATGAGAGGAAATTATTATTCATAAACAATCATATTCTAATCACCTGATATTTTAACATTAGATACCAATCTACAAATTCATTTTTATACTGTTCTTTTTAAGAAGAATTTAACAAACTTCCTCATGAGGTTTGAATTTATCATTAAAAATACTAATTTTTTAGCGTTAGACGCTGATTTGGGAGCCATCTAGCAGAGCTGAAAAGTGTTAAATTCAAAGATATAAATTCAATTATTTTTAACTCTGCCATTTAGTTGTTGGCTGTGTAATTGTACAGCTAGTTGCTTACCATTTGTGATTGCACATAAGGTTGAAATAAACATAACAATGAAAACAAATAAAAACAAATGCACTAGAAACCTGGATAATTTTTACAAAAGAAGTAAGCCAGTAAGATAAATTATTCAAAAGAAAGTATTAAGTTAACTTACAAATATGCGTTCTTTATAATAGGCCTAATTCGTCTACCAAAAATTTATTTAAAAAATAATTTCAATCTTCATATTTTTCCATTGGTTCTTCTACGTTGAATTTTAACTACTAACAAACAGACCGTCTCATAATTGGAAAAAAGTCTAAAAAATTATTAACTGAAAGATTGGATGTGTATTGACCACAAAGTAATATGGATTTATAACTGCCCATGACAATTTTTTTAGCTCATTTAAAGTAGTATCAACAGGCTGGTTATTAGCGACTACTTAAGATAAAGGAATGGTTAGTTTGAACACGTAGTAATTTTCGAGACCCCAGTGTGGGTTGGGACCTCCACTTTGCAGCATAGCACGCTAAAATTTGGGTCACAGAGGCGGCCTCCAAAAGGTAATCTTGCTTTGAGAAATGAGAAATATAGCTAAATCTATATTTATGTTTAATTCCCTTTACACGTAGTACATGAGATTCTTAAAGAAATTTTGAAAGCTTAATGCACATTTTCATGGGTAGATTATGAAGATGAAATTGGAAGCATTTGACCAACATTTTTAACTATACAAGGTGTGGCAATTAAATAACCGGTATGGAGCTAGAAAACATCCCTACAACGCTGCATACGAATTTTTCATTGTTGAAAGCAGTGCTGGAAGTCCGCTTCTGTCAGCTTGTTTAGAACCTCCATCGCTTACGCTTTCACTGCTTCCACACTGTCAAATCTTGTTCCGTTAAGCTAAGAATTTACAATACAAAATAAAAAACGTCACAAAGGACCAGGTCAGGCGATTACGATGGGTGGGTGGTCAAACACGATGATGCCATATTTCCCAAACAATGTCGTCACAGACGAGGCGCAATTGCTCCGAGGTGAGAAGTTTTGGCACCATTTTTGCGCAAACTTTCTGCATGTACAATGATTTATGCAAAATCTGATGGACACTTTCTTTGTTAATTCCTGAATTTTCAGCAAGAGCTCGGACACTCAGACGACGATTTTCACGGATCAATTTACCAATTTTCTGGATATGGTCATCCATTTTTGATGTTGAGGGTCTTCCAGGGAGCGGATTATCTTCAGCCGTTTTTCGTCTCTCCTTAAACCTTTAAAATCACTCAAAACCTTGTGCGGGCGATAAACATTCACTTCCGTTCACTTTCTTTAACATGGCATTAGCTTCTGTAGCAATTTTTCCCAGTTTCACAAGAAACTTTAGGTTAACTTGTTGCTCCAACTGAACACTCTGAATTTTTTCGACGAGATGCTAGCGCAAGGATTTAAGCGGGCGATTGCTATAGTGAGACCGATAGTCGTACAACCATGCCTATTGAGCTCAGGGTGGGAAGCATCAACAGACACAGACATGTTTAAACCTCGCGCTCGCCATTTGCTGGAAGCAGCACCAGTCCGGTTATTTAATTGCCACACCTCGTAATTATAAACCCAACTAATTTCTTGGCTGTCACAAATGTTGTATGAAATCCAATAAAATGTACCACTTAGTGACATTTCTTAGGATTCATAATCTTCAAGTTTTGACAGAAAGAGGGCCTCAACAAGAATTTTTATATAGGAAATGTTTATGAGTACTCAACATTCTCCATGATTATTCTTGAATTAGTTTAAAAAAAATGTTACAGTAGTATGTAATCCATCCAATTATTTTCTTAGTTGTGAGAAAATGACAGATTTAACTAAAAGCTACACATGGTTTGCAGCCTGCATTAGAAGTATTATGTATTAAAATTAATCAAAAACCTTTTTTTATTTTGTAAACCAACAGAGTTTCCTGTCACATCTTAGAATACTTCTAAAAACTGTTCCAAAATTTATTGTAAGCTGAAGTTGATTCAATTGAAAATAGCAAATTATAAGCAAGTACAATAAGCAACACAGCAAAGTATTTACAAAGAAATAAATCCATAAAAAGCTAATAACTGATTTAGAAAATAAAATAGTTACAAACTTTGATGTTTATACCAACAACTGCATAAAATCTTTTAAATCAGAAGTGCGAACTCATAGATGTTCTTTATTCACACTGCATAATTTTATTAGGTATACTGGTAGACAATTATGGTTCCATTTCACAGACCAGTAGATAGATGTAAAATATGCCCTCCAAATTAGTAATAATTCATTATGTAACATAAATACTAGCTACATATTTAATTAATAATTATTTAAAAAAAATAAAATACGACACTATTTTTATTTAAAATTAATACATAATTTTTAAAATTATCAAACTTAATATTTATAAATAATTACTTTAAAAATTAAAGAAAACTCAAAATCAATGTACGTGTAAAATATCATTTCAATTTATGAAATTGTTTGTATAAAAGGCATAGCATATGAATAAAATAATGTTTAAAATCCGTCTGTTGTCAAAGTGAAAATTTTAGAGAAAATTAATTTATACTAAGCTCTCATAACAAATATAATGATTGTATTGACAAAAATTTTGAAAGTTTTATCAACGTCTGGCCACAAATAAATAAATACCTAAACATAAGATTGAATACGACACATTTTAAAAACTGCATACAAGATACATCCAATAAAGAGCACACAATTTATTTTATACTGTAAGTAATTAGACAACTAACTCAACACTCCTCCGAAATTAATTTTCACGTTTCTAGAAGATATCACGTTTCCATTTGTAAAAATCAGTCAATCTGAACTGTAATGTAATATAGTTTGTAGGCTACAAGTCAAACTGGCACATGTCTGCAAGTACACAAAGTTCGAAGGAATGTGTTCACTACTGCATCTCATCATGTAAGTTTAGTAACGTTGATACTGGGATGGGCTGATGAACCGCGACAGATAGCTACAAGCAACCAGTTGTTCGTCAGGATTTTTTTTGGTTTCACGTCTGACATTTCGCGCATTAATGCTAAAGAAAATGATGAAGGGTAATAGATGAAATTAAGTGATGAAACAATTCCAGAACTGCCCGGAAATCGAACCTGGAGCACGTGGTTTAGAAACCAGTTAAGCTTAAAACTACAACAACTACTGTCTTGGTTGTTTTTTTAAGACTATCGTATTTTCTGACTGACATTCCTTATACCTACCTATTGGTCCTGTTAACGGCGGTGTGGATTGGTAGCCTAACAATCTACCCCTACACTACAGATCAACAGAACTTCTAAGTTTTTACGAATTATACTGAGCAGTTACCGGAGCAAACATACTTTAGGCACACTACTGTAATTGTACAGATATTTTTCAGTTTTAACAATTTTGTTGTACTTACAACTATGAGGTGGGGAACTACCAGGCGCAAAAACAAAATAGAATTACAAGGCTACGATGGTTTGGTCATGTCAGCAGGAAGGAACAGAGAAGATGCCTGAAAGGATGCAGTACTTGGAGATAGAGGGAAAAAGACCAAGAGTAAAGTAGCTGAGTTCAGTTATGGATGAATTGGGAAAAAGTTGAGATGCCAAAAGAACAATGGAGGAGAGAGAACAATGGATTCAGCAATAAAGAGAGAGAGAGAGAGATGAAGAGGAGTTGTGTTAGGCCCGACAAGAGGAAACTTGGAAGAGGAACAAATAGAATGATGATGAGTATGACACGTATGACCTAAGGGTTATTTTGTGCCTACTGCATACCCATTCATATCAAACACGGTACAAAATAATAGCTAATCTTTATTAAGCAATCGTTAAGTTTGAAACTCCTAATGCCCTCCGACCGGACCGTTGGGAATATAGTGAAGATGAGTTGTAAAGCAATATATCCCCACGCTATGAATCACTGAGCCTTCACAACTTTGACAAGCTGTAGCTTAGTGCGAAAACCTAATTATAGTACTCGTATGACTACTCAGAGGAACGTATGGTTAGAGGAGATGAACAGTACGTTCTTAAACTAGTTGACCGAAGAAACTAAAACAAAAAACAAAAAAAAAACAGTCTATAGCCTATCACACACAGGCGTTGAGTTACCTGAAGGTATTTTAACTTCGTTAATTGGATGTGCATTTCATATACATAAAATTACATGTGATTTAAAATACACCTGCTTGTTGTGTTTGTTTTGACTACATGGTATCTATGAGTGAGTAACCTTCGCGTTTTGAAATTATAATTAAATACTTCTTGGCGCCACCCTGGCTCGTTGTTTTTTTAGTATAGAGTAGAATGTTCTATTCTTTATTTAATCTAAATTTTTAAAATTTTTTATCTTTAAAGAAAATTCTATGATTTGTATTTATTATAAACCGGTTACTGTTTAGTTAGTTCGTCAGTGTCCTCTAAACAGTTGTGAAGTGAATTTGTTTAAAAAAGGGTTGTACACAACGGTTGCGTTTTTAAGGAGTTTCTGCGTGACAGGCAGCTAGCGTACAATTTTTATCGGTTTGTAAATAGGTATCAATTAATTACTTGAATGTAAAAGGCCATATTTCTTTTTATTTAAGTTTCATTAAGTTTCAGAACATTTTGTATTAAATTTAGTGTGTTATTAATTTAAGTAGTTTCATGTAATTTCTATTTATGATTGTAACAATAATCTAGGGAATTGTATTATTTAGACATAACAAGATCCCGAAAGAACTCGGAATAAAGATCAAAATATTCAAATAAATTAGTTAAATAATTTATTTAGTACCTACTACATCTATCTGTTCTACTTGACGAAAATATCCATTATATTTCTATAAGCAAGCATACATGCTCAGACTATAATTCTGTAAGATTAAAAAATGTTTCATATTAGTTAACGCAAGAAAAATAAAAAAAAATTGTGATCACATCAATATTTTACCAGACTTATATTTTATTTGTACACTGAAATAAAATGAAATGGTCAAAAATAATACAACAAAAACCTGACTGTAAACATTTTCGGTTTCTGTGCACTGAGATGAGATGAAAGTCAAATCCAGCAGTTGACTAAGAAGTTAAATATTTTCAGATATCTCTCCGTCTTAACCTCTAATTTTGTACAAAGCAAATGTACAATAAATTAAAAACTAAAAATTATTTAAAAAATACAGTCAATTCTCAACAGTCCGACGTAATGGATGGTACGGGGATACTAAATCACGCTTTAGTCACCATACTAATCCTGTCAAATTTATTTAAAGTATTTTTGTTTTGTAAATACCCTTGCAAAAATACCTAAGTGCCGTAATAGATCATGAACTTGATAAAACCCACTGTTTCAGAAACGACTGGTTACCTGTGCCCCACAGAAAAATTCACATGTTTAGGTTGTAGTATAGTATAGTACAGAACGCAAAATCTGGTCCAAAGTATTGTAACATTGTACAGAGATATTCTAGAAATGCTTGAGGGAATTGATTGTCATTGTGAGTGGTTGTGTGTTGTATGAGATTGGTGAATTGCTACGAATGAAGTGTTTTGAATGGGAATTCTCGGAAGTCGAAACTAGTAGAAACATTTGTTTTTATTTTGATTACTTTTACTACTTTCCAGACAAACGGAGGAAATGTTGTAAGGGTCCTGATTGTTTAGAGAAACTATCAGACCACAAGTATAAAAACAGTTAGCGACTTTGTAGTGAGTTAGTTGAATTGCGTATGGAAACAATTGCAGGGGTATTCGACATAATGTCGTTACAGGACCGGTTCTGAATTACATTAATAGAGCATTGCGTACGGGTGATATCAAATGGTTATGGACAGGTAAATTAATCGTTTTAATTGTTAAGTGGCAGCGTCTTAATTTTATCAAGTTTAGTTTACGCTTCAGTTTTGTAATTAATTAAATTAAAGTAATCTAATTGTATTTGTTAGTAGTCTAAGGCCGCTCTCACACCGGTGAAACTCGACCTCAACGCGATTAAAATGACTCGATCTCGACTCGACTGAAAAACGATTCGTGTCGTGCATGTTCACTCGTCGAGGAGACTCGACCTCGACGCAACTGTTCAATCGTTTCTTCGAATCCACCTGCAGTTTCCATAAGTCAAGTGATAAAGAAGACGTAGTCGTTGCTTATTACTATTTAAGAAGAAACCATAAAAAACCGCAGCTGTTGAATATCACCATACATAAGTAATAATCGTAATATAGGAGCGTATGTGTGTGCCCAGGAACTCTCCTGTGATGAATACAAATTTAAGTCTTTTATCGGATGTCAGAAAAAAGATAATGTCTGACCTAGAATATCCTGTCAAATTGAAATTGTACCGACTCGGATATTTTTCAACTTCAAGCACGAAGGCTACGTTAGCTGCTTCGTCTGCCATGATTAAACGCGACTGGTCGAGCAGATGTTGGACAAGCTGAGTCGCATCCGATCGGTTCGATTGAGGTTGTACTGATGGGAGGGCGAACATATAAATGTAAGAGTACGACTCGAATCGGACGTCGAGTCGAGGTCGAGTGTTACCGGCGTGAGAGCGACCTAAGTTTAACAATTCATTGTGTCAATAAAAATAATTGTTATAAGTTTAAAGAAAGTGTTTTTTTATTTATTAAAAAAGAGATTAAAAATGAAAGGAAAAAATAAAAGTTTGCCATCCTATTTAGAACCTGAAAAAAATATAGACTTTTTGAAATAAAGCTTATTATTTAGTAATATTTGAACGGAATAAGTCTTAAGAGGTTATTTTACTTTGTGATTGCTTGTTGCACATGGGGCGGGCCCTTCACAACCGGCGCATGTGTTTTAAATGTTTGACGTCTCTCAAATATATTCTTGTTTAAAACTATCGTAGGCCCTAACGCTCTTGGCAGTTGGATAGTTTGTAAGTTTGCATTCTAACTTATGAAACATAAGTGGATATACCTAATTTAAATACATTTGACAAAATTGCTTCCGGTCGCAGTAAGTTTCCTAGAATTTTATCGTGGATTAATGATCAAGCCAGTCGATTACCGATAAACACAAAAATATAAGCAAGTAGACTGCACAATAGACTAAAATGTACTAAAAAACTATATACAATAAGCTTCAGGGTATTGGGTGTTTTCATGAGTTACTCATCCAATGAGAATTAAAATTTGCTTATTGTTCTAAATTGAACAGACTGCAACGTAAACACATTAGGGACTAAAAATAATTCACCTGAAATCACTTTTTTTAATAATACTTAAGGGAACTTAGTCCTCAAAAAATACCACCATTTTTGTTTTATTTAATTCTACTGGAGTTTCTCAGTAAGCTGATTCGCAACAAGTGACCTTTTGATAAGGTTTTATATCTTTTATTGATTTTTTAAATGAACATTCGATTTTACTCATTTTCAAGGACCTGTCAAAACGTTTAGTTGGTTAACTTTTTATCCTCTTAGTTTAAAAATGCTGTTTGTCTTGCTTTCTTATTTATTTACAGCTGATCTTTTCTTACGAGTGAGGTTAATGTTTGCTCGTTTTCTTCGTTTTCCGAAAATTCAATTCTTTTCAAACAAAACAACATTTTCTCAAAAACAGTTAAGAGATATTGACTTGAAATTTTCAGGGTACATTCATTGCATAGGAATACACATTAAAACATGACAGTTTAACAAAAATATAGCTCAAACAGATTTAATAGTTATAAATAGGTTAATTTTTGGAAATTATTGACATTATCAAAGAGAAATTTTTTTTTGATAAACTAAAAGTTAATTTGAGAAACATTCATGTTAAATTGTGTATCAAGATCCAATAAATCCGTGTAAACAAATTCAGGTAATTATCTCTACCACAGGCTGAGATACGAGGACCGGGTCAACTTAAAATCGAAATATTTAATCAAAAGTTGCATCAGAGTGATTTTTAATTTAAAAAAAAAATGCTCTTATCTGTTACGGTTGTTGAGAAAAGTGCACCAACGTTAATTTTGAGTAAGATTGATGTCCGCTATTGCTTTAATACGAAAAAAAATCTGGAGAAGGTTATCAATAAGGTCATAATAAGCGGTGGCTACTGTAAAAGTGTGTTTTAAATGAACTGTTACTATTACTTCAAACAATTTTTCATTGAAGTTAAAATAACCCAAATCCGGATGATCAAGAATTGACTGTAATATGAAACTATAATGAACATGACACTATATTATGAAATAATTATAAAAATAATCGTCACCTTTGCAGCCTTCATTCATATCCCATGCAAGCAGAAAAAAAACAGAGCATTAACAATCAATGAATGACATATATACGATATCTAAAAACACATAAGCACACTGACACATAGACTAAACAGAATAATATCATTAATAATGGGCTTGTGTACTATGTATAATGATTTCTTACAAACTGATTCATTAAGACCGATTCACATCAAACTGACAATAAATCCAACAAAAATATATTACAGTTTCTTAAATTTCAGTGACTTTTACATTGATTACATCTCACTGCAAATTAGTAAACACAAAAATTTGGTTAATTTTTTTAAGGCACGTACTTTCTCATATATCCTATTCATAAAATATTTTTATCATCAACCATAAGTTTATGGAATTAAATTACCTCTTAAATAACAATATAAAAATTTTACCCAAAGATTTCAGCCTCTAAGATCTTGTTAGAGAAAATGTTTTTATATTATATTTACATTACATTATTGTTTGGTTTCTTTTATATTTATTATACTAAGTTTAGATTTTCTTTTGTTTTAAAAAGATAGCCTTAAAGTTACACTTAAAATTAGTTATCTTTTCAGGTTTTGTTTTAGAATTATATTAAAAGTTACATTCAGAGTTTTTTTAATTGGATAAGTTTGAATAGTGGCATGATTTTAAAGCCATGTATTGTTTACTTTCAGATTTATTAGTCTTTCAGTGTATTTTTCTTTTTTTTTGGAAATTGCATATGTTTTTTAAAGGTCTGTTATTAGCCCTAGTGTAGTTTTAATTCCGCCCTTGTACTGTGTTACTAAATAAAAGAAGGAAACATCTACCCTAGGACATGGCTTTTAGCCATAGTTGGGTAGGTCAATTTCCTCTAACTCGTACATTGGTATATGTTGTAAATGCATTACAGCTTTTTCAAAGAAGGTCTATTGAAATAATTGTCAAAAATGAAAATAAAGTTTTATTAATATTATTATTATTCAGTATAGATGGTATTAATTTTGTCAATTGAACGATACAAACATAAATAACTAAACTAAATTTAAATGTATTAACTAAAAATACAAGACTTTTACAAATAAAATTTCTTCAAAAACCTTAGAGTTTCTAAAATTAGTTTTTACATATTTTATCCACAGAGCCAAAATTGGCTTCATCGATTCTAATATAAATTTGTAAAAAGTACCTTCCAAAGTCATGGCACTAATTAAAAATAATGAAAAACATAATTTTTCTGAATAAGATACCGATTTTTAAGATTTTTTATTTGAATTTGACAAAAATTGTAAACCTATTCAACGTTTATCTATATTTTATACGATTCTAAAATGGAACTGTTAATTAACAAAACAAAATAGAAACCTAAAAATGCCTTTAATAAAAACTGACGCCAAAATCTTTTACTATAGGAATTCACGAATGACCTTACCAAAAACTCAAATACAAAGAAAAAGTTATTTTTGTTTCTGAATTATATACATAACGAAATAGTGTACAAAATATTTTTGGGAGTAAACAAAATATATTTTTTATAAAACTTAATAAAATTTTCCTGTGGGCATGAGCCAGCTGAAGACTGGATAAGAGTTTCCTCTTTAACTGATTTTTCTATGTTTGCAATTTAAATAGGCATAATGCATGCCGTAATTTATAATAGGTCCCGTTCTATCAATTAGTAAATGATAACCGACTAAAAATAAATGAATAAATTTTTATTTGTAATTTAAATTATAAAGTTATACGGGACATAAAAAACAATAAATAATGGTTCTGTTTATCCAATTGTTTGATGAATTATTGTTAACATTTAACTCAATATTTGTTTTGGAAAGGAATTATCGTTATAAATCTTATAATTTTTCTACGATTTGATTTTCATATTATTGCTCCATTTTATTGATATACATCATTATTTTCCTCCACCTTTATTACTGTGACCTGACGGCACTTGTCATATGTTCCTTAAGTCACGTATGGTCCTAGTTTTCATAAAATAATTTTAAGAACGATTTTGAAACAGGGTTTCGTGATAAAGAAATAGTTTGTTTCTCTTATCGTTAACTTAAACCAAACCAAATTCGGGGATTTTGATAATGATGAATGACGTGATAGCGAGAATGGCGTCAGTATTAATTAGCAGATAAATTTATAGGTAGTAGGGGAATTGGAGAAATGTGCTGTAGCGGGAGATATGCAAAAACACTATAAACTTTAGTTATTTGAGTCACGAGTTTGCCTTTGGTTTTAACAAGGGGTAAAGTGGGGATATCATCAGTGCGCAGGCGCGACTGCTTTGGTAACAGTTCACCAACACAACAATGTAAACTATACTTAAAGGACATACAGTATATTGCAGAACCTTTTGTAGGTTAACTGTAAGAATATAACTGTATGTTACCGTAAACGGAAATTCCGGTTTCTCGAAAACGCGGTCTTACTGTTCACAGTGCTGAACGAAATCTAATATGCAATGAAATAAAATGCTGTGAAGTTGAAGCTAAACAAAAATACTATTCCGTGCCTCTTAAAAAAGCCGTGAGCGAGCGGCTGACTACTGTGATGTTTATCTTTCCACAATTCGAAATATAAAGAAGGAAATTAAAGAAAGTGAAGAAGATAATTCTTCAACAGTTTTTTTGACACCTGGTAAAAAATGGAAACTGTTATATTAATAAGAAGGTGATGCCGACATGTAAAACGATATTACCGGTTTTGAAAGAAACGCTAAATTTTAGCAGGAAATTTGTACGTTGAGAAAAATTTTAAAGGAAATGGGAAGTGGAAAAGTGTCTTTTTTCTTTTTTTTTGGTTTAACGTCCGAATATCAAAAAGTGGCTGTCTAGAAAAGTGTCAGTCACAACGAAGTATATTAATTAAAAGGCAACATGTGGTTAACAAACGATACAATTACACGGTAGTAAAATACAGTGTCCCACTGTTGAGGTTAGCAGCACTGAGAGATTGCTCTTCCCATTCTCACAGCCCATCCATACGCCAAAGGCATTCTTGTGAATCACTATATATAACATCTGGTAAAATACCACTGGTATACGCATGCGCTAGTCGCTGGCAGCGAATAGCTTTCCCCACCAAGTCTTTAATGTTGCTTGTGCACATGTGTTCTCATTAAAGAATATATACGTTTACGGTTTCAACTTAAAATATGTATCAAGGTAGAAGTGTCAAACGCATTCCAATGGATAAGTACCGCCTGCAGATTAATTTACTCATTTGTTGAATAATAGCTGGGTAAGAAACACCTTCAACGTTTTTCTTAAATTGTGAAGTAACAGAACTGAAATATTGTAGATTCAAAGAAAGAATAGCAATTTGTAGAAAAATTAGAATGGTTTTTATAAGGCTATCAGTTTTCTTGTTATTGTGTCATAATTTCTTGTAATTTAAAAGAAAACGTAGGATTAAAGTAATACATTAATATTGTTCTTAAGATTTTAAAGTAGTCAATGAACATATAATAAGTTTATTTTTATTGAAAATGTTTATAGATTTTCGGTCTTAAAAAGTAAAAAATTCTGTTGAAAAACACAACAAAAACTGTTATATTATTATCTAACTAGTATGATAGTAATTAAAAACAATAATAAAATTTTTCTGCAAAAACAGAAAATTGTCTTTTTTATAATAAGATTTTAATAATGAAATATGTGAGAAAGTAAATGCTAACTTAGATTTACAGGTTTTTGTGATAGGTTTTTATTTTAAATTTAATATTTAGGCAGGTTGATGTGGATTGGTCCTTTTGAATAAAATACATATTCTAAATTAATAAATTGTTTACTAAAACATTGTGCATTATATTATGTACATTCAAATGTATCACATAACCATACCTAAAATGGTAAATTCCTAATTTACACATTTAAATAAAATTTATAATTACATACCTTACCTTGATCCTGAACTTTTACAAATAATAGTGAGAGGTTTTAAATAATTAATTAATACGATATTATACTAAGTAGCATGTAGGGATACAACTCTACATAAATCCCGACCAAAATATTTTTATTATTTTTATTTCACCGCCAGCATAAAATTCCTCTTCGTATTCATAATGTCCGAGAAAAATATTTCAAAATATTAGGACATATATATGGTGTTTAAAAAATAAATAAATAACTATTTAGCCATTTGACAGATTAATGGGTGTTAAATTAACTAAGGATGTAATTTTTATTTCAATTTTATTGAAAATATTCAAAAACGAGATTTTCTATACATACAACTCTATGAATTTTAATAAATTTTTTCAAGTTAATGACATACAAACGTCAAACTTGGCTATATCTTCTAATATTTTCACAAATTACTATATCAACGGACTGTTTCGTCGTTCTAAAATTTAACTTTAAATTTTTCACAACTATACGAGGTTAAAACGCATTAAAATATATACATATATTTCATTTCTTTTAATTCATTTTATGCATTTTGCAAAAAAAACCCCAGGACCAGAGATAAACAGGGTCTTTTACAACGAAGTGCAAATACTTTGGAAGCTCGTTCTATAAGTGAATATAAAGAAAAAGTTCATACAGGCATAGGTCAGAGAATTTTTTTGTTAGAGAGTTACGGTTGGCGAGAGGGTTTACTTAGATTTTTGCTCCTCTGCTTATTTGAAACCATATTTACGTTTAAAGAATCCGAATTGAAAGACTAATATGATGATTTCGTATGGTAGTTTCCTAAGAAATTGAATAACAAGTTATTTTTGAAAAAAAGAAAATGTACAAAAATTTAAAAAATTGAGGTAAAAAACACAAATTTTGTGCTTTTCCAACTCAGTAATGTTGCAAATCTACATGAAACAGATAAACGTATAACGGATGGGTATTTTTGTTGTATAGGTCATCAGCCGAAAGGCTTGTTTACCAAGTTTTCTTCACTGGGTGAAAAAGTATGCTTATCAGCATGCCGGACCCACTGAAAAGCATCTACTTTCCACCCTGCAATTGACACCTTCACTTCATTCACTACAGGGTTTGGCTGTATAATGAAATTCATTACTCTCAGAGGAGATAACTCAGACTAGTGTCTTTTGCACGTCAACCTCTATTATTAAATGCTTCAGCCATATAATTGGCTGACCATGTGATAAGCAGAACTATCTTTTGCAGCCCTGGAACTAGCAGATCGAGTACAAACAATTCAACACTCCACTTGCCTGGTATAGGCAAAGATGGGTATTAGTGAAACTTACAGAAAATTTCTTATACAAGTTTATTTCTGAACATTATTACGAAGAGAGTACACGGAAAGTAATATTTTGTTGAATAATTGACTTTTTCTTGGAAAAATAAAAACAAAAGTGTATAGTACAACATTAGTAACCTAGTGTAGTTAGTAGTTAGACAGAAGACTGTCTTGATCGTCCCTGTTTTACTGTAAGTAGTAGTAATATTGAGGAGGGATTTACAAGTTCAATGTCGGAGTAGCGGAATGAATATGCCCAGTCACTACCGTAAACTTTTCACAATATCCCTCCCTACCACTCACTCTAACAAACAGCTACATTTCCTCCCTGAATTACCAAATTTACCTGCGCATCCACTGCTACGTTATCTCTGGTTTACCATAACTGAAAAATGTTGATGAAAGACAGTGACGGAGGTTGGATTCACGTAATGGTTAACCTCCATACAATAACGCCACATTTAATTTACGAACTTACATCATCCGCCGAACCCTTGTTCGGTCAATGAGTCAATTCTTCCAAACTAACAGTTAATATAAGGTGTAAATAATAATTATTAACAGAGCGTATAATATAAAAGAAATAAAATTCACAATGACAACGGACTGTTTTTAGTAAAATTCCCTGTAAAATATATGAAACTGATTCTCCTCTTCTCAATTTGTTGGTAAGATCTTGAAAAACTATTACGTTTTGACTCATAATAGTTCATTTGGAAACTGAAATAATTTTATTATTTGTTAACTGCTCCCCGAATTTGAATTGATTTATCACAACAATATATAAACTTGATTTTTTTTTTATTTACCGATCACAAGAACTAACAAAATTATTATAATGTAAGAACAAAAAGTTTATTTGAAAAACAAATCATTGAACCCATTCTTGAAATAAACATGGCTTTTTATTAAAAATTAGGAGTGGTTTTGTAGGTTTAATATCTCCTACGTTCTAAAGTTTTCAAAAAATTTCTTGTCAATGTCATGGAAAAACGCCCACAAACTACCAAATCCTATCAAAACTGGATAAACAATTCACGGACTGCAGGTCGACACACAATCTTGCATAAAACCCGAAATACAAAGAGTGTTTTTGCTATACGTGAAATATCTAATTTTATAATAAATAAATAAATAAAAAGAAACCCTCGAGTACAGAACGCGAAGGGTTCTTTTAATTTTTTTAAAAATTAGCTGAATCGGAATTTGTTCTTTAAAAAAAAAAACTGACAGGAAGTCCTTAATAAAAATTTCTTTAGGTTTGCTACGAGGAAGTCAAATTTGTTAGTCAATTATTTTAAGGAAAGCTACAATATGATTAATGGCTCATACATAACTAATAAATACAATACTAAATAATATAAATTTGCAATTCTGGACAATTTGACAAATACAAAAACATTCACTTTCTTAACAAGTTTTTATGTTTAAAAGTTCTTTCAGAAAAAAAATTATTGTTTCTATTTTTTCTTTAAATATCAACCCTACATGTAATTGGATAACCAAAATTTATATATAACTTAGATACAATTGGTAAAAAAATGTACAAAAGTAAAACGTGTAATATATAGTAGTATTTACATACAATAAAACAATCAAACAAAATATTTTGGTCCCAGATTCGGAAATAACGAAAACAGAAAATGGAGTAACCAAGAACATTGCTAAATATTCTCTCAATATTACAAAAGTCTCTACTTTCAACAGCAATGAAGAAACGAAGGCTCAATTTTATGGTCACATAATTCGCATACATATGAGATAAAGACGAAAAATTTTACGATTTTTCAAAGTACGAAAGACAGAGCATTGGATAACGTAAAATTCAGAAAAGTTAGAACAATGAAAATTACGGAAAAAAATTCACAATAGAAATATATGTTATAAACAGAGCAACATTGGCAGTTTCTAGACGAAAACCGAAAAAAAATTCGAGGTCCGAGCTTATGGTCTGAGGGGAGAAGAGCTTACAGTTAACGAAAATTAATGTTTTGAAAGAATAAGACCGCTTTCACAAGGCAAATATAAATATTTTATGGTCTAAAGTCGACCGGAAAATTTTAAAAGGGTGTCCAGCAAATATTGGACTTTGCGAAATTGTTTAGTTTATCAAAATAGAATTGAAAAAACAAGAATATTGAATATAAATTCTCTTGATGATGACGCGAAATAGGACGTTGTTCATGAACATCTTTTGTAATTTTGAATGTGATAAACCTAATATCTTCTTTACATGAAGCCTGTATCATTTTCAATAATTTATCTAGTAAGAAGATATTGACAAGTTTTCATAGCTTCTGTTATTTTTTTATAAGTAAACAGCTTATAAAATCTTTTCGTGTTTCTAAACTATCAACAGAAATTTAAAAAGGCACATTATTTTCCGCTTATAGATAAAAATTAGACGATAAATTATGGTGTTAACTGAATCATAGTAAATTATATAGTTGTTTAAAAATAAATAAAAAATCAATTCTAACAGTTTGATATATTTTCATCTTCAAAGGTTATTATTTTAAAATATTAGTGATTGTTAATTTTTAATAGATTAGATTTGAACAAGTTGGATACATAAATGATGGAATAAATTACTGACTTAAATTCAGTCTGGGTGGAATGAAATAAATAAGAATTGGCTGCATTGAAATAATATCAAGAATAAGAAGAGCAAAACAGATTCCAGATTTGAAATAATTTGAAGTGATCAATAATAACTTAAATTCAATAAATTAATAACTAGAAAATGAAAAAGTGGAGTTGACTTAAAAACAACTTCTTGACCAATTTTTGACTTTGTTTTACAGACTTCAAGTGAAAAAACTGTGGAGAAAAATCTGGAGTAACTTACATGTTGAACGAGTTAAATCATTGAAATATAAATTGGTTTTCAAAAAACATCATCTCCATATTATTTTTGTTAAAATGATTTAGTGTGAGAAGCTTAGATTGGGATCAAGAGGTTTCTATACATTAAAAAAAAGTTATTTATAACGCATACATAATCTCTGTGCCAATTTTGACGTTGGAATGGGCTGCGGAAAAGAAGATATAGAGTACAATTCAGGAAGCAGAGGTGAAATTCAAGAGGTGTATGGTGAATCAGATAAGTAGAGATAGAATAAGAAATGATTTAGGGAACAACTAGAAAAAGATAACCTCCTAAGGTGAGTTGAAGAGACAAAGATGAGAAAATTTGGTCATGTCAGTAGAATGGAGGAGGGAAAACTGCCGAAAAGGAAGCTGTACTTGAAGATAGAGGGAAAATATCCAAGTGAAGTGAGTTGATCTAATTATGGATGATTGGGAAAATAAAGGGATGCCAAAAAAGTAATGGAGAAGAGATGGTTTAGTGATAAAGAAAGAAAAGGAAATAAATAGAAAGCTCAATAGAGGGTAGTGTTGAACCCGATCCGAGGAAACCTTGAAGAGGGATAAAAGGATAATTGATAAAAAATTCCCTAATTTTATATCCAATATTTTGGACAATGAAAATATTTTATAACTGAATGTTATAATGAAATTTGGTGTACATTTTTGTATTTGTCTAATTCTGTTAATAAATAAGGCCATCGTATTACATACATAAAATCGAATACAAATATTTCAAAGCTATTTATAAAACACATAATTACTAATTGTACTGCTGAGGCTAAATATCAAATACTTTAATAAAAAATACAGGGTAAGCTAAACATTAATATATACTGAATCAGGCACCACTAAAACATTAAATTAGCAGCAGCACATTTATATTATATATAATACATTGTAAACTGAGCTAAGCGGTAGGCAACCTACATTAATGTATAATAACAATATACATACAGCTGTTGCAATAATTCTAGAGTACAAATTCTTATATAATACATTAATTGTACAAAAATAACTCAACGAAATGTTATTTACACTACTTTTAATAGTATTTGAACGATCGAAACTCCAACCTCTTAAATCCTGAATCAGAAAAATATAAAATTTGCTGTTAGGAATGTTTATGAATTTAATCAAAGTAAATTTATACATACAATTTTGGAAAAGAAAAATAACTCTTATTCTAAAATTAGTTTAACTTGACGGGAAATAAAATATTTTAAAATAAATTATATATTAAATACCAATATTGCAATAAGTTAAATTACGAAGAAATAATATCGTGCAAAATATACTATTTTGTTTCTACCTATAAATTACAGCTAATGAAATTAATCGGATTCTTTTAATAGAATACCGCTGATAAGTATGCCTCTATAATGAATGTATGAACTACAATTGAAATGTACACAGTACGGTTAGAGGGTGACTATACTTGATATACTAATATAAACAAAAAAATTGTTTGTCAAGTGATCCAAAACAGATCATGATACTGTACCCGGACGAATGGTGAGTGGAAAATGGGTTGTATAGTCGTTACAAGATACTACAATGAAGAGCAGATCTATTAGCATATGTAGAATTAATACTCTCTCCCTCCGCCATCCCCACTTCTACTTCTCCACCTAGTATTTACACATGAAAGTGGTGGGTGTATAATGACCAAAAATACGTGCGCAAATGACACCAAGAATACTATAATAAGCACGATAAATTTAGTCGGGTGGGAGTTTACTGTGCACTTCTCCACTTCCTCACCTCACCACTCCCACCAGTTGAGCAATTTCTCCTCTCTTGCTGCTCCTACTGACTTGAAAATTATACTGTATTTTAAAGTTTGCTTCACCCTTTACGCTCAAAAAATGTACTCCGCCTGTAATATCTAATGCATGTCAAGTGATAAATTTATTATATTTGCGACGTATGCATTCAAAACAATTCAAATTAAAAGAAAAATTTTAAAATGTTCTATTTTCGTGTTTAAAAATTATCTTATCGTATTTTATTGTACATGAATACTGCATGTATGTTTTAAACAAGATGTAAAGTACATTACAATTTATATGTAAATACATTACAAAATTCTATTTATACTTTATTTATATTAATAATATATTATCCATCTGCAGAAAGTAAATACAATAAATAACCAATACAGTAAATGAAAATTACAGTGAATTAACTACTTTTATTTAAACCAACACATAAAAACAGTATGTTAGTGTTTTGTAACACACCAAAGAGCGTAAGGGGAGTATTATGAGTACGTAGGAGGTTGTGGAAGGGATACACGAGCGAGAACTCGACCCGCCTAAATCTTTCGTTCTTAGTATAGTTAAAAGTTGAAAGAAAGCTTATAGTTCAAAGAACATAAGCATCGCCCCCCCTTACCACTTCGTAGCTAGCCAATGACTTGCAAACAACGTTGCCAATACTTTCTCTCATAGCTCTGTTATATATTTGGTCAGCCATTTTTTTGGTCTTTCAATAATAAATATAATTTATGAACATACAACCAGCTGATTATATTATAAAGTATTGCATGTTCACACGCTCTATAATCAATGTGTTCAGTACGAGTAAACTACTGCGGCTCTTATATGCATGCGATCGTAATGTTTGTCACGCTGATACATTTGCACAATATGACAACGCTGGCAAACGTTCTGATTGGTCTAAACGCGTGGAACAACAGAGCTCGTCTACGTTGAATAGCATTATAGATGCGTGTTGAATATGTTATCATTTCTACGTTCATGACGTTTTACATGTTTACCTTTTCAACGGCATGACAAAACTGTTTGTATTACAATAATTGATTCACAACTTTAAACTCACAAATATTTAATTTTGGTTTTTATTTAATTTAGTGCTAAATCGGTAGAGGGGAGTTGATAACGTTCTTTATAACTTGATTAATTACAAGTGTGTATCATTTTAAATTTTGTTTTTTAAAATGACTTACAAAAAAGTCCGGATACGGGGAGTCAAAGCAAAAAAAAAATAGTTTTTAATATGATACAGTTTTTACGAGAGGCTCTTTAAAAATGAAATTACGGAAGAAATCTTTCGTGCACCTCAAAGAATCGCAAACAAAATATTGTAATGCCGTGAGAGAAAATTAAAAATTTTGAGGCTATCGAATTTTCACGTCACAGTATGTTAATTTTTTTCTTTAAACCGACATAAGAGATTTAATGTGATAAGATGTTTTCTCGTAATGTATATATATTTCTTTTTTTGTTTAACGTCCGACTGTTTCGTAATGTATAAATGAATCAACGTTTCACCATATGAAATATAGAGGAAGAAAAAATAAACTAGATAAGTACAGTACTATTTATAAGAAATACTGATCATGAACCAATAGAAGTATCATTAACCCCTAGATATGCGGAAAGCCGACTGCAAAGCTCTGTTCACTTCTACACTCATCCCTCAGCCATTTTTTTACAAAACAAATTCCAAAAAATTCATTAAGGTTTACCGAAATACGAGCTTTAATTTTTTTTAAATTACATAAATTGCTTCATTTTTACTTTAATTATAATGGTTCAACATTAAATGTTCGAAAATAGTTTGAAAATTTGGAAGCCTAGTACGATAACGCGATTTTACCGACTTATTTATGATTTTTTTGGCAATGTGCTTACATATTATTGAACAGCACATTTCAGTGAATAATTTTGTAAATAAGTAAAGAAATGTAGAAAATAAGGGATAAGGATGATGCTAATCACTGAATGATGCGACGCTCGAATGTAAATACTCGAATGAAGCAGTGGTGTGCTCTCCAATTCAATGCTAAACTACATTGGTATAAATGTAATATCCTATCTGTTCATTTTGTACACATGTGTATAACTTATACGTGTAAAAAGTAAAAATAATAGTAACAATTCCTTTCTTCCTATATGTTCACTTAGGAAAGAGAAGTAAAAGTAAAAATATAATAGTAATAGAAAAAGAACAAAACTATTTGTAGTTTGAAAATAATCTAATTCAAACAATCAGGTTATTTATAATGTCATTACTTTCTCACAGCTGTCAACATAACCGTAATAAATTACTTTATATTCAAGATGAACTTTTTACAAACAGGAAACATGAGCTAAAGTGTTCATTTGTTCATAAAAAAACGACTTTGTATACAAAATACTGAGAACATTTAAGTTTCTATCCTTGTTTTTTCTCCTCTTTCTCTCTCTCTCTCCACTGCTACCAAACCACGTGAAAATAAGTCAAAAAGATTTAGTTTGGCACTAAATTTTAGATTGTTTTATTGTGAACAACTTGATCTGCATGTCGATATAACTACAATTACTGGCAAAGGAGTTGAGCATTCACTCTGCGTTCTACACGTTGACGCAGTGATTTGTCGATTAACGTACACACAATCACATGCCAACTGTCTGTCTATTAAAGGGGAATGACGCGCGGTAGAGTAGGGATAGACCTACTGTCCTCCCACATGACTATAGATCTGCTCTTTACTGCAATTAGTACAATGCATTATTTATTTTATAGCTTGTTAGTCTATTTAGTAACACATTAGAGTTCTAGAAAAGACAACAACTATAATAAAACCCTGTTAAGCTGTCCTAAACTCCTAGGGTATACACAATTGATGACGGACGAAGTGAGGGTGCTATCTCATACACAACCCAGCCGACTCAAGGTGTCAGACAAACTCTAAATACAATATCGACTGTCGAGCTGTAAACCGACAGTAGATTCTAGACGAAACGGATAGTGAGAGTATTACTCTTTTCGCGCCATATGATATGACATAATTTGTACTAGCAAAACACGGCATACTAAATCAAATTTTCATAATGAAAAGTAGAATGTTTATAATGAACATGGTTACTATATAACTTCACGTACTATAATGGCAGTATGGAAATGATTAATCCCTTTTCTTCATCCCGCAGAGGCATACTTCATCGGTACACTAAAGTTTTTTCAAAACAAAAGATTTAAAGATGTAAGTTAACCCATACGGTTCTTTTTCCTTCAAGATAAATATATTTAAATACATCCATAAACATTCCCAAATGTAAGTTTATTACTAATTTATTGAGATCACAAGTTTTGGAGCGAAATATTTTACAATCATTACCTGGTAAACAGACACAGAGAGAAACATTATACTAAGGTTGTTGGAATGATGGTGAAATATACGTTGAAGCTGTTACTTCAAAAATTTATCTTAATTATTCCAAAATAAGTTTGGCCTAAATCTCAAAGAGAGCTCATAAAATAATTATTCTATTTTTATTAATTGTGTTAAAATATGTACATCAAAAAGGTTTTTAGATCTGACCAACGTAAAATAAAATAGTTTCTACAAAATAGAAATACCAAACAAGCTGTACGGATGAAATAATAATATTTTTATATTGTAATAATATTTACAGAACGATAGATGGTGCGGAGATCAACGTCAACAGGAGCTACAAGAGAATCATGAAGACTGACCATTCTATGATGCAACTGCAGCAAGATTTGAACTTCTTAGTGTGTTAATCTAAATAAAAAATAGTACTGTATTTCTCTTACAAACTGCTGTCTGCTGATTGTCGGACAGGTGTTAGAGAGAATTAAAAACAAAAGAGGTAAATATATTTAAGTAAAGTAGTACATTTAAAAAAAAACCATCCCCAAACTGTTATCTTAAGACCGGAAACACGAGAAAAACGAAAAATAATTAATTAACTTAGTCAACTGCAAACCTTTGACACACATCTAATTCAATTCTATATAAAAAAATAAATGAAAAAGTTTTCATTCTCCAGTTTTTAGATTATGAATGTATCAACCAAAAAGTGATATCCAGAGTTAAATTCAAATATAAGACTTGAAAGAATTATTAAGAAACTATAAATTGTAATTAAATAAATAAAAAAGAACTCTGAATATTATAAAATGCGTATTTTAATCAAGATAAAAAAATGGGTTATGTCGTTACATAGCTATTCAAACAAACTATCTTTAATAGGTATTCATTTTTTTTAAATAATCGGATAATAGATAAAACTGTAACCTTAAAATTTGTGAACGAACTTTTGTTTTGGTTTTACGTTATTTAGTTTGATATGCTAACAAATGCTATTCGATATTTAACACAGCATATCAGTTGATTGTTTTTGTTTTATCTGACCAGAGATAACACTGACAAGTTCATAATTTCCATGCGCGATAAAATTTTCTTATTCTGTTAAGTTTAATAATAACTACTTAAAGTTATTCTAAAATTTGTAACAAAACAAAAAGGAAAATCCGTAATACAATCAACATGATTTGTAATTTATATCATAATTTTAAAGTACCTAGTTAATATTTTCAAAATAAAAATATTATTCGTACATTTTGTGCAGTTTTTTTGAAATCACAATAGAAGGTTATTCTAAAGAAAAACCATTTTGGAGTAGCACTTCAACAAAAATTTGCAATATGCTGAGAAAATCTACCGCATAAACCTGCCATTAATGTACATCTTGTACAAAAATCATTCTGTATAAAAACTTAGTATTTGTTTCCTTTAATTTACGTTAAACTCACTTTTGTCCCACAATCTTTATAAATGCTGTGATTTAAAATAAACGATTATTAAACAAACAAATAAATCTTTATTTCTCAGCGACCAAAAACGGAATAAAAATCGTCAAATAATAGTAATATATACAGTAATATAATAGTAATAATAGTATATATATTTTAACAAACAGTTTCAAGATTTTTTTTTGTTTGCAATCTAATACAGGTATTTACTAAAAAAATAACTTGAACTTAAATTTTACCAAAATTGTACATTGGAATTTCAGGTTTGTCATTAACGCTGTACAGTTTAAGAACTCCTGATCAGAATAAACTGCATGGTTTGTTAAAAAACCTTTCTATTTCCCGATCAAAGTTTTCTAAATTAAGAAATCTTATTTTAGATTGTAATTTTTTGAAAAACGAATAGAATTGTAGTGAATTACTTTTGAGAACTTTAAAGTTTTATATTTTTTAATTCTGGAGTTATCGTTGTGACGAGTTTCATAATAAAATGATTACTTATTTTTAGTAAGTCATTGTGTTCCTTTTCGTAGAAATTACAATTTTATAAACATATAAAGAGACGGTACGGAGAGAATACTGTATTTAACAAACAATCTTTAGCAAGAATAATGCCTTGGAATGTTTGCGATAATTAATATAATTGCGTATTTTTGTATGCGAAAAATCTTTAGGTGTTCGATTGAGTTGCCCCACTGCGTGACCCTGAATACTGAATCAGTAAAGTGTAAATTCCTCCAAAAATATTCTAAAGAAACCACTTTACGCATATACTACAAAAAATGTAATAAATCAGAGATATTCGCAAAATCTTTGGAGCCGTTCTGGAAAAAATCCAAACAAAAGCAATGCGAGAGTACAGTGTATAGATTTCAAGAATAACTGCGAAATCGCATGCCCGTAAAATTAAATTAAATTTTGTTCCTTTGTAAATGAAAGTCAAGTCTATCTGAATCTTTTCTTTGAACGACCCAATGAAAATTTTACTTACTTTCAAAATTTGTAAACAAATTTTTATATTAATGATCTATATTAATTTTAATCATAATTTTGAAAATTAAGAAATAATTTAACTAATGGTAAGCCCAAACACTTTTACTTTCTCTTGCCCTTCATGATAGAATTTATTAGAAAGGAAAGTATTGTTTTCGTATCAACTTTTCGAAATCGAGTTTTCACCGGAAATACACGTTTTCAGGCCCCCTGAACCCAAAAACAAATCTTTAGCTATTGGTGTGTGTCTGTATGAACAAAATATCTCAAGAGTGAGACATAGTACGAAGTTGAAACTTGGAATTTAAGTAAGGTAAAAATACGGAACCCAGCACCAAATTATTCAAGCAGTTTTTCAGAAGTTATAGTTTAATCATGTAATTTTTCACGTTTTTTCGATTTACGTTTAAAAGAGGCTCCTATTATTTTTTAACGAATCGCCTCATTTACTACATTTCCCGTGCTCTTCTTGATAGGAAAAGCGCCATGTCTGCTGAAATTCTTAAGAGACCTGCGGTCTTGTTGTCAAATAAGTTTTTTTTTTAAGATTGCGGATCTCATAATGCATTCTAAAGCAGAAGTGTATATAATTAAAGTTGTAGGCTACTAAAAAACCGACAACTTTTATTTCAAAAAATATTTCTACAACGCCTAGTTTAGCGTTAATTAGTAATTTCCTGTATTTTTCTCATCAAAATCGGTAAACACACGGGATTTTCTAATATTGCAGCCTTAGTATGCGTTTTACAACAAAAGTGTATAACCGAAATTATAGGAAATTAAAAAATCGACAACTTTTATTTCAATTATTTTCTTGTACAGAGCTTTTAGTTGTGTGTCAGTTAGTAGTTTCCCGTATGTTTAAGTCGCAAGAAGTTGACTTTCGTATTGCTTCTCTCACATGAATAAAAAAGGGTTGTTTTTAATTTTACTTTGTTTACTTGTGATTAAACACAAGTTATATGTTAAATTATTTACATTAGCAAGAAAAATTCATGTATTTTACACCAGATATTTTTTTTATGAACAATAGGTTAATGCAGAATATACGATGTAGTTGAAACAAACTCAGGAATATTCAAAAAGGCAAGTTTGTTATAAAAATACTGTAGTAACATTAATTTTGTCACTATTTTTATTGGAACAAAGCCAAAATATGTGTTTTACATTGTCTTTTGAATCAATACAAGTAGGTTTAATTTACACAAAACAGTAGTTAAACTTTCAAAATAAAGATATATAGATAGATATATTTTTTATAGAATGACAAACTATAAGTTTTAACTAACTCCTCCTAATTCTACATAAATCTGTAAAATTTTCATTAGCTACTGTACTTAACGATATATTTTGTTAAGTTCAGATAATAGACCTGCTAAAACTTACTCATTACCCAATTAAGATTTATCACGATTATTCTGAATTACACATAATTTTCTTTTTGGGCTTTACGTCTGACTGTTTTGCTACTGCTGCTAATGCAGACGGTGAAAAGGACGATACACAAGGATGAGTGATGAAAAAATGCCAGACCTGACCGGGAATCGAACACGGGGCCCCAGCGTAGAAGCCAGTTGCGCTAGAATTATACATAAGAAACTTCCAGTACAAGAAGAGTAAAAATCTGGTATTTAAAACTCACATGCCTTTCTCTTGCCAATTTAAATAATGTCAATATTAACGTATGTTTAATCATGAGTAAAAAATGTAATACGGAAAACAACCTAATTTTAATCGTGAGTGAACGACGCAAAATGAAAATTAACTTACTATAAACTTACTATACAACTTACTTTATTATTGTAAATGAATATATAATCGAAAAAATGGAGACGTAGGGCCTATATTTTTTGTTTGGTGAAATTTTCAAGTTTTCGATCAGTAGGCCTACAATTCCCACACGGCAGATGGTCGTTTTTGTTGGCTATTTGAAAAAAGGATTAGCAGAATCACGTGATTCTTTCAGTAAAAATAAATTCAATAATTACATGCAACTCGTACAATATAAATATTAAAAAATTACTTACGGTCGAAAAATTTCTCGCAATGTAACTATTTCATTTCACACCAATTGTACCTACATGTTTTGTTTTTTTTTTTAAAAAAGTCCCGTCCTTTCAAACGCGTGAATAAATTTCTTCTTTATTCATTACGTTAGCCTTCTTGACATATAACAGACACATTTACAAAATTCCCCTGCATTCTGTTAGGTAGAAAAAATAAACGACCATGTTAACGAAAAAGTATGAAAAATTTAAATTTTTTTTTATAACCGTTCCATGTACCTTAAAAGTTCATTAAAAAAATATTATACGCTTTAATTTTTTCTATTATATAATTGCATTTACAATAAATTTTATGGATTAAAAAAAAAGTTATTTGAAATGGTAGTATACGTCCAGTTTTGCGCCTCTCCGCCAACTCTCTTCTATTCACAGACAAATAGTACGTTAGACTTAAATGTACGAAAAATCACTAATTGAATCTAATTTAAGCTCTGGAGAAAAAATGATTTTAAATAAAAGCTGTAGATTTTTTAATTCCTATAACTTTGATTGTACACACTTGTAAAATGCATACAAAGGCCGCGATATATAGAAAAATCCCATTTTTAACCGATTTTGATGAGAAAAATACAGATAATCACTAATTAACGCATAAACTAAGCGTTGTAGAAAAAATTGTTAGAAATAAATGTTGTAAGTTTTTTTAATAATTTCCTAAAACATTACACGTGTGCTGTTGAATGCATATTAAGTCCTGTTATGGTGCTTAACTTAAGTTTCAAGTTTTAACTTCGTACGATATTTCGTTCGTACGAGATTTTTTACAGCCTTCAAGTTTTCCTACAAGAAGGGACATAACCTAATACGTAACAATAACGCAGTATGAATCAAACGAAATGTTGTTTAATCCCAAACATGGTGATTACAAAAACAGGAATAAGAGACCGGGAATATACAAAAAAAATCTGGTGCGAAACACTCAACGACTTTCTCTTTCCAATGTAAATAACGAAAAAATAACCTATGTTTAGTCACTAGTAAATAATGTAGTAAAATGTAAATCAATCTCTGTTAAAAATAGAAAATTACTAATTGACTCTAAACTAGGCTCTGCAGAAGAAAATGCTTGAAATAAAACTTGCAGATTTTTTAAATTTTCTTTAACTTTAATTTATATACACTTTTGTCAAAGTTATAACCATGGCTACGCTGTTTATTTATTAAAAGATTTATAAATAGGTATTTATTTATAACCCTAACACGTTTATTTTTTTCAATAATTAATTTATTGGAACAGCTCCAAGATGAAAGACTCTACCAGTCTTTTGTACAAACGAATAACTACCAAATTGCAGGGCTACTAGAACTCAACAACAACACACGAAGGCACGTGAAAAAGATCAACAGCAACATATGAAGACACGTGAAAAAGATTACGGTAACGTATTGACAGACTAAACCATTTTTTTGTAATGAACAGTAGTACGCAAGGTTAATATAGCAACCTATCGTAGTAAAATGATCACATGGAATTTATTCATCTCTTCATTTTAACCACGAGGTTTACGTACCAGCAGTTAACCATACATTTTTCCATAAACATACTCCACAGAAAAAATACAAAATTTAGATTTTTCATCACTAAAATTATTTAAAAAATTACCTAGTAGCGCAAAAAACTGATTAATTGATTAAAACCAAGTAATTATTTAACTATCAAATTATAACTACTAAATTTCTTCATGATAATTATCAAAAAATTGTTTCAAAATTCTAATAGCGTAACTATTTAATAATACTGTATTTGATCTAACAATCTGAATACCGTAAGAAATTATAAACATGCAAAAAACATGCCGAAAAATGTTGCTTAATATTAAGTAAAGAAAAAAATCTATAATGATTTTTAACTATATGAATAGGCCTTTTACAAATAACTTTTTAATAAAATTAAAATCATAACAAAAATGTATATATTTATAAATATAAATAAAAATAGCTTAACTATTTTATAAAACAAATATTGTAAGTAATATAATTTTTATTATAGATTGAAAATTTGACTAAATAAGTTATCGTAAAAAAATTATTTATTAGAACACGGTAAAAATATTTCTAAATACAGTATTAAGCAATCTGCAAAATAAATTGTCAACCGTACTACTAAATTTCATTTCTCTGTCTAAAATACATTACCACTAAGAAAAAATGTTTTGTTTTTTGTAATGGTACTTGTTGGGTAGTGATCATATTACTAACAATAACAGATGAAGGATGTACAGATAACAGGTGATAAGATTTTAATATTATAAAAATCACTCAATTATTAACAAAGAATAACACTCAAGAGTAGTGCAATATTATTAAGATTGTGTAGTCGTTATAAAGTTAATGTCCGCGTCAAAAAAATACGAACCTGAATTTGAAGCTCAATTATTAAAAAAATATGGCATCGATTTTAACGTACTTATATCAAATTAATGTCTGTTGAATTCTGGGTTGAACGGAGAAAACTTTAAATTTTTATCTCTTTTTTAAAAAACTGATATTGACTTAAAACAAGAAAAGTGTCCATTTTTGAAAATATTTTACGGATTACGCAAACTTATTGGCCCACAACTCCGTAAATACTTAACCGATTTTGGTGAAGTTTCGTCAGACTATCGATAAGAATATTTCTATTGTGTGCACTGAATCTCAGGACCACAGCTATTTTATTTCTTTATTTTTGCAACCCCTTGTTATCTCGCTAATCGGTAACTTTCTGAATTCGCGACCAGGACCGTTGGATTCGCAGTAGATTCAATAACATAAATCAATTATCTATTTAATTCAGCGACAACTGAGTCTTTTGGAATTAATTTTTAAATTGTAGAACATGCCGCTTCTACGTTGCCAGATTGTGACGGACGCCTTGCAAAGCTTACCATTATAACCTTCTCTTACCTTTTCACAAATCTGTTTATGATTAACAGTATTATACATGTTTATTTAAGCCCTAATGAATGCTTCTACAAAATAATTTTAAAAGCAAGTAATTATTTATTCATTTTCTAATCTCACTAAAAATCGGATTAGTATTAACGGAGTTGTAGGCCAATAAGTTTACATGATCTGTAAAATGTCTTCAAAAACGAGAACTTTTTGTTTAAATGTCAATTTCATTTCTAAAAAAATAGACGAAAATTTAAAGTTTTCACCATTCAATGCAGAATCAAACAGTCATTAATTTGACATAAAGTACTTTAAAATTAATATTCTTTTAACAATTGAGCTTCAAACTGAGGTTCCTATTATTTTTGATGTGGACATTAGTCCTGATTTTTATTTGTGGTTGCTTTCAGTAATTTGCATGATAATTCTCTGATCTAAATTAGATCAGGACATTCAGAGTATCAAATTCTCAAGAAATATTGTGCTTCTGATGTTCATTGAATATGGCAAAACTTTCACTGAGCTCCAATACAGCGTTGTAAATAACAAAAGAATGTGGAAGATAAAGGTTGAATTTTCCACAAACATTCTCCAAAACTACAAGGTGTAGAACTTAAAATTTTTAAAAATACATTCCATTTGAATCATTTCTAGAAAAAATTTTATTTTCAAAACAACTAAATAGAAAACATTTGTATATTTCAGATGCTAATTAATACTCAAGTTCGCGGGGTCGTCTCTTCATGGATTATTGTGTCATAGGAACCAGACTGGTGAAGTGAGGCACAGTAAGAGAGGAATGGGTACTATTTCCTGTACTCAGGCAGGCATTCCATCAGAGTAGTGTGCCAAATGTTCATGCAAAAGCGACGTCGCAATTGTTACAAGCTAATACAAGTGACCAGAAACAAACATTAGCATTACCAACTGGAGTGGGAAATATTACTAGTAGGGCATCACCAAACGGTGTATCGTTCTGACGGGAATCTGCTTAATCTGTTTATATTTTTATTATTCATTCTTCTGTGCATGGTTACTTATTGACTTCAAAGTAATAACAACATTACAGTAATATTGTAGCAATTTCGAGCATTAGTAATTGAGAATTACGTAGAGGTTATTGGTTCATTGCGTTGGTTAAATTTAATTAATTCCAGTGAAATTAAAGATTACAATTATTTATATTCATGTTGAATATAGTAGTAAATAAATATTTAAAAAAAACACTACTAAAATGCCCAAACTACAGACAGGAACACCAGTCGCACAACCAGCACGAGTAACAAAAACAGAACATGTGCGATTCTTGAACGAGTGACTTTTGTGAATAGTGGCAAGGAAGTGGTATCAATCTCGGTGTGTCACTCTGGTGGAATGTAGTCATATTTGTTTCAGTGTAGTTACAAGAAATCGCATGCTAATGGTCGCAAAATTTGTGAATTTTTGTGCTACACCACTGCCATGCTACTCTGATGGAATGCCTGCCTTACTTGTGAAGTACTTGATCAGTGCAGGATACAGCTTACATGGCTGTTGTCACCTTAGGGGACAGTGTCACATTAGGAAGTATCTACATAACACAGGGCTCTTTAGTAAATCCAGTATATAGATTGGGTGGATTTTTTTTTTACAACAACAATTTTACACATGAACTCTAATTTTTTTATTACGTCTGACTGTTTTGCGATTTCTGCTAATGCAGACGGTGGAGAATGATGATTTATGAAAATGAGTGATGAGAAAATGCCAGACCTGACCAAAAATCAAACCCGGGACCCCGGCATAGAAGCCAATTGTGCTAACCACTACGCCAACGGGCCGGCCGTTAACTCTAATGCAGATGATGAAGTATGATAGATGTAAAGATGCCAGACCTAACCAAGTCAAAGCTGGGACTACTGACATAAAAGCTGGTTGCACTGACCATTACACCATAGGTCAGCCTGTGAATCCTGTAATATCGGGATAACTTAGACTTGGTGGAATCTGGCCCGATATATTCCCTAGCACCATGCAGGATTTGTACAAGTAAGCAAGGATCGTAATTTTCAGAGGCTGGCCTTCCTGTAATGTTGATAAATTTCGACATCAGTATAAGCAAATTTTTAAGTGGCTGAATAGCTGTAAGAAATTATGATCTGTAATGCCCCCCTAACAGACTGTGTGAATGTTAAGGCAAACATAGTTTGGAAATATAGTTAGTGGAGTTCTGTCATAAAATAAATGTTTAGATCAAAAACGTAAGGAAAAGTTGTACTTAAAAACCTTTAGTAACTTATAATATATAAACTACCAGAATAGTGGACTAGTGTGAATATATTTTCAGAATGTTCTTGGGCTTCAAACCCCTACCATTAAATAAATGATTTGAGTTAACAAAAAAAATTTACTGTTCTTAGAAAAACGGTGAGTAATGAATAAAGCACAGTACTATGATAGTTTCGTCCTGAAAAGAACGGTTTTAAACAACTAAAATTTTAAATAAAAAAACCACTAACACAATGTCTAGTACAGACTGAGTGTATTGTGAGATGACACATTTTCTGTATGCTTATGGAATATATGGGTAAGGAGGTGGTAAATGTGTGAGAACCGCATTACATTACGCTGTATTACTGCTACGTTATAAACAAAATTTATTCTTTTTAATTTTGTAAAATAAACCTCATGTTGTTTAGGTCATCAGCCGAAAGGCTGGTTTGAACCTTTAGAGGTTTTACTAAGTAAAACGAGGAGTGAGGTGGTTTACAATTGCCTTCCTCACTGAGTGAAAAAAAATTACGCTTATCAGCATGCCAGGCCCTCTGAAAAGCACTTATTTTCCACTCTGCAAATGACACCTTCACTTCATTCACCATAGGGTCTGGCTGTATAATGAAATTCATTACTTTCAGAGGAGATAACTCTGATTAGTGTCTTTTGCACCCCTACCTCTTCTGTTCTTAAATGATTCAGTCATTTAATTGGCTAACCATGTGATAAGAAACAGAACTATTTATTTTAGCCCTGCAACGAACCTCATATTAGCATAATATATTAATAAACCTCATATTAGCATAAATTTCAAGTTTAGAACTTTTAGACAAATGAGAAAAGCTCTTTAAAACCATGTTATAAAAATCCGTTCAGTAGAACTCTGTATTTAGGAGTTAATAGGATTCCCATTTAAAATACATGGAAGTGATTTTGCATTTTAAATATATAGATAACTTAAAAAGCATAAAGACAACACCAACAAGTACCATAATTATACAAATCTAATATTACTAAAATTTGAATTGAATTTTAAAATTCTACATAAGAAACTCTGACAAAATATTTAAGTTCATAATTATTTAATCAATTAAAAAATATTATTAATAGAGTAAAAAAGTAATAATATTCATTGAGCTATTAAAATTACATTAATCAATATAAATAAATTTAAAAGAAATAATAATTAAGACGTATTTAAAAAGAATACTTAACATAAGTAACTAATAAAATTGAACAGGTAATGAATTTTATTGAACATGATGTGAAATAGTGTAAATCACCTTTGTTATTATCAGTCTTCCACAAGGAAGACCAGTAAGATGATAATTCAGAGATGATGTTTGATGATTCTTGAACTGTAATGAAATGTTCAAAATAATGAAGTTGGTTTAACTGTGAAATGAATTGGGTTCTGTAGGTCAACAATTAGAAAATCCTGAATAGTTTTTAAACAAAAATCATACATCCAATTGTTGTTACTATCTTCATATTATTCTATAGCAATTTTTCTTTACAACCGAAAACTGCTTATTAAAAAAAGTTAAAAAAATGAATAAACACCAATTGTAACATTAAAGAGTTAACAAAAGAATATGCAAATTAATACTCAGATTAAACAAAACATGATTTCGATTAACTTTTTATTAAAAGTGGGTTAATTAATCAATGTTAGGCTACACAAACAGTTTTTTACTGCCTTCATGAACAAGATTTACTTACTTTAAAAATGTAATTCAATAAATTCATGTGATAGGTGGCTCCACACCCTGACTTTACATGCAACAGTAAAACAGACTTCAAGGTTTTACTCCTAGATGAAAGGTTTGGTTCTATTGTTTAAGCAGTATTTAGATGCAGCTCACTGGCTCAACAGGCAAGATTTTTATTGTTTTACTGCTACCATTAAATTTCGTTGCTTTGTAATGATGCATTATTTTATCTCAAAATTATACTTTTCATTATTGTGTACACTACTAATGTTCACGCAGTTATCAATATTGTTAAAGAAGCACACAAATAATTACTGTAGTTTGGAAACTAAGCGGTGGTATTTTAAAATAAAATAACCAGATGATAATAAATTCTATAAATACATTAATGTTTTTCATTAATTATTATTACATTTATTTTTATAAAATAATAAATTTTAAGAACCTTATAGTTCAACAAATCAAACCAATATGCCTGATATGGGTAGACTCTTAGAGACACAGTTTATTTACTGCATTTTCATTAAAATTGTTATGAAACTGCTTTTTGAAGGAGTAAAAAACTGCCTCTGGAGATATTAGCCTAACTTTAACGATCCGTAATTGAGTTTTCTTTAACATAACCATTTTTAATTCCATAGTTAGATCATAAACAAATGGTCTTTAAATACAATTTAACCCTTTGAGTGCCACGCCTTGCAGTGGAGAACTGGTGAAAAATACCACGTCAAAAACAGGCTAATGACACTATTTCCTTTAAAAATTAATTTCATCAGAACTAATAACATTATTAGCTTAATTCTTTTATAGAAATTTGCAAAAAAACTTACTCTATAAATAGCACCATTTTACCAAATTTATTCATTAATAATTTATCTTCATTTACTTAAATATCTTCATTAACTTACCAGAATTTTATGTTCATGTAATATTCTTCATCCATTATGATTTAAATTAAAAATATTTTTACGATCACGTGTTATTTCATTTTATAGATAATTTTGTTTTGAATAGATTGATATATAGAACAGCACTATTTAAAATTACTAACATAACCAAATTTAACATCGCCACTGCATCGGTATGACAAAATCGCCATTTGACATGTGTGTTTACAAAGAAATACACATACTAAACACTTTGTAAAATAGATGTAACTAAATAACAGCAAAATCTATTGATATACAATGAAAGTTTAAACTTTACACTATTAATAAAGTCAAAATTCAATACATTCTACTAGTGTATACGGAAGTTATAGCCATCTACCCAACAGTTTACCAATATCCAATTTGAGCGAATCTGGCACTTTTCAGAAGACCCTCACATCCGACATCATCAGATCCTGGCACTCAAAGGGTTAAATACTGAATGAAAATTATCATTAATTTTAAATGAAACATAATTTCTTTTAAAGGTTTTTGAGACTTTCATGCCTGTTTATAATTTATGCTTCATATGTTTAGAATGTTTTTAAATAATACTGGTAAATTAAAATTTTGTAAGAGAGGGTGCACATTTAAATCGTTGTTTTACTTTTTGGGATCATCAGTAATTATTTTGAACACTTAAGATGTTGTAGTTTATAAAATGAAGAGGGAAGTGTCTTACAACCTTTACACTGTGTTAATATATGTGAGTAATTATTATTTTTATACGCCACAAATATTTACTCACACACTCATAAATAACAATTTCACTTCGTTTACCAGAAGGTCTCTTTGTATGTAGGTACTGTACAATACATTAATTTTTCTGAAGTAATGACTAATAATTACATATTATAATTCTATAAAATATCTTAAGTCAGAGCAAGCAAAACTCTACAGAAATACATTTTATAAAAATCCCTTTCATGACTGGTGGCAGTTTTTAATAAGGTTTACATTTGACTTATGGCAAAAAACCATTAGTGATTTCTGTATCTACTCTTTAAGAGGAATCAAATGATATTATTTTTGTTTGCAAATTTTTACTTTGATTTCTTGACTTCCGGTCAAAACCAGAACTTCAAAGCCAATGATTTCTTTATCTACTTTTTAAGAGGAATCGAATGACACTATTTTTGTTTCCAAATTCTGACTTTGATTTCTTTACTTTTGGTTTTGTGTCATTTCTAGTCAAAATTAGAACTTCAAACCCAATTTAGGCCCACAAACTTTTTGTGTAGATTACAAATCCGAAAACCATTTGTTGCTATCTCTTGTAGTTTCTGACATCTGGATGTGGCAGACGGACAAAGGAAAATGATAAATGACAATTTTAAAAATTGCCACCAACTATAGTTGATTTCACGTTCAGAATGCAGTACGCAAAGTCCATAAGCAATGTATTTCATATAGGAGTTTGAGCTACGACAAGAATGTCGTAATTATTGTGATACATAGTTTAATAGGTTTACATAACGGATAAACAAAGTTATTAGCTGGTGAAATAAAGAAAAAAAGACATTATTTACATACAGAATTATTTTTCTGGCATCAAATTACAGATAAAATTCTATATTTTATAACAAAATAATAAAAAATTTAAGTCGTCATGGAAAGAAAAAAGTTATTTAATGTGAAACGCAAAAAAATGTGTCGAGATTCAAACATCTAACTTTGTACAAGCGTATCTTATTTAAATATCAGAGTATAATAATCACATTTATAGCATAATAAAATACAATTCATTAGGAAGTGATAGCAATTTTTTCAAATTTTTTTGATTAAATATGAGCTTGTTGGAGCGTGTACAGCGAAACTCTAAATATTTTTGCCCGTGACCTTCGGATGGTGTCGGTGGAGGAGAGTTATTGAATTGGCTGTGCCTGAAGTTTTCCGTACGCCTAATAACACAGCTGGTTCTCATAACAGCTGTACTGCATTCTGAACGTGAAATAGAGTATAGAACAGGTCAAATGAAATTACTTGAACACGCCATCTTCCACCTAAAAGTAATAGGCATCCCATATGTTTTTGAACACTAACAATTTCACACCCATCTTAAAATAATTGAAAAGTAGTTTTTTAATAAGGACAAAGCAGTGTATTACAATATATGATTTTAGAAAAAAACAGCTTAGTAGACTTTGTTATTTGAGATACGAACTGTGATTTCTAGATGTGTAGTCGTTCAAAGGCAAAGCATATGACAGGGGTTAGACAGTCATCAGTCTGATATCGAAAGTCAAAGAGTAAACAATGCGCACTATCATATTTTGTGAAAACATTGGTCAGTCTGTTTACAAAGTAGTGTTTTTAAGTTACAATAAATTTTCTCGAATCCAACCATGATAATCTATGAACAATATATGTTTCAATACTGTTTTTTTTAAGTTCTAGTTGTTAATATAATTTTTTTACTTCTAGTCCTGTTCACACTTTGATGAACTCCTAGAACCTGTGTTACACATTTCATAGTTCATGTTCATCATTATATACTGTTACTGAGAAAAATTACTACATTATTCTTTACCTACTGAAGTAGATAACACTACTTTAATTGTGTAAATTAAATTTTATGTTAATATTTAATACAAGGTGTATTATTAACCGATCAAAAAGAGTTAAATAAATACTTGATTAATTATTTCACTGTTCATTACTCATTTTACCGTCGTTCAAATTTTACAATATTCAAATAGGTTCAAGAAGTTTATAAGAATACTTGTTTAAATCATACTAATAAGGCACCCTCTAAAAAAAGTTTGGGGATCAAAGCCTCATCTAAAAATAAATATAAGAAGTAATAACACGTACCAAATTAATTTTGAAAAAGAAAAATTTATTAGTTTTCACTGACCTAACTCCTTTTAATGCTAATTTAATTATCTCTTTATCTATTTATACTAACATGTTTTGGTGAATCCACTACCATCATTGTAAATAAACTACTCAAAGTATAACTTACTAATTTAAAAGCTTAGTGGATAAAGGTGTAACATAATATAGAATAGTTTTAACTAAAATGCAATCAAAGTTCTAAAAGCCCCATTTTTTGAGAATTGTCTGATTTCCTTCAATCTAGTATCTACATATTTCCCCTCGTGATTTATATAAATAATAAAGTTATTAAAACTTGACTTTCCAATATTGTTCTATAATATCATTTCTTTTAACTTTCTTATGAATGTGACAACTTATAAACTAAAAATCCAGTGTGAAACACTTACACGACTTTCTCTTGCCAATGTAAACAATGAACAATGTAGCCTATGTTTAATCATAAGTAAACAATGTAAAATGAAGAACATAACCTTATTTTATTCATGGGTGAATGACAACTAATCTCTGTAGGACTTAAAATACGAAAATTCACTAATTGTAGAAAAAAATAGTTGCAATAAAAGTTGTAGATTTTTAATTTCCTACAACTTTAATTATAAACTTTTTTGTCCTAAAATCCATATTAAGGCCGCAATCTAAAAAAAAAATTTTTACCACGAGAGCACAGCCACTTCCAAGAATTCCAGCACACATGGTGCTTACTCTATCTTACAGAGCATAACAAATGTAGAAAATGAGGTGATTTTTAAAAAATTTCAGGAGCCATTTTTGAGACAATCACAAATATGTGAAAAATTTCACTACTACTACAAATAAACTACTATTTCTGGTTGACCAATTTTGATGAAAATGTTCATTTGTCAGGTCCCGTTGTGGTACGTAACTTAAGTTGTAAGTTTTAACTTCGTACGCTATTCCGTTCTTGAGACATTTTGTTCACAGATGCACAGACAATTTGCTAAAAAAATGTTTACTGGGTCCGGGGGCCTAAAAGCAATATTTTTTATGAAAACTGAATTTAAAAAAAAATCAATATAAAAGCAATATTTTCCTTTCCAATATATTCAAATAGGGCAAGAGAAAGTAAAAATCTGTATTGTATGCTGTACCCTCTGGGAATGGATGGATAATATTTCAATTGCACTAAGTTGTTTGTTGTTATGTCATCAGCCGAAAGGCTGGTTTGAACCTCTAGAGGCTTTACTAAGTAAAACAAGGAAAGAAATGGTCAATGCCTCCCTCACTGAATGGAAAAGTATGCTTATCAGCATGCCGAGCCCTCTGAAAAGCATCTACTTTCCACCCTGCAAATGACACTTCATTCATCAAAGTGTCTGGCTGTACAATGAAATTCATTACTCTCAGATGAGGTAATGCTGGCTAATGTCATTTACACCCCTACCTCTTTTGTTCTTAAATGCTTCAGTCATATAACTGGTTGACCAGGTGATAAGAAACAGAACTATTTTTTGTAGCCCTGAAACTAGGAGATCAAGTGCCAATAATTTAACACTCCACCTGCCTGTTATGGGTATAAAAGTTGTTAATATTTATATGAGGTTAATTTAAAAATACTTAATAACACATTTTACTGATAACGATACAATATGTATTACCTTCCTTACTTTTATTATACAAAAGAGATAATGTATATAAGATTGAAATATATTCTGATGGCAGAAATTGTCAAGTTATCTTAAAACAATTATCCACTACAAAAACTAAAATTAAGCAGTTTGTAATCCTTTTATCCACTATTATTTATTTAAACATTACAAATAGAGCAGTGGTTCCCAACCCGCAGTGGTCTGCGGACCACTCAGCCTGAAAGTGAACTATCACGGACCACCCATTACATTATTGCATATATCTTATCAGTTGTAACCAAATTAAAAGGTGGTTAAAAAAACAAATTTTCAGAAACAAACTATTATTATTAATTAAGAAACTATTATTACAAACATATAATTGTTATTTTCAGAAAGTAGGGTACATTGAACATCACAAAAAATAAAAATATTTTAATTGTAAATTGTCTTTTAATAAAATAAGGAATACAGAATTTACTTAGTCGTAAATAACAATGAAAATTAAAAAAATGAATTAAAAATGAAATGAAAATTTCAATGCGACTTTTGTGCGCGAATCTTTCTGACTAGCCGAGGAATTCTAGGTTTTAGGCTCTTGCTAAGAGCTACTCTCAAATCACTGCTTACACTTAGCCGATTTCGTTGTTTGTTTTTAATTAACAATAAACTAGAGAACCCCTGCTCACACAAATAAATGGTTGAAAACATCATAAGATACCGCAAAGCAACTTGCCGAATCTTGGGGAAGCCCAGGGCTTTCTTACACCGCAACTCTTCTACCTTTACTTAATCTGAATCTTGAATGTATTTACTTAATCTTGTTCAATGAAAATCGTAACTTTGATTTAATCACGGGAAAATATTACTTTTTTTATAAATAGTCACCGGACTTTCACGGACCACCTTTGGTCCGCGGACCACCGGTTGGGAAACACTGAAATAGAGTATTGTATATATTGAACAACATTACACAACATGTTCATCAAACATAAAAACTCAGTTGTTATTTTAAAAAATGTTACATAGCATCTTCATCCACTCATCTCACTACTACATTTTTTCTAGAAGGTGCTACAACTTCAGTCACTTGCATATGAGTTTTTCTAATAACTGCTGAAGATATAACAACTCCTAAAAAAGTTTTAATAATTAAATAGTTACAATTTGAATGAGTAATAAAGATTTATGATGATGGATTCAATGAAACATGTTACTATAAAAAATAAATACATAAAATAAAAATTAAAGTAGCATTAAGAGCAGGCTACAGTTTTGTTATTAGGTTGATTGCAATATGCAGGACGCTTTTTTATTTTTTCTCTTGTTCCTTTTAAGGCAAAAAAACCAGGGCGGTTATCATCACCACTTATTCCACACAAGGGTGTGTAACACAAAGGTGCAAGACACTTTTCGAAGAGTTTTCCATAAATAAAGTCATTGCAATATCTTTGAAAATTAATTTAATTTAATTTAACAATATCTTTTAATTTTTCCAATGTCCTATTCTTGAATATCAAATTTCTTATTTAACAGTGGCTACCAGTTATTAAGATTTAAGTTTTTTTTGAGATGATTTGAAAAATTGGATAACATCTTATTTTTACCACATTCAGGGGTTGGAATGATAAACATAAAAATATTTTTAGTGAAAATTGTATAAAATTATATAATACTACTATTGAATTTCAGTGATATTAAACTTTGGACCTACAGACCTACAAAACCCAAATAATATAATAAATGATTTTAACAATTGACGATAATGTTCAGAAACATTAAAAAATTAAGGTGCTGTAAAAAAAAATTTAATGGAACGAATACAATTTAATACAATTTAAATTACAATATAAGTGTAATCAAATTTTCCCAAAATGTTATGTGCATTAAAATTTTGATTTGATTCTTTTTAAAAAATACTTATACAGCAGTGTGTGCCACACTTACATTTTTAAATACAATAATTAATTAAATTAAATATAAATGTGAAAATTCAAATCCACTAATAGTTCAAAAGCTGACAAATGTTAAATCTCACATTTAGTAGTGAGCTCATACCTTTAAATAATATACAAACATAAATAGAGAATTTACTTTAATAGTAAAAATTTAAACATTTATAACAGTTGCTATGTAAATTATATTTAGTGCAGATCAATTGTTTGAAAACAAATTTAATTTAACCACTATAAGCTAAAAATTAAGTTCAAAAAATATTATATTATATTTCAACAATTAAAATTTCATCAAGATATCACTTGCTGAGAATTTAAAGGGTTGAATGGATTAAAATACATTGCATTCATCTCGCGCACAGAAGTCCCACTTTTATAAAAATACAGGCAAGCCAATTCATCTGCTGTTATCTGGCGAGGAGTTCTATTTTAATGTGTTAAATTCAAACCATTTCAAATACTACTGAATAATTTCTACAATCTGGTATTTGTCTATTAAAAAAAATAATTAACCGTAATCTTTAGTGTTCTTGTTTTCATTCACAACTTTTCTAGTGATGTTTTAGAGACAACAAAAAAAAATCTGTTGATACCTGAGTTACACAAAACATTCTTTCGTGTACATTCTCCTCTTACACAACAAATTGAATAAAAATTCCAACATTGGTCTGTGGAAAGATTGTTTGAAAGGGCATCAACTTCAGGGTTAAGGAGATATAAAATATCAATCTTCCTACTGCCACATCGCATTCTTCTAACATGAATTATCATAGAAAAAAGAGGCCTGATATTTTTGAAACTTTTAGAATTACATCATAAATTGAACTCAGCTGTACATATAAAATCTCAGTAGTGTATGAGATCAACGAAATAAAAAAATAATACATGAAAAAGAAGATAATATTTGGTCTTTACTACAACACAGTATATTGTCAGTTTTGAGGGTACTTATCAACCCCTAGTCTCAACCAGTCAAACCATTATACTGTTATGATTTAGAGGATGGACAGACACATATTTAGAATGAATTATAAAAGAAAACAATATTATCTTAGTAATATTAACAATATTAACAATATTAATGTATTACAGCTACAGGATACTGACGAAGCTATTTCGATGATATGCCATGATGACCACCACATTTTCAACCCTTACGGCAGCTTCCACTGCAGCAGCTGCTCGCTGCCACTATATAATTTGCTTGCCCTGGCAAGACACTATCTGAAAGACCCTTTAGAGGGCCACCAAAACGTTAAGGTTACGATATGTCACTTGTTATTGTCACTAACTGGTGACACTACTTTTTTCTGTTTCCAAAATTTTGCACATAATTTAAATAAGATAAGAATAATCCATTTTATGGACATATTTATATCGTTTGCATATTTGTGCCGTAAGAACAAAATTTGTGGGTAAGAACAAAAAGTTTTTTATTTGGAGTACGATTCGATATCAGTAATTATAAAAAGTATCTGATACTTTTAGTAGTTTGTACTGATACAGAATTACCAAATGAGTGAAGAAAATTATTACTTTCACCCAACTTATTTCAATTGGACAAGTGACTGATACTATGAACCTGATAAAAGGTAAATAATAGGAACAGAACTGCAATACTACAGCAGTTCCTACTGTGGTCTTTGGTCTACTCTCATACCCAACCACTTGTACTATCTATCTTCAGCCAGCATGTAGTAAGAACATGCTAAACATTAATAAAAATGATAACCACATCAAGAACACTTTTTATACATTTGGTGTAGCAATCTTAATATGTTGTTTTATATTTAAAAAAAAAACACATTTACTCATATAAATCATGTTATAACACATTAAATAAATATTTTTGCCCTGGACATGCACTGTCATCACAATTGTTTCAGTAACTCTTCATGAATATCACTAATTCACAGTATTATAAATTTAAAAGGGTTTGCAGATTTCAGCAAAGGAGAAAAAAAGTAAAACATGAAAATTAAATATCCAATAATTCTTTTTGTAATGGTAACTTTTATGAGAAAATTAAAGTTAAAAGTAGCTCATCTAAAACAGCCTGCCATGTCGGAGATGAAAACCCAAAAAAGTAATTTTATTAAAATTTAAAAACTGTTTTAGAACAAATAAAACAAAATTTAAACTGTAGATAACATAAATTTGTTTACTAAAAACAATATAATTGTCATATGCACAATAGTGCGTGATAACACAACACACCGTATTTGAAAAATGTGTATATTAAAAAAAAACGTGATAAAACTTTGTGCTATATTTTAGCACCCTTAATTAATATCAAATGCTTAAAAAAATTAAAAATACTATGCTAATGTGAAAAAATTAAGAGGAGAAATTTAATTTTGTTCATCCCATTGTGCTTTGTGCAAAGTGCGATTAAGAAAACGGGAGATAAATAGTGTGCAGTGCATGTAGAGTAAAAGTTACTAAGAATAAAAGAAGATTTAAAAGTTATTTATTTGTGTACAAGAAACTGGTTTGCAATTAAATAGGTGTCCATAAATCTGAATACTAATTCTTAAAAAGTTAATATGTTTTATAAGTGTGTTATATTAATTTGATAAATCTTCTTATAAGAATATAAAAAACTACACTAAAATCTAGTTTACATGGTTTAAAACAAAATTTTTATCAGAAAGAAAAAGAGACTAATATAAAAAACATATATCAAAAACAAAACTTTATATAATTTTTTGGAAAATATTTTTCAAACACTTAAATTTTGCTCTGATTTTTTTTTAAATTTTGCTTTATATCCTCTAAAGATTGTTTCACTGAAATTTTTATAGATTTTAGTTTTTCATTATGGTTGTCAAATTTGAATATGTTTTTTATATTTTTTTTTGTTTTTTTACAATATTATTAATTAAATTAAAATAATTAAAAATCAGGTTCTCAGACTCTTATAGAGTCCACACAAATAGGTTTATTATAAATTTTCAGTAAAATTTTAGAAGTTAAAGGACCTCTAAACTCCAAACTAAATCGGTTTCAAAACATTTGCAAAATTCAATTTGTTTCACTCAGTAATCAAGAACTTTAGAGACCCTAAATTAATATCTGAAATAAACAGTTTGAATAAAACATACAAACTGAAATAGATACCTGGATATTATGTTTAAGATCTCCTAATGGAAATATTAAAAAAGTTCAAAACTTTTGTGGATAAAATTTTTTAATTGTACAACTAGGAAAATATTTATAAATCAAATTATTTTGTAGTAAATTTCAACAAAGTTACACCTCCAAATGAAAGCCTCTCTGGGGCAGCGGTCACCATGCTGGATTACAAAAAAATCGGAAAGTCCTGGGTTTTAATTCCTGACTAAGGTCTGGAAATTGTTATACATTCAAACCCATCATTCCATAACCTATGGTACCATCCTATTAAGGATTTGACCCAACTAAAAATAAACCAAAATAAAAAAAAACTTAACATTTTTTGAAACAGTAAATTTTTAAGAAATCTTGCAAATTTTGAACAGAAATTAAAAAGCAAAACACTGGACTGGAAGATACTAAATACGCAAACAATTCTGTTAGTATTTACATACTTACGTTGGAGTTTAGAGGCATATTAAATTGATAATAAAATGGGAACTAAAAGCATAAATTAAGTGATATCAACCATTATCTAATTAGAAATTACTCAATCAAGAAACAGTTTGAAATAAATTAAAAATTTAATAAATGCACTACACATATCTATTGTGGGAAATATTTCATTACACTTCATGAAAGGTGCACAAAATTATAGAAATATAAAAATTACTACAAAAACAAGAAAAATTGTGTGAATTTAATAAATTTTTAACTAAAAACCAAATTTTGTTAGGATAGTATACAACTAACACTAAACCGTGTATTATTTCTAATCTGGTGATCTTCTATTAGTGTTTTAAAACTATCTGATAATTAATAGAAGCAAGAAAGAATGATTCACAAACAGAAATACTTCAAAAACTATTTTTTGTGGATAAAAGCAATATGTGATGGACTATGGGAAAACTTTATCTTCCCTCGACAAATTTTTCGGATGAGTTATTAATGTATTAATATTTTATTTAATTTGCTAGCTTGTAAATTTCTCTACTAGAAAATTATTATAATTTGTAGTTTTATAAAGTAAAAAAATGTTAATACTGATCCTTGGTAATCCTCACACTGATGGAAATTAAGGTACCATTTCTTATATTATAGTGTTGTTTTTAAAAGCAGTGCTTCAAATATTTGCAAAAAATAACTTGTTTTTTTTGTATAATACAACAATACTTTTATTCAAGTTGAGATTTTAAAATATTACTTTTTATTACATAAGATATAATAATTGCCAAAAAGAGGAATAGTACTAGTCAAAACACTTATTATTACAAAAAAGAGTATTTTCCATACTTCATGAGTATTTATTATTTGTTTAGTAATTTTTTTTTTAAATAACAGTTCATTTTTCATAATCATAGACTTGAATTCCTAATTCCTGTACCCAGTTTTGGTTTTCGAGGTTGAAAACCTAGAGCCACATAAATACAAATACAAATTTCTGATGAAAATTATAAGAAATGTAGGCAAAACATTGGAAAAATTTAAAAAAATTAAAAACTTAAGATGCAGTTTTTTTAAGTTTAATATTTAAAAAATTGTAGCTCAGTGAATTTTTGAGATATTAAGATGATGAAGCCATCATTATTTTCAGCTTTGTGTGATCTGCACCAAGCTACTAAGTATCCAATTGAGGATTTAGATGGAATAAGATCAATATTGCAAAATGTTAGTTTCCACAAAATATGATGTGACAGTTTTTAACTAATATTGTTAATTAAATGGAATGCTTATTATGATATTCTGAAATAGTTGATAGATTATTTAGAGCCTTGTTGACAGAGTGAAATACTTAAAAGGAAATACATTTTTGTACCTTTTGTATTAATATAATATTTTAGAAGCACTCTAAGGAAAAGGTGCAATAATAATAATAATAAATTAATTTCATTTCTTGTTTAAAAAATTACATAAAAAAAAGAGAAACATATTATATAATCCAATTACTATTTACACAGATTGATAATTATGGTGCACGGGAAATCAACCTACCCACCTCTGGCATAGCCATGTTTTAGGGTAGACTTGATGAGTGCTTCCCGTAAGGGCAGAAGTCAGTTTTTATGGCCCAAAAGTATAGTAAAAGAACCAGTTAAGGATTAGAAGGGGTAAACATCCGGTGGATCTCGTGTCTATCCTGGCTAAGCAACCACAGATGGACTACTTTCTTAGACTTTACAATGTTCGGCAGATTCCTGATATCAATGGGAATAAGATTTAAAAGATTAGGAACTCAATAACCCGATTACCTTTGGTTTAATTTGGTGGAAGCTCTGTGGAAATGAACCAAATGCTTGTTTTGGTATTGTAGCAATAAGTTGTTGAGGCTAAAGTGTTTTAATTTTTAAATTCCTGAATAAGAACCTCATGGTGCATAAAGCTTTAAAATATGCAGTACTTGGATATTACACTTTATGACAAAGAGGTATATTTCTTGAACGGAAGCAGATAGTCATTTTTTATTGATCCTCTACAGGGGTGTACTAGAATTTAGTATTTAAACAGTTCTATTGAAAAAAGGAAATTTGACTATAATTCCTTTATTTCACTGTTTCTCTTAATTTTGTTAGCTTTTAAGATAAGGTTTCCCATAGTCTATCACATTTACTTTTATCTACATTTGGTAAATTTGAGATTAAATTAAATTAATTTTATAACTGAAACAAAATAATTATGATGCATAGTTAAAATGTTTCATGAATAAAAATGGTAAGTGGTGAAACTTTATTAATTTTTGAATAATGAATATAATTTGTCTGAATGTGTGATGTATGAATAATCAAATATTTTTTATAATACAGATTCTTTTAAATTTTTTTTATTAATTCATTATTGTTTAGTATAGTGTTTTGTATCGGTAAGAATACAATGAATAATAATCCTGTTTACGTGTAGTTGAATACATTATTTGATATAAAAAAGCATCATTTGTGGAAAACCGTAAAATGCGGCATATAAGTCGACAAATGTTTTTATTAGAAAACAATAGCATAAATTGAAAAAAGAGTGGTTAACTTATCTGGCAGGGCAAAAAGTGAAGATATATTTTAAGTTACTTACCAGAATAGGTTTCCGCTGCAGTTCCTGTAAAACATGTTTAATAGCCTGTAATAGGCAAGGATTTATGGAAAAACACAAATATTTATATTTTTAACTTTTGAATATATAAAAGGAAAAAAATTTAATTATTTGATAGAAAATTAAAAAATAAATTTATTTGCAAATATTTAATGTCTCACAGAACCTTGTTGCTTTTTAAAAATTACTATAAAAATCCCGTATATTTACTTGTTTTAAATATCTATTCAATACTGAGTTTATCAAAAAAATTGAACTATTATTACAAAATTATTGTGAAATTATGGTCAAGATCAATTCCTATTAATTGTTATTATCAAGCTGAATTGCAATAAAAATATTGCAAACTGTCATATAGTGGGGGAAACAATGAGGCTTTTATAGTTACTTGAATCATGAGTTAGCCTTTGGTTTAAATGAGGGGAAAAGAGGGGAAAGCATCAATGTGCATGCGCAACTGTTTTGGTATCAGTTCGCCACCACAACAACGTAAACTATATACTTAGAGAACATACAGTATATCACGGAACCTTTTGTAGGTTAACTGTACAAATATAACTGTTTGTTACCATAAACGGAAATGTCGGTTTCTCGAAAATGCGGTACAAAACGATTCACAGTGCTGAACAAAATCTGATACGCAATGTAATAAAATCCTGTGAAGTTGAAGCTAAACAAAAATACCTTTTCGTGCCTCTTAACAAAAGTCGTGAGCGAGTGGCTAACTACTGTGATGTTTCTCTTTCCACAATTTTAAATATAAAGAAGGAAGTTAAAGACAGTGAACAAGTTTTTTGAAACCTGGTAAAAATAGGAACCGGTTATATCAATAAGAACATGAAGCCGACAATAGAAATGTTAAAATCGATTTAAAAGAAAAGGCTAAATGTTAGTCGGAAACTTTGTATGTTAGGAAAAATTTTAAAGGAAATAGGGTTTAACCCTTTAAAGGTCTTTGGTAAGTATACTTACCACTGGCAATAAGGTAGATTTTTTTAAAAGAATAAGCTATGCAGTTAAACCCTATTGGCATTTTATGGTTTTATAGATGTTCTTTGGTAAATACGCTACCCACATTTTGAAATTAGTGCCCAGCGACCATTTGCTTTGTGAGTTACACGAATGTGGTAAGTATTCATACCAGTGTACGCAACTGTGTTGTTTTGATGTTACTTTTGTACAGTGCTTAGAAAATTCGAGTTTTTTTACAGAAAAGCAAGCATTCATGCTAATATAAAGTTGAGATTAGTTATTCTATACATTTTTCTGTTATATAGGACTACACGTTGTTTTAATAAGTATTCTTACCACTAAACATAATGTGATTCCCATTTCAATAAATGTTCCTTGGTAAGTATTCTTACCAGGGCTTAACAAAAAAAAAGAAATATCTTACTGTTCTGGCACAATAAATACATTATTCAAGTCCCTATAAAACAAAATTTAACATTTTACAACATGTGTATTTTCCCCCGTAGTACTGCCCTATAAAGGGTTAAGTGGAAAGAGTGTCAATCACAATGAAGTATATTAACTGAAAGGCAACATTCGGTTAACTAACAGTGCAATTGCAAAATAGTAATATATAGTGTCTGACTGTTGAGGTTGGCAGCATTGTCAGATTTCTCTTCCCACAACATAAACACAATAAAATGTATCAAAGGAATATGAGCTTTCGTATGATTGCAGAACTATCAGATTATCACTTTACCCACTTTATTGTAAAATGTATCAAAGGAATATGAGCTTTCGTATGATTGCAGAACTATCAGATTATCACTTTACCCACTTTATTGTTAATAAGGGCTGAAATGCATCTCTGGTCAATTATTATTACTCTTTAATTATAAATCAAACTTATAAGAACTTCAGTATTATAAATTCCCTTTCATTGATACATTTTTCCGATCAGTACTACAACAACCACCTTTTGTTTGTTACTGTTCTTGTAATTTTCAATTATGTTCAGCAAAAATCAATAAATAAATCTGTACCTAAGGAGTAAATGGTGTTAACTCCATTTTTATGAATTTTCAGAAGAGCCAAAAACCAAAATTTTTTTCATAATTGTAAAAATTTTTTGGATACTAAAAACATCCAATACTGAAATATACAACTAATCACCAGCCAGCTTTAGCTTTTTCAGCTGCCAGCTTCTGATCTATAGATTAAATCTTGGATGTGTATGCACGCAAATTCACCACTGCCCATCGTTATAATATCCAAATTCCTTATTAACTCAGGTAATAAAGAATTAATGGTTTTCTATAAACAAGATTTTTAAGATTCCCCAGAAAAACTAAGTGGCGCTAATTTGTGGAAGTTTTCTTTGTTTCAGATGTATTTCACGGTTTTCAAAAATTTAGAAATCTTTAGCTGTTCACCGACCCATTCAAAGATTTGAAATCTTTATATATTTTCAATTGAGTAGAAAACAAAAATGTTCTGACCATAAATTTTAAAGTTAATATGGTTAATGTAACCTTTCAAAATTCTAGACCGGCAGGTAGAAGTTAACAATGTGTGAATTAAATAGAGCATTTCTTATCGGTTTTGAAAGTTGTGTCAATTCAATTTTACCAAATAAGAGTTAACACCTTTTACCTCTAGGGCACAGAAATTAATAAAGATTATACTTATCATACTCATCATACAAAATGTATGATGAGATAAGTTTAGTTTAACCACTGATTTGGAAAGCATTTTAAATTTGTTATAAGATAGCAGGTTCACAGTATTACCATTAAAATCACCAGTAACTCACATCATTTATCAGTTACCATTAGAGAATATACCATAACTAATATGAAAGAATTTTTTATGTTGTGCAATAAAACAGAAGGACAATATCAATGAGACTTAACTCCTCATATAAATTATATTATAAACTGCTATTGTAAATATGACGTTGGCTGTTGTGTGAAAGCTCGCATAACCGTGATTGTAATAATAGCTGATCTTGACCATACATCTAAAAATAAAACTAATGGAGCATGGTGCTAAAACAAATGTACATATGAATTTTCCATACAGGAAAATAAAATACAGTTACATTTATTACAATGACAAGTGACTTCAGTCTACTAGAGAAAAGTAATTTACAATTTGCAGATTTTACATATTATGGAATATAACAAAGCTCAGTAATTTTCAGGAATAGAAACCATGTTTCCATTAATAAATATTTTACAGTGTAAGGGTTTTGTAATATTATCTTATCAAATCATATTTTAATAAGTATGATTTGGTGTGAGATGAGTAAGAGTGTGGTGGAAAAAACAAAACGTTTAGAACACAAGGTTCAAAAACACATTTTAAATTTCTGGTAAAAATTAATATTAAATGCTTAAATTGAGATTGATTTTCAAAGCTTTTAATGTTGGAATATAATGTCTTTGAGTACTTCCATAGCACTGACAAAACTGAAAAATCGTAGCTTTATAAAATTTCAACTCTCCAAATATAGGTGTGCTTGATTTTCAAAGTTTCTTTCCGTATATATCAAAACCCAGTGATATTTATACTATTGTTTTTTTTGTCAACGTTTTAAAAAAAAAATATTGTGAAACTTAACAAAGTTTGTGGAGAGCCATTCAAAATAAAACAAGAGGCATGGTGACTTCTGAAATTGTTCTGATCCATGAGCAACGGCCGTTCTCACAGTGTTAGTTCAACTCAAGAGTCCCGGAAGAATTTCAATGGGACATTTTTGATCATCCGCCATACAATCCTGACCTAGCACCAAGTGACATCCATCTTTTCCCAGAATTGGAAAATTGGCTAGGATGGCATTGCTTCCAAACTAATGAGGAGTTTTAAGACAACATTAAGACTCATTTAAATCATTTGCGGCAATATTTTATGAAGAGGTTATTAAAAAATTTGTACACAGGTACGACAAATGCCTCATCAAGGTGGTTATGTCTAGAAGTAGCCATAAGTGTATGTAACTATTATACTCTATCCCATGGAACCATGCAGCACGCCAAAAGATAAATGTATTAAAATTGTGATTGAACTTAGTGCGATCCATTCAAGTTACAAAAAATGTTATTTGCTTATCAGATGAAACTTGCTATATACTAATTGAAACATATATTAAGTACAAAATACAACAGTATCCGTAGTCTGTTATCAACTGCTGCACAGTTCTGTGGGACACACTATAGTAATAAAACAAATTTTCTATATTCACTTGTCTTTTATTTTTTCCCAGTTGGAAGTTAAAGAAAAACAGACCCCGTATATTGTGCAAGCTTATAAATTGTATTTTTGAGTCACTTGATTGTTTTATTTACTCCTCCTCTAAGCATAGGCTTACATCTTTTGAGGCAGTTATACAGATAAATAAATCAAGCTACAACTTTGCCAGAATCACATTCTCAGCCTATTAATTACCATATTGTTTTTTTAATTAACCATTAACTACTCAAAGGTCATCCTAATTTGCATTCAACACATTGTTATTCCATAACTACACTCGTTACAATGGACCAGTTAATAATACCAAATACATTATCAAGAGGTCAAGAATTACTTGTATAACTTGTCGACCATATGTCGCATTTTACGGTAGTACCTACTTGGCCCTAATTCAAAATTTTTACAAGACGTAATTTTCCATATTTTACCAATAATCACATAATTAACTCATGTCTATTAGTGCAGGGTTATTGATAAATGTAATAAGTTTAGTTTCTTAAAATCTTACATAAAATAAGCCACTTCTCGTAACAAATTCTATTTTAAAGATATATATATATATATATATATGTATATATATATATATATATATATATATATTAACTCTAATAGCATTATGCAAGTTAGTTTACAAGTACATATTATTATCATAAAAAACTATAAATTTTATCGTTTACAAATATTTAAATAAGTAGAAGAAAAATAATATAAGAAACATGAATGAAACGGAACACATAAGAAGCATGTTTGTATTTAGATGATTTTAAGTTTACTATAATTATAAAAAAATATGAAGTCTTCTGCTACCAAGTGATACAATGAAAATAAACAATTCGAAAGTAGATTTAACAACAATGTTGCCTACAAGAACCCATATCATTTTTATGCTGATTTACATTGTACATTTTTCACCCTCACCAAACCAGTTCACCACATACTGCATTTTCTTGAATGTAATGCACCATTCAATCTAATAAACACTGTTTTTTAACAGGAAATTTTTTTTTCATTTTAAAAGTGAACAATTTTTTAATAAGTAAACAAAAACTACATTGTAGTACGCATATTTTAAAATTATAAAACCTATAATTGGTATGCTTTACTTCAAAATTTAAAGTTTTTGGCTACCAAATGAAATTTTATAATTTGATTAGCATATTGTCTCAAAACTGTGACTGAGCTTGCAAATCCTTCATGAAGAATATCCAGAGTTCTAAAGATAGTGATGGCTTCATTTTAAAATGCATTTCAAAACACAGATAGCTGTTCTTCTTTTCTATCATCTACTCAAGACTTTACAATCAACTTCATAATGTTTTCCTTTAAGAGATCTTGTAAATTTTTCCTCAATAATTTACAAGTAAACATGGTTCCATGATGCTTTATGAATGAATATTGCACTTAGCTACTGTCTATCAATAACTTGATGACCTCCGACAGAGGGGAGAAATTTGCGGTTTATAAAACCATTTCAGAAAACATACATCCAATTTTTTTTTAAGTAACTGAAATTAGTCAGAAAAGACGTATTTTTATAAAATGAAGTATTCTGCATTTTTTTGTTCTATAAAATTATTTTGAAAAAAACGTGTAATGAAATAAAGTATCATTTGGTGAAAGTTTTGTTTTTGAAGAAAAACCTGTATTTTTCAAATACCCCGTCATTGTTCAACAAACATTTCACGGATTAACATAATATGTGGCAGGTTTGTTCTGTAATAATTATGGAAAACAATGATGCAATAAAATTTAACAGAAAATCATTACTTTTTAAGTTACTAGGGCAGTTTTTCTTCAAAAAGAAAACTTTTCCTACATTATACATTATCTCATTATAAGCGTATTTTGCAAAATAATTTTACAGAACAAAAACATGCGAAGTACTTTGTTTCATAAAAAATACGTCATTTACAACAAGTTTTAGTTACTTAAAAAAAAAAATTAAAAATAGTTTCTGAAATTGTTTTGCAATTCACAGATTGCTCCTCTCTGCCGGAGGCCATCAAATTATAGACAGACAGAACATTTAACTTCCATACATATCTATACTTTTTGATGTGAAGAATAACCTTACTTTTAAAAGAAGTTTTTTATTAGAGCAATGACTTTAACGAACATGCATATAATAACAACAAAGATGGATCCAACAAGTAGTGCCTAAGACTGAAGGTACTCATGTCTAATATGCACCCAAACCTTTAAAAGCTACTATGCTTAAAAGAGGTGCACATTACATTTTAGAAAACACTGTAATTTATGAACATTAAACTACTATGCTCAAAAGAGGTGCACATTACATTTTAGAAAACACTGTAATTTATGAACATTGAATCAAACTGTATCTTTATATTGTGTCACAATTAAAACCAGACAAATAAGAAAAATTAATATAAATGACACATTAGAAAATAAAAAATTAATTTTTAATTTTTGAACTACACTGTATATAAGTACTAATGTAAACCCTAATCGCATAACTGAAAAATACCATAAAACACACTAATACACGTAGAACAAATTTTAGAATGTTAAAAATCTGAACCATCATAATAATTTCAAATGAAAAAAGTAAAAATTATAAATATTGATCAGTAATAATTAAATACTATAGATTAAAATTATTGCAAGAGAAAATAAACAAATATATTCAACGGTTAACGTTATAATTAGATTCTAATTTAAAACTCAAAGAAATGAAATTTACATTTTTTATAGCCTCACTTAACTTGAAGTTAATATTTAATTTTTTTCAAATAAATTATAATTTAATAGAAATTTCTGGCAAGAGCCAGTTGTGCTACTGACAATAATATTAGCTGTTAAGTAATTTTCTTAGTATATTATATCATTATATTTTGATTTAAAATCGAGATGCAATACCCCGAAGACACTGAAATCCTTCTACTAATCTTCCTAGTGTTTTTAATACATGAAAAATCTTTTCTATCCATAATTGTAATAGTAAAAAATATGAGGAGTTTCCAGAAAGTAAGTACCGTTTTTTTTTCTGACGCCACCACAGCGCTACTTTCGTCACTCCGAGCATATGCACTAGTTTCACTGGTTATGCCTCTTCCCTGACATAATAACAATAACAACTGATTTGTCTTGTGCTTTCTGTGATTGTTTACAATGTTAAAAACAATTGATGAACCGTCCCATCTGTGAGGTTCATTCTGTTGTCTGGTTTTTCAACGTTAGGCCAGCTGAAATTCATCGTCAAACAATAGGAATTTATGGTGAAAATGCAATGAGTGATGGATAGAAACAATAGTACATTAGGCAATTGATAGACAGCCAATTCTCTATCATGAAGCACAAAGTGGGTGCCCTTCTAACATTCAAAGGCTAATATAACTGCTCGATTGGAAACAGTTTGATCACCCATCATCCAGATCATACTTTACACCATCTGACTACCACTTATTTCAGCATGAAATTTAAGCTGATGGTAAGAACTTCAAAAGTGACAACTTGTAAACCGCTGTGGAGTTATAGCTATCATCACTGAGGCATGTTTCTTTTGAGGAAGATGTTGATAAAAATCATTACAATAAGTTTCTGAACATTGATGGAATCTATGGTGAAAAATAGTTTAATGTATGTTCTTTCATGTAAAAAAAAACATTTTGAAAAGAAGTGTTTTAGTATGGTAATTTTTCAAAATGGTACTTACTTTCCGGACACACCTCATACATCCAAAACAAAAAAGTAATAATTAATTTATAAATAAATAAGTTTAGTTGAAAAAACTGAATATTAATCACGATTTGAATATAACTCATATATTGCACCAGATAAATTCTCCAAATATGCCATTGAATGAATTCTAGATGTCAATCATATTTAGTTTCACATCACATTGCAGGATTATAAAAAATACTAATGTTACACAAGTATTTTCAACTTTGCATTGTGAACAGATATCAAATATAAACAGTAATACTAAAATATTATCAAAAACAATTTGGCTTATAGCCACAAACCAAACACGTAATTAAATCATGTTCAAACACAAACAGGAAGAATTTAAACACAATCTATCCATCCAGATTACTGAAATTTTATTGGTCGCCCTAATTGAAGTTGAGAATGAAGCGACTCTGTGAATACAAGCCAAATTTTATAGTCACCCATTTCTTGTAAAATTATTTATTTAACAAAAAAGTTATATAAACAAAAATCGCTCAGAAATATTTTTTCTTACCAGTTATTACATACAATTAATAGTTTTTTTTTTAGAAAAATTCAGGAAACTGTAATGTTAGCTAAACTTTTTTTGTAACTGGTTGGGTTTGGATAAATACTTAAAAAAATTTTAAAGCAAATTCAATCAAGGTTTAATAAATAATGTTTAAAGAGTCGTTATGATACAATGTTGTACTCCAGTGCTATGATTATGACTAACAAGAAATGACAGTCTATCACTTGAGTGAAGAAAGGTATGATTTCAAAAATAGGAAACTAAAATCAAGAAGACAGATTTTTATAACAAGAATTCAACAAAAAATTTAACAGAGAGATTAAGAAAAACTCAAAAATTTATATTAAAATTATACATTAATACTAAAAATTTTAAATAATTACAAATTTATTTGAGGAACATTTTTATATATATATATAGGAGAAATTCCAACCTTTAAAAAACAATTAATGGGTTTAGATGACTAAAATTTATCAGATTGTCATAACTATAACCATATTTACTTTACACAAAGACACAAAATCAAGAACAATTAATTATTTACAAAACAAGTAAAAGAAGATGTTACAGTTATAACCAATTAAAACTGATGACTAATTTTACACAAACACAATTATATTAGAAAATTATATTAGGAATTTATTAAGTCGTGGAAATATTATAATTTTATTAACTTAAAATCACATTTACAAGAGGCTTAATGTAATCCTGTTGACTTTACACAAGTTTACATTAACAATACATCTTCTATACTGACAAACCTACTTAAGCTCAACATATGGATATACTGTACACAAAATACGCAAAATATATCACAATTATTTTTCTATTTTTAAAATATATTTTAAATAGACATACCTTTATGAAGGGTTCGGAAGTCTATGTGGCAGGAATACCGTTCAACAGGTATACTGGATTTTTCATCGAAATGCGGCGCTCTGATATTTTTCGCTCTAACTGTAACTCTGTAGACAGTATTTGCTGCAAGCCCTAAAATATAAATATTAACCTCTATAGCAATGTAAAAAATATATAAAAAAGTAACGTTTTTTTATTTGTACAAAGTAACTCACAAACTACCCAAATGATGTCAAAAATGTTATCACTGTCAAAATCCTTTGAGTGTCCTGAGTAACACAGGCTACATGGTATTACATAATTTAAAAATTTTAACAACCAATGTTCATTGAAATGCACTGCATTTGATGAATCTTTGCAGTTAAATTTTCATTTCTTATAGGGCCAATTTTAGACCACATGAGGTGACTTTAGGTGTTTCTGGAAGCTCTTTTAGCAACCCACATTCTCAGCATTCGTTCACTGTAGCCTTTTCTCCTTTCATCTGTCCACCTGGTGTTCTCTTTTTGCTCTTCATGGAAGCCCTTAAAGTTATAATTAGCTGTCTGAATTTGGTTCGGTTCATTAAGTTTTTTTGGTTTATTCTGGTTTTCTCAATATCCTTTCTAAATAGTTTAAACCATTTATCTGACACCTTACGTCTATTGTTTGGTGTATTAAAAATTAGCTTTGTCAACCGGTTGACATCCATTCTATAAGTGTCCATAACATTATAATCAATGTTAAAATATATAAATAAATAAAAAAATATATAAATATTGGTTCTGCCTGTAACAGACAGGTGGAGTATCAAATTATTTACACTTAATCTGTTCATTGCAGGGCTAAAATAAATAGTTCTGTTTCTTATCACATGGTCAGCTAATTAAATGACTGAATCATTTAAGAACAGAAGAGATAGAGGTGTAAAAGACACTAATCAGAGTTATCTCCTCTGAAAGTAATGAATTTCATTATACAGCCAGACCCTGTGGTGAATGAAGTGAAGGTGTCATTTGCAAAGTGGAAAATATGTGCTTTTCAGGGGGCCGGCATGCTGATAAGCGTATTTTTCTCCTCAGAGAGGAAGGCAAAGGTAATCATCTCACTCCTCGTTTTACTTAGTAAAACCTCTACAGGTTCAAACCAGCCTTTTGGCTGATGAGCTAAGCAACTCAAATATTGGTCTTTTTGTTTTTTATGTAACAAGGGAAAACGAAAAATACAGCAATAGATTAAAAGTTTTTTTGGAAGTAGGTAGCCTATATATTAAAATTTCTAGTACAAAATTGAGTTTTAAAATAACTGTGTAAGAATCAGAGATAAAAAATTATTTATATTTTTTAAATAAGTTCAAATATACGTACACGTTAAATGAATCCAAGGGGTGAAAATTTAAAAAAATTATATTGCGCTAACATCAGGACAGTGCAGCTGAATCAAAGTTCAGAGAAAAGGTGGTTTACAATGTTATTATTCACTTTATCTTTTTCATCAATTTTAAGTCCCATTCTTTACAATATTGAAATGCTATGCCCATAACAGACAGGTGGAGTGTCAATTTATTTACACTCAATCTGTTAGTTGCAGGGCTAAAATAAATAGTTCTGTTTCTTATCACATGGTCAGCTAATTAAATGACTGAATCATTTAACAACAGAAGAGGTAGAGGTGCAAAAGACACTAATCAGAGTTGTCTCCTCTGAAAGTAATGAATTTCATTATACAGCCAGACTCTGTGGTGAATGAAGTGAAGGTGTCATTTGGAGAGTGGAAAATATGTGCTTTTTAGAGGGCCTGGCATGCTGAAAAGCGTATAATTTTTCACTCAGTGAGGAAGGCAATGGTAAACCACCTTACTCCTCGTTTTACTTAGTAAAACCTCTAGAGGTTCAAACCAGCCTTTCGGCTGATGACCTAAACAACAACATTAAAATGCTGCATACTTGCTCATTGTGTATGCTAAAATGCTTACAAAAGAATATAATTAAGTATGTTGATCGTGTTTTAACCAAAAAATTTACAGTGAATAAATATACATGTATTTTTTTAGAATCTAACAGTTCTTACTTGTTAAACGTTTTAACTTAAAAAAGTATATAACTTGGTTAACTTTTTCACACATTTTTAGGAACGGCCTCCAGTTTAAAGCTTCAAGGTAAGGCTAACTGGTGGTGAGTGGTAGAACTACTACAAATAAAATATTTTTGAAGCACACCAAGTTCAGTATGAACATTGGAATGGTTGCATGTGTAATGGAGATGTTGTCTGGCATTAAATATGCTTAACTGGAAGTTTTATCAACAACAAAGGTAATTGTTATTGTTACCTTAGTTGTTAGTTGTTAAATATGGTTAACAGTTAATGGGAAAAAGTGTCAGTACTTACAGTTCAAAAACAAACACAATGTAAGGGAAAACAGAGAAGTGGATGTCTTTATACAGAATAATATCTTAGATCATGTGCAAACAGTGAAGTTTCTATGAGTGTCACTAGATAGGACCCTATCATGGGATTATTACACCGATCAAATTTGTGGTAAAATATCATCTGGGGTATTTGCATTAAAACAAATTGCCAGATTAAATGATAAAAAATTGCTTACAGCAGCTTACCATGGTTTAATTTTATCTCACATCAGGTATGCCATACTACTATGGGGTAATTCATCACAGGGTAACATGGAAAGAATTTTTAAAATACAGAAAAAAGCTATTAGGTGTATGATGGGAGTCAAACAACTTACCTCATGCAGATCACTATTTAAAGAGCTGCAATTGCTCACAGTTCCTTCTTTGTACATTTTTGAAGTGATAATGTACGTAAAGAAAAATACCTTTTTACAGAATTTAGATGTTCACAACCACTACACAAGAAACAGAATCGATTATTATGTTGCTAATCACAACACTAAATTGTTTGAACAAAAACCAACTTATACAGGTAGAAAATACATCAATAAATTGCCACAAGGTTTAAAAAGTTGTGACAATTTAAGTCATTTCAAAAAAAAGCTAAAACAGTATTTGATTGATGAAACATTTTACAGTGTGCACGAACTCCTTTTTAAAAAGTTTTGATTGAAAAATATTTAACTTCTAATTAAACAAATATTGTGTACTATTTGATACAAAGGGGTTCATGACAAGCCTACTGAGTTAAGCAGTAGCAGGAAAAATTATTGGTAAGTGATGAGTTTATCATTGTGTTTTATTTTTTTATTTTTTATTTTGTGTGATATTTGATTCAATGGGGTTCATGACAAGCCTACTGAAGTAAGCAGTAGCAAAAACAATTTTCTGGTGGTAAGTGATGAATTTATCATTGGTGATAAACTTTCAGTTTATCAGTTTTATTTGACATGTCCTATACTCCCTTTGGAGTCTCCTGGATGCAAGTAAAAAAAAAAAAAAAATTCTTGATAATTACAACTATAATTATTGATTAAAGGTACAAGATATTAACTAAATGAAAAAGAAACAAAATCACTGATTCAGTAAGCCAATATTCCTATTATGGATTATAGAATCAATTGGTTACTGTTCTGGGACACCATTACAGTGAAAGGATTGTAACTCTAAGAGAGAAAAACGATAGTATTCTTACCAGTGATTGTGTGCCTGTAGACACCGGGTTTAACAGTTCTTAATTCAACATTGTTTACGCAGACAGTGTGCTGAAAATTGCTATTGCTTGGAAGCCAAGAGATTACAGCTGATGTTGCAGTTACTCTAGTTGCTTTCACTTGAGATGGTCCCAGAGGGACATCTTTACCGATTACCATTGTACACGCAGCATCTCTAGATGTTCTTCTGTTCATTGTCACTGATCGAACACTTATTCTGTGCGGCTGTAAAACAAAAATTATCAGTATATAATATTAACTTAAAGTTGTTAGTATTCACAACACAGTATCTGAAAGAATTCATTAAAACTATCTAATATTAATCATTTTTTATTATGGTAAGAATCTATAAAAAGAAAATAGTATCAGTTAAAATAGGAAACATAGTCACCGAACATTTAAACTGACAAAAATGCATCATTACAAGAATGCAAGAATACTTTAAATCACCAACATAATTCAAAATATTCCTGACAGGAAGCTTGCACTCATGAAAAAGGAATGCGAAGGAATGGTTGTCCCAGACAAACAATTTCAGTATTTTTCTTTTAGCTTTGCCAAAAAAAGAGGCCATAATTAAACACGATAAAGTCCTCAGAATTACCTCAGCTTTATATTTTAAAAATCGAACGAGTTGTATTTTTGTAAAACAAATCACAAATTATCTTCATCAAGACTGAATATTTGACAACAGATGAAAGCGTGAAAAATCTTGAATATGAAAACCAGGAAATAAAAGGAACGAAAAAATTAAAATAATTATGATTTGTATTGTCAGAAACTAACAACAGAAGAAAAAATTAAAAGTATATTGGGATAAACAAGAAGCTGTATTAAAAAACTCAACACCATTTTGTGGGATAGACACATTACCACGAAAACCACGGAAATGTACATGTATCACAGTGGATAATGTAATAACACATCAGGTTGAAATTTATGAGAAAAATGGAAAGAATAAATAAAATTATTGCCATGGGGTTGGAATTCCTGAGAAAAGGCAGTAAAGTGACAAGAATAGAAAGGCATAACAAGAATATGAGGAAATCAAAAGAAAGAGGCTGGTGGGAAAGGACATTATAGAGTCCATCAAAGAGAAAAAGCTGGAACAATATGGGAACATAAGGAAAGTGAATAATAATAGATGGATTCAGTAGGTCACTGAGTGGAGCTTAACACGCAGACAAAAGAGCGATAAATCATACAGATAATGGAGGGATGAAACGGATGAGGTAATGGAGGGGCAATCACTTGAAGGTGGATTTAAGCAAGACAGATTTATGTGGAGGCAAGGGTTGCCTGAAGGAATATAAGAACAGCTGTAAAATATCCTTACACATGTTCATATAATATTCATCTTAACTGTAATAATATTCATATTATACTGTATCAACAACATTCAGGGGGAAATAAAATTATTCCACTGAAATTTTTTTATAAAAGAAAAATTATTTATTATGAAACCTACACATTTTTCCCAAAACTATGTGTAACAGTTCAATTATACTTTGAATTTGCTGCTCATGCCTGATACTGTCATTCTCTGAATCATGGCATGGCACAGCCCTGATGTTATTGTCGTATCACTATCGTTATTAAAATATTTTGACGAGCAGTCAGCCTTAACATTTCTTTAAGAATAATACGAGGGGGTACCCAAAAGTAACCGGAATAGCATTGCCGTGGGTGGTGCTTGTGTAGTACGCATTTCTGCTGCACAGACGTGTATAGCGCAACTCATTGCAAGTTCAGTGCAGTGATTGTAACTCATTGCAAGTTCAATATTCATCTGCAGTGATTGTTTTTGCTAGCGCTGTTTTGTTCTTGTTTCGTTTTTTATGATAGCAAGTTTAAGTAAACAACATGTAGCTGTTAAATTTTGTTTTCTACTTGGTTAAAGTGGTGCTAAAACTGTTTTAATGTTGAAAACAGCTAACAAAGATGACGCTATGAGAAAATCTCACGTATACTAGTGGTTTCCTCGGTTTAACAATGGCGACATGTCGATTGATGACAAACCTCGTTCTGGACGTCCATCAACTGCCCGAATCGATAAAAATGTTTAAAAAATTTGAGAGCATGTGCTCTTAGACCATCGACTGACAAGTTGGAAGTTTTAAGAATATTGTGCAACAGTGTTCATCAAAAAAGATATGATTTGTGGCAGACAGGAGACTGGTTCTTCCACCACAACAATGCACCTGCACACAGAGCCATCTCGGTGAAAGATTTTTTGACTAAATATGGCATGGTTCGGCTGCCCCACGCACCTTACTCTCCTGACCTGGCTCCGTGTGACTTTTTCGTATTTCCACGCATGAAAAGGGACATTAAAGGACACAGATTTGACAACATTGAAGCGGTCAAGAAAAAAACGAGGGAGGAACTGTCAGCCATTTCTAAAGATGACTACAAAAAATGTTTTGAACAGTGGAAGCACCGGCGGGATAAATGTATTAGTTGTAATAGAGAGTATTTTGAAGGGGATAAGGTTGTTTAGTAAAAATATTGAAAATAAATAGCTTTTGAAAAATAATTCTGGTTTCTTTGGGGTACCCCCTCGTAACCTTAAATTATTATCTTAAGATGTACTATAAAAATTTATAAAAATTAAATATATTCTTTATGACTGTACCAATATGCCCAGTGGGGGATATAAATCAGAGAGCAGGTGTTCTAAACTAGAAATGACTAAGAAGTAATATTAATGAATCCAGGTTAGAACCTTGCAGAAGTCAAGAGTCGAGAAAGTACAAACAATAAAACACAATTTTCTACATGATCTGTTACTTATCATGCTACCAATACATCATTTTTGTAAATATGAGAAGTTTTTGTATAAAAGAGAGAACATCATAAATATGGTCTTAATGAAACTATATCTTAAAACTATCTTACACAATGAGTTTTAAATGAAGTACAAAGCGCACATCACAAAAAACTAAAAATTAATAAAAATTAAAAATACTATTAAGATTATAATATTTTACAAAAGACACCAAAATTATTTGGATATCCAGATGTTTGAAATTTAAATAAACATTAAACTAATACCGAAGGTAGATTAATTTACAATAAGAATTAACAGTGTGGAAGAGAGTTATGTGAGCTTACACATTAGATTTGAGAATGCAGTCTCCTAAACATGACAAGTATCTCACCAGCATTAAACTATACAATATTTACTTTTGATTTCAAAAGGATACAGAGACTGTTATTTTTGGTTAAGAGCAGGCACGTAGCAAGGTATTACGTTTGAGGGGCTTCAGAGGGGCATCCCTCCCCTGAATGAAAAATACAAATTTTGTACCAGAATTATATGCCAGGAATCCAAGATTTGATTTCTGATCGGGTCTGGTATTTTTTCATTGTTCATTTTCATCTATTACCCCCCACTAGGCTTAATTTTATTTCTCACGTACAGAGCCAATTTTAGACCACAAGAGGTGACTAAAGTTATTTCTGGAAACTCTTTTGCAGCTCACATTCTCAGCATTCGCTCACTGTAGGCTTTTATCTTTTCCTCTGTCCACCTGGTCATCTGTTTTTGTTCTCATGCAAATACAAATAAAAGTTTGTATAAAAAGTCCATAATTAGTTGTCTAAATTTTTGTTCGCTTCATTATGTTTTCTCGGTTTATTCTGGATTTTTCAATATCCTTTATGACTTCTTTACATCTTTTATCCGACACCTTAGGTCTAATGTATAGTCTAAAAAAATGTGTTTTGTCAACCTGCTGTTTTATACAGGTGTCCATACAATTAAGTCCTTCTTTTCTAAACATTTCCATTAATCACAATGGCTTCTATTCCAGGGTCCCAGTTTCAATTCCCAGTCAGGTCTGGCATTTTTTCATCACTCATTTTCGTATATCATCATTCTCCACCGTCTGCATTAGCAGAAATTGCAAAACAAGTCAGATGTAAAACCAAAAAAAAAATTTCTAATACAGTTCTTCTCAACTTTGTAACCTACATTGTCTGTCGAATATATTCGGACCAATTATCATTCAGAGAATGTTTCTCTCAAATTTCTCTAGCCTTAACATGCATATGAGTGGAGAAAAAAATCTTCAGATTCAGCTCCCCCAAACCAAAATCCTGGTGCTATGTGCCTGAGTGTAGATATCAGTCTACAAAAATCGTAACACAGCTCTAAAAATACAAAAAATTGAGAAAAAAATCAACTTACTCGTGTTGAATCGACCCCTTCCACAAGAGCTCTTGTACGTTCTGTTGCTTTCACCGTCACCTTGAGGACTCCATCAACATAGACATGGTAGCAGTCAATGGGAGGGGATGATCCCGATTCAGGAGGGTTCCAACCAATCAGGATACTCTTGTTCAGCTGCCTCTCCAAGGTCAATTGTTTCGGTGCTGGTACTAGCAGCGAGAAGAACACGTCTGACCACCAGAAATTTGGACTAAGCTAACAGAACTAGTGCTAAACATACACTAATATATCTACTAGACACGAACGTGCGCTTGTGCTAACGTTTTCATCTTGATCAGTGTACAACACAACTTCTTTAACTTTTTTTTTTAAATAAAAACAAAAAACAACTATAGAAAGTAATTCAACACAGAACTACTTTCACAAAAAATATTTGAAATATAGGTAGTATGTTCAGCACTATATTCAAAGACTACTTTTTACTATTTTAGAAAAAACTAGACTATTTGGCATGCATCCATAAAACTATTATATTATGTTTACTTTATACTTTATCTACATTAAACACCAGGAATCCAAATTTTTTATTTTTTATTAAATAACATTAAATAATTAACACATATTTCAATATATTGTATTTGACATATAAAATAACAAAGTTACATAATACATCAAAGAAAACCCACACACACCACACATTAACACACTTATTTTTTACAAAAAAATAACTTTCGTTATTATTTTTTAACTGTAAATCTTCTTAATTTTCTTTATAAAAAACCTGTTATCAAATGTTTATATGATGGAATTAATAAAATAAAATGTCCACTCAGATCTAACTTTCATGACTAATTAATGGTTTATCAATAACCAATTTATGGAATGTTCATAAATTTATTTAAGTTTAATTAAAAAAATATAAATATAAAATTAAAAACTTTATAAAAGTTTGATAATTTTTTCAAAGGGAGTTCATGTAGACAAAGTTAAAATTCTTTATAAATATTTTTCAAGGAAATTTTATAAAATACTTCACATATCTTTTTACCATTTCTTATTAGAATGTAAGAAAATATTGTGACATACGTCAGATGAACAATGGTGCTTTGACCAGGCATAGTTTCTGAGTGAGTGACCTTCACATTTTGACACTAATTTTTTTGGCACCACTAGTATAAAGTATTGTAATTTGAAATTAATAATTTTGTGCACTGTAACATATACCAGATGGACAATGGTGTTTTGACTAGGCAGCTTTTACGTGTATGTGTGTGTGTGTGTGTGTGTGTGAGAGAGAGAGAGAGAGAGAAAGTGACCTTCATGTGTTGATATTGTAATTGATTTCTTTCCTGGCACCACTGGATTAAACTTACTTGTTTTTCTAGTATAAAGTATTATGTTCTTTTGTTTATTTTCTTTATCAGGATTTTTCTGTTATATTCTTTATCCATTGATGATCTGTTTTTATACAAAAGTGGCTACCCTTTTCTAAACTAGTCAGTGTTGTAAAAAGTAGTGAAATTAGTGGTTAACATAAGTTCTATATAACTCATCGCATGGTCAATCAGTTAGTGTCAAATTTTTATTAAATTGTAAGTAAAAATCAATTAATTATTTGAAAATGAATCGCCACATTTCTTTTTTGTTAAGTTTTATTTAAGTCTTGGTTAAGTTTTTGGAACATTTTGTATTAAATCTGGTCTGTTTTTAAGTCAAGTAGTTTAGTGTAAAGTCTAGTTGTTATAATTATACATTGGAGTAATAATTTGTAAATAAATATTTGTTATAATTTTAAAAGGAGGTTGTGTTATTTATAAATAACCAGATCCTGAGAGAACCCAAAGTAAATGTTAAAACACTTAAAAGAAATTACTATGTAAAATAAAGCAATTTTCATGGCTGCAGAACCAGATACAGAAAAAATTACGAATTGAAAATATTTTCCAACAATTACTTTGAACTAGGTCCCAGTTTTGCCAAGTACAAATTATGCTGTAACTTGTGAAAAGATATCGAAAGTGTAGTATTCTGAAATATTAAAATTGAATTTTAAAAGAATAAATTAAAACGTTAAAAGGTTTCTTAAATAGTATCATTTAGTTTCATTTAGCCATGTTCACACATTATTTATTTTAAGTATGATTCTTGTACAAATTTTGTTAAATAGTTTTTTATCTGTAGCCTATGTTATTTCTTGTAGTTTTAATTAGCTTCTGTAATTCTATATTGATGTTTGTGATGCTTAATGTATAATTATAGTTATATGCAAACATATTATTACTATTAGCCCTATTATTTTATTTATTATTTTAATTCAACTTAGAGCTATGAGAATTATGCATGAATTACTTCTGTAATTTTCTTGCTCAAATTATTATTTTGGAGCTTCAGTTTTCTTTTTTCCCATATTTTCTTCATTAATTCTGAGAATGCTTTCTTTGCTCCGCTTTAATATTTTGCTTTTCTGAAATTTTCCCTGAAAAATCCTAGTGTTGTTAAATAGTTTTTCTGAATGCATTTCTATCATCTATTACATCTTTATCTAAGTTCAATGTTAGTATGTTTTTTCCATATTTTTAAATCATCTTGGTTTTTTTGTATTCTTTTAGCTTTTTGAATGTATTTTTTTAAGTCTTTCTTGGTTCATCCTTACCATCTATAGAATAAAATTCTTCTCCGTTTTTATTTAAACCGATTTGATTATAAATCTTTTTGTTTGAACGATTTTATGCCCAATATTTTTCATCTTTATTTACAGTTTCAATTATTGGACCCATTATTCTCATATCTATTATTCTTTTTAGTGTTTATTTCACATATAATGTTTCCTCCTTTTTATGCTTTTTATTTATATATTTATTTTATTCTCCTTGCTATTCTTCCTAATGTTTTTCTTTCTAACTTTTCTCTTACACCTTCTTTGTTATAGTTCAATGCTTATGTCACATATACTGCTCCTGATAACACTATTGTTTTATAGTACCAGATTTTTTTATCGCACGAAAGACTTTTTGTATTATTAATGTTATTAATAGAATTCAATTTAAAAGACAATATATTTAGTGTGTCTGTATGCAAGTGAGTGCCTTAGAACAACTGGGAAGGCTGTTCTACGAGAAACAGAGAAATTTGAGAGAAAGATCCTCTGCAAGATAATGGGTTCGAAGATAGTAGATGGACAACATAGGTTTCAAGGTTGAGAACAACTGTACAAGGAAAATGAATGGTTAATTGAACTGATTAGAAAAATATGACTAAAATTCTATGAACACCTGTGTGGAATAGATGACAACCGGTTGACAAAACAAATTTTAAAGATATTAAACAACAGACCTAAGGTGTCGGGATAAGTGATTAAAAGTCATAAAGGATATTGAAAAATTTCAACTTTTATTTTTGTTTTTTGAAGTGAAAACTACTTAAGGCACACCTTGGACTCTTTCTGAAACGTTAACGAAACGAAACTGTCACGTGTCGCACATCACGCGTCAAATACAGGAATAAAAAGTTATTTTTATTCAACTACTTAATGGGGAAACCCGAATTTCTTTATTTGAGATTAGTTTAATGAAATATGTCTATGTTAATGTATGTAGGCCTAATCAGTGTAATATTTAAAGTATGTAATGTAATATTTAAATATGAAACAATGCTTGATGGAGATTTTTTTAGATACTTAAATAAATTTGAATTTAAAGTATTTATAACATATTTTAGTTCCCATAAAACTAGTTGTTTCATTCTTAGAATATAATAGCAATGGACAAGTCTAACCATAGCAAAATTTCACAAAATGAGTAGTAACTCACAAATATAATTATACAATTTTGTATCTGATATTACTTTATGAGTATAGAAATAAAAATAATATTTGTTTTTCATGTATATTTCACTTATATCGTGTAGTCATAAGCACATACACAATTTTTTTCAGTTTAATTAAAGTTGTATTAACACCTTGGTCATTAGCTTTGGTTTAAGAAGTGTTGAATTTGTACATGTACCTAATAATTTTCAAGAACCCAGGTGGGAAACAAGCCCAGGATAAGGAGAATATGGGAAAAAAATTGTTCGTGAAATCTGTGATGAGAATTACCAAGAAGGAATTTAGGCAGTGCTAGCAAGATTTTTAAATACGTATTCACAATATCAATTAAATCAATTTATTTTATTTTTTGTTTTTCATTATTAGAACAGGCAAAAAGTAATATAAAAGAATTATCAAACATTTCAAATACAGCTGTTAATTTTTGTTGTTATGATTATAACTCTTTTTAGTAATTATCTCTGAACTATTTAGTGGTTTTAAAATTTACAATTTAAATTTTATGAGCGCAGTAGCTTGTACAAGATGACAGTAACAAGTTAAACAAAATTCTCTTAAGAAAAACAATAATCCATGCAAAATAGGTATAGTATAACTGTTTCAATAATAGTAAATGAAACTAATTTTTAACAGTAAAACTAAAGATATTTTTGAGCAAGGAACTTACAAGATTAATACTTTTGAGCATAATAACATTTTTATAGTTTCTTGATCTACTTTCTTAAATTTAATTTTTTTATAGCTAAAGGTTTTGTATATATATAGTAAAATAGCCACCACAATCTTTTAACCTCACCCCATTAAATTTTTTGAAGATTTGGTTTACGGTAACTAGTTTATTTGAAATGGATTAACACACTATTTTTATTAACACACAAAAGTTTCTAAAAAAACTAAATTGATTCTGTGGAAACTATTAAGAATACTACTGTCATTAAAATTTGAACTAAAACAAAATGTATCTTATCAAAAATGCAAATACGCAATGAATGAAATGCGGACCATTCGGAGTAATTTTTTAGGTAATGAGCCACATAAGCCTCATTAAAAGAATTTTAATTAATAATTTGTAAATTATGAGCAAGTGTGAAATTCATTCCCCGACTTTTGAGGCCCTTGCCACACCTCACTTTTTGATCCAGAGTTTTCGGATAAAAAAAGATTGCTGTCTGTCCACATCCACCTTACTGTTCAGATTTAGCACCATATGACTTCTGCCCTTCCCAAAAACAAAATCTGTCCTGAAAGGAAAATATTTTGACACCACTCCTGACATTGAGAGGGCCTCGACCGAGCAGTTAAAGGCCCTTTTAATAGAGGCGTACCCGGAATGCTTCCAATCATGGAATCAACATTCAGATAAGTACATTGCTAGCCAAGGAGTTTACTTTGAAGGAGATTGATTCAAATTTGATGTAAGCTTATTACTTTGTTCGTAATAAAATTATTCACCGTATTTTTTGATCACATCTCATATATTCAGAGAAATGGAATAAAACATATAAACATAATGAGTTAAACCAAATTCAGACAACTAGTTAATGACTTTCAGGGGTTTCATGGCGAGCCAAAACAGAACACTAGCTTGATGGAAGAAAGGAGAAAATCCTACAGTGAACGAATGCTGTTAAAAGAGCTTCCAGAAATATCTAGTCACTTTAGGTGTTCTAAAATTAGCCCAATATGAAAAAATAGATTTAAAAGTCTTTGCCTGAACTAATGTATCAATTTATCAGACTTTGGATGATCAAAACTCCACTGTTGATAAATTACAACTAATTGATACATGCCCAATTAATTGACAGTACTTCTAATACATTATTTGTTTATTTCACTTACTACCTACTTCATTAGTGAACTATAGAAAATGTAACCATTAATTTTTTTTCTTTATATTATTATTGATGAGAAAGAAATATTTGTAAAATATTACACACGGCATCATAATTCATTTACAGTTGAATAATATGAAAAATTAATCACGAACAAACTACTGATACAATTTATATAATTACAGTAATAAAAAAAATAATAAATTTTATATTATTACTAATAAGAATCATTATCATTCATAATTACTAAAGCAAGATGAAAAATTTAGATTAAGCATCTATTTCTTTCTAACATTATTTTTTACAATTTTTAAGTTATGCAGTTAGTCTATTTAAGCTACAGTTTATACAATATACTAAAAATTCATACAAGTTCCTAAAAAATTTTATTTTATTTTAAAACAATTGAATTCTGCAGTTTGATATGCAACACTAATGAAAACAACATGCAGTTTATTTTTCAAATAAGTTTTTACTAAATTCTTGTACAAGATATTGCAACAGTTTAAAAGATGAAAAATCTATCATGACTTTTCATGAAGGTTAAACGTATTAATGAGGTAATTTTGTTAAACAAAAATAAAACTTTTTAAATAATATTATAAATAAGTAATGTTTGCGTGTTTTAAGAGGTAATTTCAGAAACAACACGACTGATTATACAAATTTCTTCAGTGTTGGAAAGCTTACAGCATCCTGAGTAACATAGACTATATGGCATTATGTAATTTTCAATGACAATTTAAACAAATGTAAATGCTATATTGTAAATGCAGTCAGGTATCAGGTACAGTACAGTAACACCCAACAAAATGATATCATCCTTCACTCTTCCCTGTTTTTAAAATGTTTTAACATTATTTACAGGACAGATATATAGAAAATCAAATTCTATTCAATGTCTCCATAAGAAGTCACGTAATTCTTCCACAAAATTAAAGGAATCATACCATGTTTTTAACTCTGTAAGGGTTGATGTCATGTATACACAACGGCACTCACATGCTGGGTAAAGCCTACCACTGCGTAAAATTGTTTTCAAACTTAACAGCAAAAGTACTATTGTCGTCTTAAAATGACCAATTTTATTCTTTTACCATCATGTGCTGCGCTCTATTGGAATTAAAATTAGCTAGGACTCTATTGATAAACCAAATTTGAACCAATCAAAATCGGAAACCAGTCAACTAAATAAAATTCAGTCACCAAACAATCTAACCGAACAAGAAACAATATGGTGCTAGTAAACATAAAGAATACTCTTATGATGATGGATCCACCAAAATGTTTCAGTAGAAAGTAGGTTGTATAAAAAAAAGTAAAAGAATAAGTGATATAGCAGCTGTAACAGGCTAGTAAAAATTGAATATTTTTACAATAGGATTAAATGTAAAGAGTGGGTGCATCATCTTTTTGTTCGAAGTTTATTTCTAAAATGTTCATAGACATTAACAAAATAAGTAAATATTTGTTGAATGGAGAATCGGACGAAGAAAATGTAGAGTGAGAGAAATGTTGATATTTACGACAACAAAGAACTGAATACAAATTCTATCATGTCAACAGCCTTTGGTACAAAGACCTACTGAAATAAATGCTATTACAATACTCTAGATAGATTTATGATCACAACTTTTTTCGTCACACAAACATAAAGACACTAAATAAAAAAAAAGTTGAAAGTTCATAAATGTAACTTCATCATAACATGAGGAAATGTCATAAAAAATATATATTTTGCATGTACATTCTGTCCCATAAAAACTCAGTACTCGGGGGATAAAGTGACTAGAAAAATTAAAGTTGAATGAAACTGGGAAAACTGGTCAAAGTTGAAAACCATTTTATTAAATGAAACCCTCTGAGGTAATAGATTAGCCTTTGCGTAATTGCTAGTATTTTACTATTACTTATACTATACACTGTAAAATTGACTTGATTTTCCCACAAACACACATTTATATTTTTAAAAGTGATAATTAGAAAAAATAGTTTTTTTATGGATATATTGACATAATAAAATAAAAAGATTAGAGAAGTATTGGGAGTTTATTGTTTTCAGATGATCTGGTTAAATTAGGAAAAACAGAGGAAGAGATGGAAAGAGCACCGGAGTTCTGAAACGAAGTGATTGTTATGTATCGTTTGGAATTTAGTGAAGAAAAAATCAAGTGTTGGTGCAGAAGAGAAGGATTTAAGGCAGGAAACTGAAATGAAGCTAAATATTAAGGTTTTGAACGAAGCTAAAGAATTTAACTATTTGGGTACTGTTTTCTTATCATAAGGAGAATTGGAAAAGGAGTCAAGGAAAAGGATGCAGAGAGCAAGTGGTTTCTTCTAAAATCTGAGAAGTTTACTTTGGGTATAAGACTATTTTTGCATTGTAAGAAAGTTTATGTATAATACAAGCTTTGTGCCAATACTGACTGATACAACAGAAACATGAACTAGTAGAAGGAAAACAGAGTAGAATGGAGGTGACAGAAATTAAGTTCGAGAGGGTATGCTCAAAAAGACAAGAACAAATATAGTATTGTTTTTTTGTTTTTTTTTTGTTTTACGTCTGACTGTTTTGAAATTTCAGCTAATGCAGACGATGGAGAATAATGATATATGAAAATGAGTAATGAAAAAAAGAACTGACCAGGAATCCAACCCCCGAGAAATCGGCGGAGAAGCCAGTTTTGCTAACCACACTATGCCAAGCCAGCTGAAATAGCATGAGAAATGATATAATTAGGGAAAAATTGCTAATGTAGAGCCTGATAAGGAGAGTTGAATAAACAATGTTGAGATGGTCATGTCAGTATGATAGAGGATAGACTGCATAAAAGGATGGAGTACTTGGAGATGGAGAGAAAAAGACCAAGAGTGAAGTGATGGGTTCAATTATGGATGAAATAGGAAAAAGATGTGATGCCAAGAGAGCAAAATTAAGGTGACGTGATTCAGTAATAGAGAGAGGTGAAGAGGAATTATGTAGGGCCTGACCTGAAAAAAATTGAAAGAGAATTACTAAAGGCTAAGAGGATTATCACAAATAAATTTATGATGATAACTTGATATATAGTTATTGACTTATGGAGGGGATAGATTTGAAACTGCATTGGAAGTGCCTAGTTGTTTCAATACAGTGCCGTATTTTACGGGATAAATCTTTAAAAATGTACAAAAAAAGAAGAGCATGATCACAATAACATTTTAAATTGATCATATTTAGACTATAAATCGAAACAGCTAAGAAATAATCATTAACTTGACTATGCAAACAATATATTAAAACATACGTGCATACATACAATGCAGAATAGGTAACATAAAATATTTCACTTATAAATTGCATGCATTTTAAATTTTAAGATTCCTGGATATTAAAGTTTAGTTTCCTTAAATGTAGAAACTAGGATTTTAAAAAAAGAAACGAGTCTTTTTTAAATCTTATGATTTTGTAAATAATTCTCTTCTATAGTTCCACCAGCTGCCACAGAATGCGATAAATATTTTATATTATATTTACTGTAAAAATTATTACTAACAAATTAATTGTAATTATTAATTTATTAAATTGCGCACAATTGATCAATCTGAAAAATCATGTAAACATAAACAGTTAATACACAGATAATATTACAAAAAACAAACAACAGGTATCGACTGATTATATTTTCACTACTTCACATACCTGGACCTTCACCATTTTGTGCAACTTCTTCCTCATCATCTAAAAAGTCACCCGTTTCATAATCTTGTATACTATGTTTCACAAATTCATCTGAAAAATTTAAAAAAAAATGTCACAAATATTGAATGTACTTTCTGTAAAGAATTAACTTTATATGTCATGCTTTGTAACTTTAGAGGTTAAAATTGACGTACATTTTTATTACTTGAAACCAAAAAAAAATACTATTTTTACTTTCTCTTGTCTATATGAATATAATATAGGAAGGAAAGTATTGTTTTCATGTCGATTTTTCGAAATCGAGTTTTCACCGGATCTACACATTTTCAGACCCCCTGAATCTAAAAAAAACATGTTTTTAGCGATTGGTCTGTGTGTGTGTGTGTGAACATAATATCTCAAGAACGGAACATCGTATGAACTTGAAACTTGAAACTTAAGTTAGACACCACTATCGGAACTGACACGACCATTTTCATCAAAATTGGTCAACCAGAAGTAGTAGTTTATTCGTGTAATTTTTCACTTTTTTGCGATTTTCTCAAAAACGGGTCCTACGATTTTTTTAAAAATCGCATGGTTTACTCATTTTTTTATGCTCTACAAGGTAGGGTACCAGACAACTAAAACAAATCTTAAAAACATTTTTTTTTAATTTGGTGATTACTTAATCTCTAATGCTGTACGTACAGTACAGCAAACATAAGTTGAATAAGTTAAAGTACAGAACAGCGTAAAATGAAATAAATTTTACGAGTAAAGATGTAATTACTCCAGGAATTCGTTTACTAATGTGTCTTGTCGTTAATGTAATAAAATTTTTAATATAATATAATGCTGAATTGTTATTTATCTATTGTCATGAAAATATCTACTGTACACCAAAAAAGGCTCATACCATGAGTAAAAGACTCTATATTTACTCTATATTACTCTGTATTTCGAGGAATTTAATCCCAATACTCCCATTTTTATAATACTCCAATTTGATCATTTTTTTCTACAGAGCCTAGTTTAGTGTCAATAGGTGATTATTCCATAGTTTTAAGTCCGACAGAGGTTGATTTTCATTTAGCGTAATTCACTCATAATTAATTAAAATTAGAGTAGGTTTGTAATTTTACATTGTTTACTGGTGTGAGTGTTTAGCACTAGATTTTTTTGTAAATAAAATATTTTTTCTTGACATTAAAGCAGTTATAGTTTTAATAAAGGTTTCATTATGAGTTTCTTCGATCAAACAGGTAGAAGAGAAAACATTTAGTTAGCTTTTGCAGAATTACCGTAACTGTCCATTCCTTTACTCAGTTTTTATACTCTGTAAAACATTAATATGTGTTTCACTCTATTGAATAAATAACGATTAGTTGCTCAATTCAGTGAATTTTTAAGTTGTCAAGTTCAAATTCTAAATTCATAACTACAGATTAGTAATCATACCCAGTAGAGAGTCGAAAATCCGAACAAATTGGGACCATAGGTAGTTCAGATTTTCAAACATAACCTAAAATGCCGCTTAGGCCCATAGTTAATTTATTGGTTGAAATAAATAAAAACAAACACTTCTCTGTACTTATACATATTTAGTTGCTTTTAATGAACAAATTGTAGGCCTAGTGTGTAGTAATGCAGAAGTAGAGTAGTACTGTACTTTACTTTCACCAAAAATTTATGAATTTAAATAATAAAACTACAGTATATATTTTACTATATACACAGTAGATGTAGTGTGTATTAAATTGAAAAAAATACAAAACACTACGTACAGTTAAACAAAAGATTCACAATAAACCTTACAAAATCACTTACCATGATTTCAAAGAGTAAACCAAGATTTACTTTCGCCATTCTCGCGTAAATTAAAATATTGAAAAAATCCCCAGATGGCATTCAGATTTTTGATTTTTTTTGTTTTTACGTCTGACTGGTTTGCAATTGCTGCTAATGCAGACGTTGGAAAGGATGATACATGAAGATGATAGATAAAAAAATTCCAGACCTGACCGGGAATCGAACCCGGGACCTTGCCGTAGAAGCCAGTTGCGCTAACCACTACGCCAACAGGCCGGCCAAAAATTTTTGATGTTCAGATTATCGACACTCTACTGTATTAGTAACTAAGAAACTATTAAGATTTAAATAAAAATTTAACCATTGGTGCAATGTATCTTTACCATAATTACCACTAGTATTGGCATGATGATAATCAAGATCCTGAGGAATGTTGGTGGAGGCACTGTCATCACAATCACGCAATCCTTGTACTACTGCCTGGTGAAATTCCAGTAAATCATCTCCTACTAGCTTCTGTATAAAGTTTGAAGGCACAAGACCACGACGTCCATCCAGGAGCTCACCATCATAAAACCCATCCTAAACAAAGATATTGAATCAACTTAAATTTATGACATATTTAAGAACCTAATACCTATCTCAAAGGTGAAAATCCTCAAAACAACAGTGTTACAGGTAAAACTTATTTTGTCATAGTTGTTAAATATTTTAAAAAAGATTATTGTATAATACTGATTACAAAATGTGTATAATTAGCTAATTTTTATATTGTTTCATTTGATCATTAACTTCCAAAATAAGCCTAGAAAAAAATCAACACTTGCCTGTAGTTTATGTTTATATTTTTGTAGAACAGATGTGTACATGTACGTATAATTTTATTTTTTCAAAATAACCCATGATTACAAAAGAAGATGACAAAAGGATTAATTAACAAATATAACACACATTTTTTCTATTAGATTGAATTTGATAATAATGCATTTACGGTAACGGAAAAACATTTGTTTGGAAGTGAATGAAAAGGTGTAAAGAAGGTTGAGTATCCAAATTATACATTTGGACAAAAACTCTATGAACTGTAATGTACACAAATTTTTTTATATATATTATTCTGGGCTGAAATTAAAACCATCCGAACTCAATAAATAAATTTAGAGCCTTGCATACCTTTTTTATTGACTGCTACAAATTTGACTTCTCATTACTATTTACTACTATACTGGGAAAAACATATTTCAAAATTTGTGTGTGGTAAATTTGTTGGCATTGCCTTATAGTGATTATATTTTATTGTTTTTTATGTGACATATAATCACAGTTATTAAAAATAAAAAACATTTTATAAGACATTAATTTTTGTTGAAAATTAAGAATTGTAATGCTTGGTTGAAAAATTTTCGTAACAGAAAAGTTCAACCTTTTCATATCACATTGTTGAGAGCAATTCACAGTACGAAGTACGAACATATGTTAATATATACATAGTATATACTATTATCTTTGACATATACAAAAAAAATTTGTTTGTCAGCTACAAAAATATTTAAAGTTAAATGTTCAAATATTATTTAAAAATTCAACACAGCAATTTTATTTTAGGATGGGAAAGTACAGAAGTCAAAACTTTAAAAAAAGTGAACTATAAATAACACAAACATACCTCATCCATATTACCCCACACCAAGAGGTAATCTCCAGCATTTACGGCTAATTCTGCTTCAGGGCACTCATTCGGTGACTGCTGGTACGGATCATAGGAATATCTGCAAACAGCGTTAACTATTATTAGGTTTTTTCTTTAACAAATAGAAAAATATTGTAAATGACAAAGATTGTAATTGACAGATGATGGAATCGTAACGACAGAGAAATTCCCTAGAAAGTCTATAAAACAACGTATTTGGAATATAAATTACAATAAAAATTATTATTTCTTACCGTTCTTTCGATTGCTATTTAGTTTTTAAGTTGAAAAACTTACGATTGTTTTGGTGGTACACCTCTTCAGAGCATTTAAAAAATTAAAATTCAGAATGGTCATTCTATCAGTCATATCAACGAAACTTATATTACTGTTATATTAATTAAAAAATTTTATTGATAAGACTAACTGGAATGACCATTCTGAATTTTAATTTTTTAAATACTCTGAAGAAATACCACCAAAACGACTAAGTTTTTAAATATAAAAATCTGGTGTGAAACACTAACATTACTTTTTCTTGCCAAAGCAAATTATGAACAATATAGCCTAACATTAGTAATAAAACATTAAATTGAAACAAAAAAATTTAACCTCAATAAACATAACCTAATTTTAATCATGAGTGAATGACGCTAAATAAAAATCAACCTCAGTTTGGCTTAAAAAAACGGAAAATCACTCTTTTACGCTAAGCTAGGGTCTGTAAAGAAAAATGCTTTCAATAAAAGTTGTAGATCTTTTAATTTCCTATAAATTTGATTTTATACTCTTTTGTCGTAAAATGTATAATAAGGCTGAAATCTTAAAAAATCTGTAAAAACTTTTTTACACTATTTTGTGAGAAAATAACAGAAAATCGCTAATTGCCGCTAAACTAAGCGTTATACAAAAAAATGTTTGAAATAAAAGTTGTACGATTTTAAATTCTCTACAACTTTTATTACATACGTTTCTGCGCTAAAATGCATATTAAAGCCGCAATCTTAAAAAAAACTTTTTTACATGAAAACAGCCTCTCCAAGAATTTCAGCAGACATGATGCCACCCCATCTAGTAAAGCAAAAAAAATTTAGTAAACGAGATGATTTTTAAAAAAGGACCCGTTTTTGAGAAAATTGCAAAAAAGTGAAAAATGACACAAATAAACTACTAATTCCGGATGACCGATTTTGGTGAAAATGTTCGTGTCGGGTCTGATAGTGGTGTCTAACTTAAGTTCAAGTTTCATACGATATTCCGTTCTTGAGATATTCTGTTCACACACACACACACAGGGATCAATCGCTAAAAACATGTTTTTTGGGTTCAGGGGGTCTGAAAACGTGTAGATCCGGTGAAAACTCAATTTCGAAAAATCGACATGTAAACAATACTTTCCTTCCTACATATTCATATAGGTAAGAGAAAGTAAAAAGCAAATAGCAACCAAAAGAAAGGTAAGAAATAATTATTTATACCGTAATTCATTTGGAATGCTACAGAATTTTGTTACAAGTGTTCAGAAATGCTACCAACAAGGTTCATACAAATGCAGAGGTAGAGGATAAATTCACAATCTTAATCTCTTATAAAACATTCCCCCCTTAATTTAAAGAACATAAATCATGACCCTTTATATCTGTTCACTAACCATAACAGTGAAATGTTAAATACAACATAATTTTATTTCATATAATAAATTTATACAATAAATTTCACTAATCTCTTTTTTAAGCTGCCATGATTTCAAAGCCACTTTTTAAGCTCTTTATGCATTCAAACAACAAACTACTTAATAAAAAAACTTCGATACATTAAACAATGTGATTCTATAGTTTTAAAAATTCATTAATTTTTAAAACTATAGTATCACATCCTTCATACTTGATTCAGTAAAACCATAAGTTTTTCCGAATTATTTCCCTACTTCTTCAGTAATTGAGTACAAGAATTAATTTTTAACGTACAAATGAACAAATTTATTTTGAAATAGCTATGCACAGTCAAAATGGCACCATTTAATTTTTGAATTTCAAATTACTTTTTCTGAAGAATTTTATTGGAATGATAGTAGGTAATCAGTTTACTTAAGGTTGTATAAAAACTTCAGTTGTTAGGATCTATATGGTGTGGTGTTTACACATGAAAAATATTCAAACCCAAAGAGGAAATTTAACCCAGTTCTTTATACTATTGTATTTTTATGTGCTGGTACTAACCACATTAACAAAACTTTATTCTATCTCTTCATTTTTTGTAAAAAAGTTGAATGGGGATTTTATCATACTGACCTGGCAATGTAAACATAACAGCGGCCTTTTCCAGGTATATCTAACATATCAACTTTATCACTTCCTGGTGGGAGTTGCTGTTCTTGAAACGTACCAAATATCCCCGTTGGAGGATTTCCATTGAGAAAATTATTTCTGTCTAAAAAAGCAATAACATTTTATTAAAGTTTATAAATTAAAAAACTTAAAGCATTAAATAATTAAAAAATAATAATAGTTTTAAGATTATTCAGTAAACATTATGTACAATATTGGAGCACAGCTTGAGGCATTCAGAATTTTTAAAAATTATAATGGAAATCAAACTAAAGAAATAAACTCAGGGAAGAAAAGACTAGTAAATTAAAATGAAATCATTAGGAAACCTATTTAAATCTTTAAAAGATTTTTGTTACTAGTATTCTTCTTTTCCAAAACTCAATTTTGGCTTTCCTGAGTAATGTGTTCCATATTTTCACTTCACTCATACAATTTTCATGTCATGGAGAATTTTACCTCATTCAAAACAAATGATGCATCTGCCGCATCAAATGAACTTTGTCATGTGGCAGATGACACCTCTAAGGTGTCAAAGTTCTTTTGTATTTTCATAGATTTAATTTCTTTGCCAACAGCTGAGCAGTGTTTCCTTTAGTCGAACAGTGCCTTAGAACAGGGACAGGCAGCTAGTCATCTATAAAAAGTATATTAAGACAAAATATTTTAATACTTACTATCTAATTCAAATTGTGACGTAACTATTGTTGGAATTTGAGGCATTAAGCGGCCATGATGTTGGGGTACAACCATTGGTTGGTTTAATGTGGGTAGAATTGGTTGGGTTGCAGTGCCACCACTATTTATAACAAATTGGTACTGCCCTGTTAATGGATTTAATACCTGCGACTAAATAAAAAAAAACATAAGTCATTAATAATATTATGTATAAATATTAAACAGTAAAACCCTGATTATCCAAAATTCGCTTAGTCATAAACCGCCTTAATTTAAACGAACCCAAAAACCAATTTTTTTCATTTGGTGATAACTCAATTTCAATATTGTATATACGCACAGTACAGCATTTAAATACACCGTGTTATTAAAATACAGAACAGTGTTTAATGAAATAAATTATGAAAATAAAGTTTCACAATTCTGAGAATTCGTTTATTTATTCCTAACCTCCAGGATATGCTTCTAACAGAACGATGGAGTGATGTTGCACGGTTTCATCAAAAATCTCACACTTTTTCAAAAGACTGTAGGCTAAATAACTACAAAAAGATACCGTAAATATTAATTACTGTACAATACAATATTTTATTTCCTTGAAATTGTTGTATTTTGTTTACATAAACATTATAACAGTTATTACAGTCATATAAAATACTGTACAATCATTTTCACTATTTTTAAACCCTAAAAGTATGATTGCATGTTATCTGGAATTTGGGGTGTCCAAAATCGAGTCCACCCCCAATATTTTGGTTAAACAGGGTTTTACTTTATTTAAAAACACAGGTCTGTGTTGTTAAATTTGTCTGAAATATACCTACTGATTTCAATAAATTTTTTGATGCTGAAAATGGGGGAAAATATTATATAAATTCAATCATGTTTTTGTTAGGTTGAATAAAAATGTTCATGAAAGATGAAAATTTTGATTGAAAATGGATTTATATTTTTTTTAATGTTTGACTGTTTTGCAATTACTGCTAATGCAGATGGAAGTAAATGTTGAAAATGGAAGTAGCAGAAAAGGAAACATGGAAAACCTTTAAAGATGTACAAAGAGTTTTAGCAAAAATAACAAGAAGATGATAAAATATTGAACATAATATATAAGAAATATTAAAAATGATCACTAAAACATGATTTTAAAGGTGTATTTTTTAGATTAACAAACTTTCCCAAAAATTTTGATGGTAAAAAGTACGTTAGGTCCAGTGGAACGAGTCCACCAGGATAAATAGCTGGAGACGAGATACCAACGAATCTGGAATAAGAGCATAATCGCCTACTACATTGATTGTTAATATAGGATGCTGCAAGACCACAGAATAAAAAGGATAGAATAAAAAAGGAAAATATTCTACAAGGACTTGTAAGGTCACAAATAGAATTTTACTGGGTATTTTAATTAGATTTAATGATCATTTCAAGTAATTTTATTTTTCATATTTGTAAATAAATTTAAATGAAATTTCTTATATAATTTAAAAAATAAAACCATATATATGAAAACTTCTTACTTGATGGATAAAAATAGAGTTTATATTTTGATTCAGCATTCAAAAAAATATATTATCAAACTGAAAACAATTTTATATAAGTTAAATATGCAGACCTGTGTAATTTGTGTCCTGAAATTCATTAAACAAATATGAAGCATGTCCAGAATTCAAGGTCTATCTAAATGAAGTACTGAAGTCAATCATGTTCAATGTGCTTATTTGAGCTCTAACATATTAGCTCATTAAAGATATCATTGATATCAAATTATTCTTCTTCACTATGTTACTAAAATATCAACATCAAAAAGAGGTTATTGGCTAGTTTCGTGGTCTTTATAAAACAAAACCAGCAAGTTACCAGGCATCACAGCTTTAAAAATTGCTTTCATGTAATTCAGTTGCAAATACAGATATCACTTTACAGATTCTCATTCAATGGTGAACATGGAGCTTTAATATATTTCCCTCAAAATAATTTTGTCACCTAATTTGTTTATATTATCTCTCATGATTAGTGTTCTCAACTGAAATTACAAGGTTAAATAAGTTTCTCAACAACTGCACAATAAGCGGTTTATTGATTCCAAAATAAAAAATTATGATTACCTGTAAGTCTTTTGAAGTCAGCTGATAAGTTTGTAAAGCGGCTTGAGGAGCGACCTGAGGAATAAGAGGCATTTGTCGGGCATGCAATGTAGGTATCATTGGCAAACCGATGGCTGGAGCAGCAGATACCATGTAACTTGAGGTAGGAGCATCTGTCAGTCTCTGAGGTAATCCTCCACCTGCTGCAGTTCAAATATCATATAAAATACTGCCAATATCAAAATTATTATAATTAATAATGTCAAAGTATAATGACAATTTATGAACTGTAATTTTTTTTAAATTAGATAAATCGAAGAACTGACAATTTCATGGCTTAGTACGGCAAGTTACCACACACCTCAGCTTTCAAAATTGCTTTACAGACTCTCTTTCTATATTGGTATAGAGGATTAATACAATTCCTTTTACAATTGAAAATATTCATTTTCATTTTGAAAGTGAACTAGAGAATATCCAGATTAGGAAAACAGGTTTTAAAATGAGTTTATATGAAATAAAAATAAAACAAATTGTTGAAAACCAAGGTCTCATTTGAAGACCTCAGGATTAAAGAAATCTTAGACAAATTGTTGCAAAAGGAAAAAATCAACTCATTAACTAATGAAATAGTTAAAGTTAAAGAAATATGTGAACAATTATTCAGAGTTAGAATATTTTTCAGAAATACAATACAGTAAAGTTTATTTTGTAATAACCATAAGATAACACTTTTAACCACTAAATAACACTAATAACCATATCACTAATTTTATTTTATTATAGAAAATACTGGGAGCTTACTGTTTGCAGATAATATGGGGAAAGACAGAGGAGAAGGTGAATGAAGAGGTTGTTAAGTGGTTTGGAATTCAGTGAGGAAGAAAGTAAAGAGGTGGTGCAGAAGAAACATGAGGAGGTAAGGTAAGGATATAGAATAAGGTTAAATGGTAAGGTGCTGAAGGTAGTTAACAAATTCACAGAATTAAGGACCATTTTCTCATCAGGTGAAAAAGGAGTTAAGTAAATGGGTGCAGAGAGCAAACGGTTTCAGTTGACATCTGAGAGATTTAGTTGAAGTTCAAGAAGTTCCTATGCACTGTACAAAAGTTAAATATAATGCATACTTTGAGTCAATTTTCTATTTAATTTTCTGTTATGTAGCTGACAAAAACAGATGAAAGAAAGATAGAGTAGAATGGTAGAAAAGAAGTTCAAGAGGAGTATGCTAGGGAAGACAAGAAGAGATAGAATAAGAAATTATGTAATTAAATAACAACTAGAAATGGACAATTAAAGAGGGTTGAATAGACAAAGCTGTCACGTCAGTAGGATGGAAGCGGGTAGACTGCCATAAAGTATGCTTTACATAGAGATGAAAGGAAAAAGATCAAGGGGCAGAACAAGAGTAAAGTGGATGGGTTCAGTTATAGATGAATTGAGAAAAATATTTGATTCCGAGAAAGTAATGTAGGAGTTTAGTGATAGAGACGGGTGGAGAGGAGTTAAGGTAACATGGAAGAGGGATAAAGAAGATGATGATAAGTGATTTAATTTAAATAATAACTTTTTCTGGATAAATTCATTTTCTTTCTAATAAATCACTGATAAGTTATGAATAAAAATATTGATGCATTTGTGAAACCAAAACAGAATTAATATGTATATTTCGTTTACAACATCAACAATTACAAGTAGCCTAATCTTGCAGAACCAAAAACCCACCAGATTATAAAAAAACTACATGAAAATAAATAACAAATGATATTACTAGATAAATTTTCTAGATACATTTCTTGGTTAATTGATGTATTAGCATAAATTGACAACTAAAATTTTCCCCTTATATAATACAAAAATGAATCTAAACCGAATACCTGTGATACACAATAAAGTTTTATTTTATCAAACACCTTATGAAGGTATTTTCAACAGACGTATTACATTGATAATTTAAATATATTATATTCTTTATGGTGGTTTTAAAGAATATATATTTCAACAAATTCTGAACATTTCTGACATGTATTTTCCAAAGCCATTCAGGTTTCACAGACTGTAAAGCTTACTGTTTATTTAAATAATTAAACTTGTACATATTTTCCAGTGTATTGTTTAGAATTATATAACAAAAAAAAACACAAAATACACAATAGATGACTCTTTCCTGATTTAAAAAGGCGTTAGGTCCTTTTGGATAACACATATACTTCTTCAGGTGCAATAATAAAACATCAATGCATGCATACTTTCATCAGATTGTTATGACAATACAAAAAATTATATTGAGCAGAAATAGATAACGAAATGTTTACTAGCTTAGAGAGTTCACTATTTTCAAATCTTATCTAGTGGTTTAATAAATGGTATTTATAAATGTAGAATTTTTCCAGCTGAGCCATTTTTTTATATTTATTACGTACTTCTATGTTATCAACTTATATTATATATTATTTTTATTATTTTATCAAACATCCTATGTAGGATTATAAACAGCCATATTATTTAAAATTGAAATATATATTTCTAACCGCCAGAATACAGTAACAGAAAACACTTACTGATGTTTATAGCGTTTTCGTGTACCTTATACACATCTTCAGTAAATTAAAATTCTTTAAAAAAATTTTTGACATCAAAATTTAAAATTTCCTACTCCTACCATGGTAGAATTTTTTTTAAAGAATTTTAATTTACTGAAGATGTGTACAAGGTACACGAAAGCGCTATAAACATTGGTAAGTGTTTTCTATTACCGTATTCTGGTGGTTAGAAATATAATATTTCAATATATAATAAATAACAATTTTCCCATAACAGGAGTATTAAATTATTTGGACTCTATCTGCTAGGTCCAGAGCTACAAAATATAGTTCTGTTTTTTATCACAAGGTCAGCCAAATAAATGACTGAATCATTAAAGAACTGAAGAGGTAGAAGTATAAATGACACTAATCAGAGTTATCTCCTGTGAAAGCAATGAACTTCGTAATACAGCCAGACCCTGTGGTGAATGAAGTGAAGGTGTCATTTATAAAGTGGAAATTAGATGGTTTTCAGAGAGCCTGGCATGCCGACAAGCATAATTTTCCACTCAATGAGAAAGGCATGGTAAACCACCTCATTCCTCATTTTACTTAATAAAGCCTCTAGAGATTCAAACCAGGCTTTTTGGCTGATGACCTAAACAACAAAAACAATGCATAATAATATTGAAATTTTGCAAGTATGTAATAATTATTTTAAAAAATGGCTCAGCTGGAAATTTTTATATTTATAAATACAAATTTAAATATAAATCAATATAAATTTTGGTATTGCCATAACAATCTGATAAATGTATGCATGCATTGACATTTAATTATTGGAATTGAAGATGGATATATGATATCAAAAAGACTTATAATCTTGTTTAATTAGGTCAGAGTCATCTAGTGAGTATATGGTGGTTTCTATAATATAAAATTAAACATAAGTTTCTTTATCTGAATAACTAATTAATTAAATAAAAATTCCAAAAGTATTTTGAAAAATTATCTTAATTCTTAATATTTGTCTTCTAAATTTCTCGTTTATTTCTCTTATTTGTGGATATTATATAAGAAGAGTGTTTTCGATTTTTTAAAAGGTTTTACTTGATGGTATTTCACGATAACCACAATTCAATGTATTTCTCCTCATTTACGACCATGTTGAATATAGATGATACCCTTCAAATAAAATATGCTTATATTCAATATAGCAGAGTTTATTTTAATGTCAGACTCAGAATTATTTTGAATAAGAAACAAATTGACAACTGGATAAACATGTGAAAACTTTCACTAACTTGTATTGCTGCTTCAAACATCTTTTCATCTATATTATTCTACCTTCCCATATATTGTGTTTAGATATATTGTGTTTTAGATCTACTATCATCACAGTACATCAAATATACAAAAAGAAAATAATTTTATTAAACATATTTCAGAAGATGTTTTATACAAATAGCTGAAGATAAAGCATTTTCTGAAAATGTTTACATAAAATTAGTTTCAATTCTTATGTCTATGTACTCTGTCGATCTACCCATCTTTCACAATGTTTTATATTGTATGTGACTGACATTGAGTTTCTGTGATGTTTCTTTTTAAAAATATTTTTTAAGAGATGAAATGTTTGATACTGACTTTTCCTATACTCTTTGTGGATTTTGTATGGATTAAAATTTTAAATAAAAAAACGATTATGGATCCACTGAAACATTAAAGTGTGGGAAAGTAGGTAGAATAATAGGTGAAAGAAAAATTGAAGCAGCAGTAAAAGATTAGTGAAAACTAATTGTGTTGTTTTTTTATTTAGATTAATTACAAAATGCAGATTGCATTTTAAACCCTTAAGCATTTTACTTTTTATATTTAGCTGTATCCCCGTACCTTAAAAAAAAATAATACATACATATATTTATTTTATCAAACATTCCATGTAGGATTATAAACAGCCGTATTATTTAAAATTGAAATATATATTTCTAACCACCAGAATACGGTAACAGAAAACACTTACCAATGTTTATCGTGCTTTCGTGTATCTTGTAAACAGCTTCAGTAAATTAAAATTCTTTAAAAAAATTTTTAAATCGAAATTTAAAACTTCCTACTCCTACCATGGTAGAAAGGAATTCCTTATCTACCATGGTAGTAGGAAGTTTTAAATTTTGATATGAAAAATTTTTTAAAGAATTTTAATTTACTGAAGCTGTTACAAGATACATGAAAGCGCTATAAACATTGGTAAGTGTTTTCTGTTACCGTATTCTGGTGGTTACAAATATATATTTATTAAAACCCATAAATTTCTTCAGCTCAGTATTATTTTTAATTTAACATTAATATATTTTTTATTATTTTTAGTATACAAAATACAACGATATTGTTTGTTCCGTCATTTTAATATTGACATATCACCACCAGCTAACATGTTTTTATTAATTTCACTTTCACATAAAATATAATCACTATCTTTATTGGAACTCTTACCAAAATCACTAAATTCTTCATGACTTAATAAATTATCTACATCCAAATCAATACTCTCATGTTTACTTGCCATAGTGACAAAAAAATAAGTGGATGGAATTCACTGTCACAAAACAATCATTTCCTGATACTAAGAGAGTGAAAATATTAAAATTGAAACAAAAGGACTACCAATATTGTTCATACTAGCACTCCTAACAGTCTACTTGTATAGAATATTTTAATCTTTTATTTTATGGTAGTCTAAACTGGATGATGCACAATGTGAGATAACTCATCAAAAGTTAAGAAATATAAATCATTAGGCAAGGTATCTCATTTATAACCCTTAAGATTTTAATGATTTATTCATGTATAAGCAATAATCACGATAAAGAAGTTAAGTAAATTAAAAAGAGATTTAAATGTTTATTACCTTACCACATATAACTGTTTTAATAAAAAAAGAATCACCATCCTGTATGAAGGAATGGGGATGATTATTACTAATTAGAAATGGAAAAATTCTGCATTAAAAACATTGATAATAAATGCAATCTAAGAAAATATTTTTTAATTAATAAGTTTGCTTTGATACAGATACTGAAAGATTTAAGTGTAACTTTAAATCAAATACTTAAATAAATATTATTGCAATTTATTTAATAATAAATTTAAAAAATTAAAAATACTGATATAACTAAAGCTTTTTTAATTGTTGTAATCAAAAATAAATATATTTAATTATTATTAAAAGTGAACATTTTTAATGTTTTAAAAATACTGCATGAATTATTAATGGTGTAAAAAGAGCGAAAAATCATAAAAAATGATATAATTGAAACTCACATGACACAAAAAAATATTCATAAATATTTTAATTTTTCTAAAAAGAATAAGACTATCATTTCCACATTTAGATAACAGAACTAAGGGTTTGCTTTCACCGCAAGACACAAGCTCTGGTAATTTAATACACACTGAAAACAAACTAACAACCACTAACACAAGCACAACACAATAACTTGCAATCATCCCCAATATTAAAGATCGGAAAGTCAGGCGCAGCATTCAAAATAAGATTTCAAATAAATATCAGTGCAATTAATAAACACAATACATCACATTTCATGTAAGCATACATTCATTTTTTTAGAATAACACTCATTTTATACTTATATGACCTTTGTAAAAACAATTTTAAAAAATAAACAGTAAATTCAGTTTTGCGGAACAAAATTATAATTTTCCTTTAGAGAATTGTATTAAATTTTAGTTAAACTTTTAAGGGTACTCGGAATGGAGAAAATTGAAAAATTTTCACATATTCAGTTTTTTGCACATTATTGAAATTCAGAGTTTTCTACATCCAATGATGTGTAATTTGTTGGGGTTTTGGCAGTTTTATCCAAAAAAATAAATAAATAAATAAATAAAAATATGTTGAACCCTTGCGTTATTTTTTAAACGTTACTAGTTAGCGTAAACATATCTATTTTTTCAATGACAAATGATAAATTTATAATTTTGTTTAGTTTTAAACCTTTAAGTTGGCATTAGAACAGCTGTGAATACAACAGTTGAGGAATTTCCAGATTATGATTCTGGAATGCATAAGAGGTAACTATTTTGCAGTACTTATAATGTATTCTCTTTTAGTTTTTTCTTGATTCCTGTAAACAGTAATTTTTGACACATAAGGAGCATTTTCTCAGCCAACTGAGAATGAATTTTAATGAATTATTGCACAGCCTTTTAAAACAAAATAGCAATGTGCTGAGTTAATATTACAGTAAAATAATGTGTTTAAATATTTATTTTTCACTTAAATAGGCAAAACATTATGCTTTTTTAAAGTGGAAATTCCAAAAAATATTTTCTTGTCTTCCTAACAAAGTACAAAGATGCTACTAATTCTGTGGGTATAGAATAAACTGAAAAAACCACAAAAAAATTTGACAGGATAACTGTAATAGTTCATGAGAAAATGTTCCTTACATTAACATTACGGAAATAGGCATTCCGAGTACCCGTAAGAACTTTGCCTCTCAAATTATGAATTACAAGTCTAACTCAAATGGCTTTACACTCAATCTGTTAGTTGCAGGGCTAAAATAAATAGTTCTGTTTCTTATCACATGGTCGGCCAATTAAATGACTGAATCATTTAAGAACAGAAGAGGTAGAGGTGTAAAAGACACTAATCAGAGTTATCTCGTCTGAAAGTAATGGATTTCATTATACAGCCAGATGCTGTGGTGAATGAAGTGAAAGTGTCATTTGCAGAGTGGAAAATATATGCTTTTCAGAGGGCCTGGCATGCTGATAAGTGTACTTTTCCACTCAGTGAGGAAGGCAATGGTAAACCACCTCACTCCTCGATTTACTTAGTAAAACCTCTACAGGTTCAAACCAGCCTTTTGGCTGATGACCTAAACAACAACTCAAATGGCATGAAATACAGCTCAAGCCCAGATTTTAACAAAAAATAATAAAAAATTTACCAGTGGGAATTTTGTAATTCACATAAAATTGTAGAACATGGACGACTAACAGAAAATGAGCATTCATTCATAGTTGAGCAGATGACTGATGCTGACTATTCCGATTTGTTTAAATAACAAGTCTTGCAAGTTAACAAATATAATGTTGAAGGTTCCTCTGGCAAAATGTTAAATGGCAATAAAAATCTTAGTGTAAGTTCAAGGTAAACAGTTATAAGTTGGAGGTTTCTTTAATTTTCTTTAACAGTTTTCACAAAATAAAATAATTTTATCTTTTCCTGTAATATAATATTAATTCCTAAAAATATAAAAAAATATTTGTTTATGTCTTATCACAATTAATGTAAAACCTGATTTTCAGGAAAACAACCCTACACACAGAGAGAGATATCATGTTATGAGCTCCCGGTGAAATTTTATGTCAATATCAAGATTTTTGGCATTACCACAGCAAACAATTAGTGACGTTATGCAGTGAGGCAATGTATAATTTCTTGTAATTGCTGATGAACAAGCAAAGGTTTTACCAGTAAGCGATTTATATTGTAAGTACATCTTGTATTAAAAATTTCATTATATTTGTTCTCTTTCAACGTTGTTTATCATTATCTTAACTTTAATTGTTGTTTAAAAACCTAATAAAAATATATTTTCATTATAAATTTATCTAGTTTTCTTTTTCAAACATGTTTTATATGCAGAAAGCATGTTAAAAAATCAGAAATGGGTTCGGATTACCCAAAATTTTGGATTAACAGGGTTATTGTGTATTATTTTTTAAAACCTGGTAACAAGGTCAACTGAAATCAAAAAAGTCATAATCAATTAAATAAACACTCTATCTGCCTGTAATAAGCATTGGGTTTCTTCTTAGCTTGACATAAAACTAAAATCACTGAACTGTAAAACCAATCTAATCTTAAACTCACAAATGACCTGATTATTTTTCATTTTTTTTGTAAAAGTACTCCTGCTTGCACTAGATTCATAAACACAGCCAATTAACTAACCAGTAGCTGTTCAATCATAAAAATCCCTTCATAAGATGATGCGTCTTATGGCTGGTGGCAATTTTTAAAAAGGGCTTACCTTTGACTTATGGTAAAAACCATTAGTGATTTCTGTATCGATGCTTTAAGAGAAATCAAATGAAACAAATTTTTTTTTCAAAATTCCAGCTTTGATTTCTTGACTTCCGATTTAGGGCCACTTCCGGTCAAAACCAAAACTTTTAACCCAATGATTTCGTTATCTACTCTTTAAGAGAAATCAAATGACACTATTTCTGTTTCCAAATTCCAAAATTGATTTCTTGACTTCCGGTTGTAACCGGAACTTCAAACCCAATGATTTATGTATCTACTCTTCAAGAGGAATCTAATGACACTATTTGTTTCCAAATTCTGACTTTGATTTCTTGACTTTCAGTTTTGGGGCACTTCTGGCTGAAACCAGAATTTCAAACCCAATTAAGGCCCACTATGTTTTTCGTGTAGATTACAAATGAAAACCGTTTGTTGCTATCTGCTATAGTTCCTGACTAATTTTTTGATTCCCAGTTTTGGGCCACTTCTGGTTGAAACCGGAACTTTGAACCAGCCCTCTTACTTTGAACTTTTAGGCCCTCTAACTTTTTGTGTAGATTACAAAACCGAAAACTGTTTGTTGCTGTCTTTTGTAGTTTCTAACACCTGGGTGTGAGGGACAGATGGACGAAGGAAAATAATAAACGACAATTTTATAAATTGTCACCAACATTCAATCATAATAACAATAAAACTTAATATATTAATAATTTTGGTCTACATACTCTAAAACAACAATACAGTTACAGATTTTTAACTAAACTGAAATCTGCCTTGAAACCACATCAAAGAAATCTAATCATTTAAAAAACATTCTACCATCATAACTTAACTTAACTGGAATAACAAAAGTCAATACTCATGATCTATACTCATCTGTTTTACAAGGATTCCAGCCAAAATAAGAAACAAGGTTGATATCCTGACTAATGGAGATAGGATGAACTATCAGTTTGATTGGAAAACTAAATTTAAAATTAAACAAGTTTTTTTTGTGATGATGCGCCTACATAAGCCCCAGCTTGTGTGTAGGATATGAGCTAATATCCAGATGAAAAAATGCCAGATTTTACTACGAATCGAACCCAGGGCTCCAAGCATAGAAGCCAATTGCACCAACCACTACACCAACATGTCGGCCAATAAAATCTCTTAGAATGATTTTTTCATCGACCTTTAATAATAAGGATTATTGAGTTTACACAATATAAACTGAATGTACATTTACATTTTTATATAAATGTTATCCTGAAAAATTTACTGCAACCAAACATTATACTTTTGAATTTCTTTCAAAAAATAATCTATAACTTTAGAAAATATACAATTTTAAGTAACTGCTCGTTTCACACAGTTAATATATTTCGTGTAGTACACTACATTGGCAGATAGTCATTGGATTATTCCTTAGAAATTTTTTTTCTATCTTTCAGCTGCTTACCACAGTAATGCTAATGAAGAGTTTAGAAAAACAAACTTTTTTGAAGATCACATTTTATAGAAGAATAAAAGCAAGACTCAGCAAGTTCACCTATAAATGTAAAAAAATTAATTCAAACTTTTTTGTTTCATTGGAAAATTTTTCAAGAGATGAGGTTACTCAAGTTGAGTTTCATGCTCTTATTTAAACCAGTGCATTTGTGTCATAAAGGAAGTCACTTCCTCATGGAAGAGGTTTCAAAAACCACATGCTGACACATTGTCGATAAACTCCGGAAACATTTACCAATAAATTTGTTCCCTACGCCTTTACTAGCAGCTCCAATTGGGGCCACTATATAATAATAATTATAAATGTCTTAAATACTGCTTTTGACCTAACGTTTTTATAATAAACCCTATTTAAAATCACCAGGTTAGTCAAGCAGTAAAGTCGTCGCCATGATTTAGCTGTTTTCCCATGATTTTCAGAGACAAAGGTTCCATGACTCAAATCCTAGTAAAGGGGGTCACTTTTATACAAATTTAAATACGAGAAAGTGGTTACCGGTGTACTTTGATGGTTGGGGTTCAATTAACCATACTCTTTCAGGAATGTATGACCTGAGTCTGTACAAGACTACACTTTATTTTCACGTCATACGTATCATCCTCATCTAATTGGGCCACGGGATTGCTTATTGTTCTTAAATTGTGCAGATTGCAATGTACACATATTAGGGATAAAAATAACTTGTCTATAATATTTCACCAACAACCCCACCATTATCAGTGCTGCAAACCGTCCCAGAACCTGCCATAGGGAGCACTACCGACGCACAGCAGGCAGTGCCTCCCCTCCACCATGGAGTGTACGCACCAGAGGGCTGACCACTGGTGGCGGACGCTACACCCTTGCACTGGTCAGCTGAAGGAAGCCCGTGCATGCCTGCTGACACCATGGTGAAGATATAGGTCAGCGCAAGGCCAGAAAGAACCGCCTCGACCGACCTGACACTGTGGGGCTCTGAGGGCCTCCACAGTCATGCTGCAGTGGGGACCTAACTGCCGCTGAGGGAGAGCTAGGCCTGAACCCAGTAGCCGAGCCGTCACTCTTCAGGCTCTGCTCTCAGCACGCCAGCTCGCCGCTTCCAGCCATCTACAATGGCCCTTTTCAGGGCCCATAACAAAACAAACCCAGCCTTTTTCAGGGTCACCAACCCGCTAAATACAACGGTCCTTCTCAGAACCCCCAACCAATTAAACAGCCCTTTTCAGGGCCAACAAATTTGCAAGCAAGATTTTGCCACATGTCATCAGCCCCGGTTGATGACAAATAAAAAGAACATAATTTTATTTAATTATATATATTTACATGAAATCTCTGAATAAATCAAAAACTCCATTGTCGAACTGGACATTAACGAATACATTCCAATTTTATTTTCAACAAATAAATTTTATATAGATAATTTTCTATTGTATAGTAAACTACCTCAGCAATATAACCTTTATGTTAAGATAAAGAGCCTACAACATAAATTTTAATTTCCATTTCAAATTAAATTTCTAACCTCCAAATTTAACTTTTATCAATATTACTTTCAATTGTTACTAATTTCCAAAGATATTTCCCTTTCCTCATAAAAAAAACATAATAAATTTTAAATAAAATTTGCATTATTATAGATTGAAAAATCCTAATACCTGATACAGGATATACAAAAAAAATACTCTAATCACTTTTACCTGAATTTCATATGAAACATTATACATAATTAAAAAATATATATAATAATATTAAACAATTTAAAAAAATCAAATTAATAATTTAAAAGTCAAACTTTACTTAAAATCTACATTACCCAGTGTTACCATTACCCAATTGCACATTACCTAGTGTTTCTTCAATGTTGTATAAAATTACTGTGTTTGTCTATACTAAAGAGTATCATAATGCCAAAACTATTAGTTCTTGTGAATTATGTATTGTTGTAGGTTAAGAGTGCAAAACAAAATGCGAATAATTTTTTTTCTAATGTATGTATGAAATGCATATTCGTGCATCTACATGGAAGTGCTTTCAGTACATAAATACATTAATTTGATATGTACATAAATAAAAAATAAAAGAACTATAATAAAGAATTGAGTTGTAATTCAGAATACAAACAAAAATTAGCCTGGTGAATGAAGCAGAATAGTGCTCTAGCAAAATTGAGCTGCCCTGTAAATTTTTAATAAATAATAAAAAAACATAAGATATTTTGTTCAGAAATATAGCTGTAATTTATCTTCCAAATAGGATTTCATCAGTTACATGTGAATCATAGAAGTACTTTACAGCACTGGTATTCACTGAAAAATAGATAAGTGGGTGTTTTTACTCATAATAATAACCTAGAACACGTACAAGCATTGGAATTTCTGATATGCCACTTGATTTTTCCTGAGAATTTTACAATGATTAAATCTGTAGTAAGACATTAACTCGAGTTCCTATAAGAACCCAAATATATTTTGTTTAACCCTTTCAGTGCCCAAACAATTTTTAAAAGTTTGACTCTAAAGTGCCACATAATATATAATAAGGATGTACAAAAGAGGCCAGCCCTTATTTCAACAACTTGCAGACGTAAGCCTGCCATTGCCACCCTAAATTTCAACATTAGAAAAAAATAAAATTGCCCGTAAAAAATTTAATTTTATTGAAATCATTAAAAAGAATTATTGTTCTGATAACACTAAGATATTCAAAATACATTATTCTGTTAATTTTTGTTTGAAAAAATTATTTTTGTAAACCTCTGGTTATCCGGACATGCCTGTTATGCATAACTTATGCATAAGTTATGCATAACTTACGAATGTCCAGTGAACCGGACATTGACATTTAACGTAAAAAATAACAACCTATTTTCTGGATATTGGCACTGAAAGGGTTAAACAGTCCCTGCATATCCTTCAAAGTTTTTTTATTTTATTGACTGATGTACCTACATAAGCCTTAGGCTTGTGCATAGTTAATGGTAAGAGATGATATACAGATGAAAAAATGACCGGGATGACAGATGGAAAATTACCTGACTGGGAATTAATCCAAGAACCCTGGAACAGAAGCCAGTTACGTTGGCCACTACACCACGGGCTGGCCGGTTGGTTACTTGTTAAGTTTAATTTTTAACTGATTAAGGGTAAATGGATACAATTTGAATGAAGTTGACAACAACAGTATTTCAGATTGCAGTTAGTTATTTTTTGATGGGGTCTTTTATACAGAATTTTGACAAGAGCTAATGACCATGACAGAAACGTTTTGGTCATGTTACTTTTGAATTTATTCATTTATGGTGCCAATTTTTAAAATTGTCATCTAATTGTCTAATCATTTTTCTTTATCTGTCCAACACCTTCAGATGTCAGAAACTACAAGAGATAGCAACAAATGGTTTTCGGATTTGTAACGACACAAAAAAATAGTGGGCCTAAATTTGGTTTGAAGTTCAGGTTTTAAATGGAAGTGACCCAAAACCAGAAGTCAAGAAAACAAAGTCGGAATTTGGAAACAAAAATAGTGTCATTCAATTCCTCTTAAAGAGCAGTTACAGAAATCACTAACGGTTTTTGCCATAGGTCAAAGGTAAGCCTTTTTAAAAGTTGCCACCAGCCATGAGATGCATCGTTTCATGAAAGGGTTTTTTTAATGTTACTCTACTCATATTGTTTATAGCACAGTAATATAAATAACCGGTATTTAAAAAAAAAATATTTTTGAAAAAAAAAACAACAATAAATTAATTTTTATATTGTACTGATGGACAAATATCTGTCACTTCAAAAACACAAATTAATATTTTTCGCTTGAGTGTTTATTAATTAATGTAACTGAAGGAAATCCGTTTTTGTTCTGAAAATAAACTTATTGAAAATGAACAGAAGTTATTATCAACTGCTGTTAATAAATAACAATTATTGACTGCTGTTGTAATAAAATAACAAAAATTTATTGTTTCATATAGTTCGAGTAATAAAGAGTACATAGTAGCTCATGACAACTTCAGTTCATAAATTGTCTGTTTCACAAAAACTAATAAATACACTTTTAATAATCTTAATACCATAACTAGAATCAAAAATTTATACGTCTAATGGATATTTTTAGTTATTTTTTTTTAAATTTTATTCAGACTTTGTGACTATACACAGCCTGCACATAATATATGTAATAATTTGTCATTTTACAGAACTGAGGATCTGCATTTAAAGTCATGTGAATTGTGGAAATTTAACACCAGTTAAAAAACCGAGGCTTTTGTTTATGGCGGAGCAGACTGTAAGTTAAAAGTCAGCCATTTCAATAAGAGTCCAAAATTATTCCAAAATGGTTTAATGGGTATTTTACATAGGCTACGTAGTTTTCAATGGTACAAACTGTTCAATGGATTCAATAAGTAAGCTGACTTCAGAAAATGTTTATGCCTGAAGATTTTAGGGAATTTTTTTAGATGTGTTTGGATATTTTTGTTGTTTTAGAATATGAGGGTAAAAATTACATCAAAATTTTACCCACATCCCTTAAAATAAATTTGGGGTTCGAACAGCAGCCACTAATTTCAGAAGTCATAATCTGGGTGTAGCCTAATTTAATTTGCATGAAAGTTGTGTCAAATTGAAGGAAAATTTTAATTCTAGAGTATTATGTATGATTCAAGATGTTTATGCATTAAAAACATTTACTTTAACAATAGTGAAAATGCTGATCAACAAAGAAAATAAATAACGTTTAATATTGTTCAAAAACATAAAATTACCTACTTCATACAAGTGGTACTCAAGAAGAAAATTTAAGTAAATTAAAAAATAAACTTTGGCATTCAATTGAGTAGATCAAAAAGACAACACAATTTCATAAAAATATTAAAACACTTCAATTCTTGAACAAAATATAAAAGTTCAAAAAATTAAAACTTAAAAAAGAATTGTTGGTTCTGCTTAGACATTTCTTTTGTTATTATTTATTTAATGACGTAAAAAAGCAAAGGTCCATTATACAATTTTCAGCTAGGCTCTGAAAATTATTACAAGCTCAAACCCTAAAAGTTTTTGGGTTCCTTAACCCAAAATATTGCCCACAACAGGCAAGTGAAGTGTTAAATTACGAGTGAATTATATGACTGCAGAATTTAAGAACAGAAGAGATAGAAGTGTAAAAGATATAGTCAGCATTATCTCCTCTGAGAGTAATGAATTTCATTAACAGTCAGATTCTGTGGTGAATGAATGAAGGTATCTTTTGCAGGGTGGAAAGTAGATGCTTTTCAGAGAACCTGGCATGCTGATAAGCATACTTTTTTGTTTAGTGAGGAAGGTAAACCACCTCACTCCTTGTTTTACTTAATAAAGCCTCTAGAGGTTCTAACTAGCCTTTCGGCTGATGACCTAAACAATAACAACCCAAAATAATGTGTAATAACTAGATAAATAAATAAAATCTATTGATACATAATATCAATATTATGTTCAGAATAATTTTCAGTATAAAAAAGTGAAGATAAAACTAGATTTAATGGTAAGACTCTCTACCTTAATTTTGTACAACTTTATAACTCATAATTGTTATATTTTTACTGATAAAATCTTATTTGGAATCTGAAATACACATAAAATTTTCAAACTTAGCAACCTAAATTCCAAAATAATTTAAACCATGGTTCAATAACTAATTTAATGATCAAAGTTCTAGGATAGTTATAATGATACAAACACTAATTACATGAGAAATTTTAATTAGAGGTACAAAAATAAATAAAAGCAAACACAAATTTAAGATTAACAATATTTGTGTACTGAATACTCAGCATACCTACTAAAACCGAAAAGAGAAATTTTTCAGTGATTTAATAGGAATCTAAAACTAACTCTAGGGGTAATTTTTATAAATCACTACAGTACAGTCCTATAAGTGTAAAAATTTTACTAGAGGTTAAATTTAAGTACAGTCACATACATGTATTATACAAACATGCAACTCCTTCTCTGATTGTAGTAAATAAAATAGATAAAGGATTAGCTAGGATCTTTAGGATTAATAAAAAGGAACAGAACAAAAACATAATTAGAGGATAGAAAAATAGGATAATGGTGATTGTAACATATTATTAAAAATTCCCATATCAGTGCCATTAACGCATTCGCTGCTGAACAACTATAAAAATGTATAATTTCTGTGCTCTAAAAGTTTTCCAAGCCTCTTATCTCGGACTAGGTACATGATCAGTACAGTACAATAAAACACTCATGATACAAGGTGTGCGATCAGCAGTCAATGCGTTAAGGATTGTTTTTCTATAAACTTTCTAACCGTAATATTATGATATAGTTGTTTACATCATAAGCCGAAAGGCTGGTTTGAACCTCTGGAGGCTTTACTAAGTAAAACAAGGAGTGAGATGGTTTACAACTGCCTTCCTCACTAAATGAAAAAGTATGCTTATCAGCATGCCAGGTTCTCTGAAAAGCATCTACTTTCCACCCTGCAAATGACACCTTCATTCATTCACCACAGAATCTGGCTGTAATGAAATTCATTACTCTCAGAGGAGATAACTCTGACTAAGTGTCTTTTACACCTCTACCTCTTATAAGAAACCTCTTTTCTTGTGATAAGAAATAGAACAATTTTTTGTAGTCCTGGAACTAGCAGATTAAGCGCAAATAATTTAACACTCCACCTGCCTGTTATGGGTACATTACAACATTATTTAAAATTAAAATATTAATTTTGATAGTTTTATAAATTTTTCAAATTATTTGTATGCAATCTTACAACAATTTATAATTTACAGGTTTCAAAATATGTTAAATTTATGAACAACGAAAAGAATGTCAATAGAAAAACAATTCAGAGAGACATTATTCAATAAAATAATACCTGACAATTAATATAATTCTTGTGTTAATTAAAATCTACTAGGGTACTGGTTTTAGATTCAAAAACAACACACAATTAAATAAATAATCTAATTATATTACACTAAAATATTACTAAGTATACATTAATAAAAACACTCTCTTCTCAAAAATCATACTATCGAGTCTCTTTCAGATGTGAACAAATGAGGGACTTAAAAATTACCTTCCTTATTTTTTTAAATTTTACATCCGACTGTTTTGCATATAAATTTCAATGCAGATGATAAAAGATGAATAAAGAATAAATGAAAATTAATAATAAAAAATGCCTGGCCTAAACAGGTAATCGAACCCGGGATCCCTGGTATAGGCCAATTGGATTGACCAATACACCACAGGTCAGCCAAATTTCCTCTATATTAGAAGAACAATAAGTAACTGTTTTTAAAAAATTTAAAAGAATGTTTGTACATAAATTACATATACAATTGTTTCACGACTAAAAAATTGACATTATAATTGATTTTTTACAAACTTCAGATGTATTGCTACAGCATAACAATGCTGGCCTGCATATGACCTGTTTGACAGCTCAGACAATAATTTCATGATATAAAATTTGATTGTCTTATACACCCACCTTATTCACGAGATCTCAGCCCTAGTAACTTTGTTCAACTAGTAACTAGTAACTTTGTAAAGAATCAATGGGAAGCAAGCATTTCAGACGTGATGAAGACGTGTAATTTGCAGTGCATACATGGCTAAAGTCACAACCAAAATAATTCTTTAAACTTGGTATCTATGCGCTTCTGAAGCATTGGAATATTTGCATTGAACAATATGAAGACTACACCAAAAAAATAGTATGTATGATTTCTTCTTAATTGTTACAATACACAACTTATTTTAAGGCAAATTTAAGGTTTTCATTTTATACACCCTCATATTTTTCAAAGTTTATCACACTTCAGGGCATACCTCCAGCTGGATCCGTCATTTGAGGTACGAGGGGGAATCAAATATAAACCGAAATTCTGTTCATACGGACAGTGGGGTGTGGCTTCTGAGATTCATACATGGGGATGCTTAGAAGACATTCCACCAATAGAGAATTTCACATTACCACCTCTTTAGTAACTATCATGATGAATGAGCAAGAAGTTGTCGGTTTCACAAAGAATTATTATAAACTTTCTAACAAAAGTCCCTCTTTTGTTAGAAAGTTTATAATAATTCTAAAAACCATCATTCTAAAACCATCATTCTGATGGTTTTACTCCCGTAAAACCATCAGAAATTTGAGGAGGCTTGAGGCACAGTTCAGGGATAATGGTCTTAAAAAGACACAAGTGTATTCATAGCACAAACAATTTTTTGAAGGGCTAGAAGTCATACAAATTGAAGGTCACCACGTCAACCAAGAACCAGCATCACAGAGGGTGGGTATTCATACTGTTGGCCAACTTCTTGCTGATGAACGGATATTAACCATAGCTGAAATTGCTTCTGAAGTGGGAATCAGCTTTGGCAGTGCTCAGACAACCATTATGGATGACCTTGAATTTTGGAAAAAAACAAGGCTTTCCTATAAGAGACATTATCCTGCTCCAAGATGATGCTTGACCTCATACAGCTGCCTTAACTCTAGTAAAAACTGCAGAAATGTCCTGGAACGCACAGGAACACTCTTTCTGCAGTCAGGACTTTTCGCCCTGCAATTACCACCTGTTTGGACCCTTGAAAAATGCTCTAGGAAGTCAAAATTGTGGTGAAGATGTTACAGTTGAACCTTTCATGTGCAATTGGCTCATGGCACAACCACACTCATTTTACGATGACGGTATAAAAATATTATCCATCTGTTGGGAAAAATGTGTCAGGAAATTAGAAGATTATGTAGAAAAATAATTTTATGTCTTTATATTTTTAACATGTTTCAATAAATTTTAAAACAATAATTCCGGTTTATATTTGATTCAACCTTGTATAATCAGAATGGGTTTTACCCAACATATTTCAGTTTTCAGGAACTTTACTTTTTGCATGAGGAAAAAATAAAAATTAATGAACCCAAAAAATAAAATTATAAATGCAATCATAATGACAAAAACCAATATTAATCTTTGAATTAAATGTAACAGATGTCTCTTAACACTTAACAGATAAATAAAACTATCAAAACTAGAACATTATTTAGTGTTTCCGACACAAATCAACTACTTATCAGGAAATATTTGAAATAAATTTTCAAACATGCATTACTGCTAATATATTAAAACAATTATTTTGGCTTTAACTACGCTCTGAAAATCTTTTAAGATGTTAAAAATGTGGTGCAGCCTATATATATATTAGATCTTTAGTTAACAATAAAGGGATATCTTCTCTATTGAACCATCACCTACAATACTCTATGAATAAATTTTGATCCACACTTATAAATTAACAGGATAATAATAATAGGTTAGTTACAAAATAGGAACCATTTGTAATAAAAAATTGTTAATTGAGGCTCCGTGACTTAACAAATTATTAACTCTACAATAATTTTAACAATATGAACGACTATGACCTAACAGAATGATACAACCTAAATCTATAAATAATTTTATATGATTCATGAACAAGAGTTACAATAGATAATTGGAAAGACATTTGCTTTGAAGAGCTCAGTATGCAAACAAGTAATCAATACTTCTATTGGAAATTTTTTACATAACGACTTTGTAAATGAATACAATGTAATAGTCCAAAAAATTACAGAAACAAATTTATAATACAAAAACATACAAGCAACTGTAATAAAGAGTGACCTGATTTGAAGCGTCATAAAATATTTTTAATAGTTAGTAAGGTTTTTAAATTGTATTTAGAATATTTTTCTGTTAAATATTTCAATGAAGAATCAATTATAATAAATTACCAACAGAAATAAATTTCATCCTAATTTCGTTTCTTTATTGAACTTAAATATTAATATAGGTCAACCTTATAAGGATTTATTACATTTCAGTTTGTCTAAAAAATTCAAAGTAGATATTAACAACGGTCGTTAAATAAAATTAAAAAAAAAACTTTTATTTAGAAAGAATTTCACAAGTTGTATAATAATTTAAAATGAAATTCAAAAACTGTGGGAAACTGTTTTTAATTGCTATTCATAAAATTTTATAAGCATCAACATATCAGTTTTGTAATGAAAGATCTCTTTGAAACACAGTGTTGGTTTGTTTGTTACGAAAATAACTGAGTGACAAATATTATATAATAAAATATTTCTGTTATATCTACAAAATATATTTTACATCGTAAATTTTACCACAGTTAAGTGTAAGTATGGTCTCAGTGAGTAGTTTCAAGTTTTTGGTAATACTTTTACAGTACGTAAGATTTTTCAAAATAGTATTAGTGATTTTAATTAATTTTAAAGCATTGGTTAATTATATACTCTCTTAAACTAGTTTGAAATTTACTAACGTAATCATGAACAACAATATTAATACACTAAAAAAATATGTAATTGTAAAATAATTCCACTAAAAACAAAATGACAACACCAAATTTTTAAAAATACATCGGAAAAATTTCAGCAGCAATTGTCCGCCCAGAAATAGTTAATTTAATATGGAAACATAAACTCTTTAATTTTATTAAAAGTTAGTAAAAAAATTTTAGTAAATGTACTAGCTATCACCAAAGTGTATTCCGCCAAATGAACCTTTAATTTTCTCCCTATTCTATTTTTTATTTATCAAATTATTTTTATTTTTACTAACATGTTTCAGTGAATCCACCGTCATCAGAATACGTACACCATTCCAATTGAAGGCGATATTAAAATATTGTATAAAATGTTCATGCAAGGAACAACATCCCAGAAGTTTTAGTAATAAATTGGTTTTAATTTGAATGGTGTATTTCTGAATTGTGGTATACTGAAGCATGTTGGTCCAAATAAATAAATAAGATAAAAGTTAAAGCGGCGATGGGAGGAATACAGTTTGGTGAGTGTGTAGAATGATTATAAGCTACAAAATATACTGTGAAGATTTATTCATAAGTAACTGATTGTTATGTGTGCAATAAAATAGCTCTGCCAATGTGACGTAAGTGATTTCATGTGTACACATCTGAAAGAGGCTGAAGCCACTATAAATAGGATAATTATTATAATTCTTATAAAATATTTAGAAAATAATCTCACCTATTGTGGATCGTGTTTTGTCCAACTCAGCTAGAATACGGTTGTCTTGGTCGATTTTCGCCATGATTCTGTCTATTTCGGATGTGATGTTAGCAGGCGGCTGAGTGGTATGACCACCGGACCCCGAACTCGATCCACCACTGCTAGAGACAGCTGCTGGGGAAGCGGAGACACCAATTCCATCCCCGCCCCCGCCTGCCGCCCCCAAACACATCCTCAGCGGGGGTGGGGCTTCCGTGTTTTGGGGCATCCAAAAAGGCATAGCCGCAGACCAAATTTGGTTTGCGTTTCCCAGTAGAAAATATTGGGAGTCTAGAGGGAGGTTAAGGGACTGGAGAGAAGTGTCTAAATACGAAATGAAATTCCCTGCAGGCAATTGCTGAGGGTAAAGGTTACCGGGAGGGTTTATTCCTAGATACAGATATTTTTGGTGGAGACAGAGAAGAGAGAGTATGAGATTGAGAGAGATAGATTGATAGACAGAGAAAAAGAGTTGGATAGAAAGAAAAGGAGAAAAACAAATACGTATATCAAAAGCTATCGGCTAAATAAATAAATCGACTAATTTAAGCTATACAGCACTAAAAAGTAATTTAAAAAAATTGAATACGCCAAACATTAGTGCAAGGCAGCCTATCTTACCATCGGATTGAAAATGACTGATGCATATGAAGATTTTGTCAGAAGCATGTAAAAATAAAAAAGAATAAAAAACAAAATCAATAAATTTAGATCTTTTAAAATTCAACTCTATACAGAAAGACTATTCGACCAATGAAAAGGCTAACTGCTATCTGACATTATACTATATATATATTACAAACCGGTCTTTGACAAACCATTTATGACTACGTGACATTTATTTGCCATAGACTATTGTGTTAAATAAAATTTTTAATAAGTGAAATTAAATTAAACATGAACAAGGTTCTAAGAATAACATTTAGGCCTACAAATAATGCAGATATTTTCTAAATCAAATATACAATGTGAATTACTTTAATAAAAAATAAAGTTCAGAATTGAGAAACATAAGAATTGATGAAATACTTTTTTTCTGATTTTCATTAATATTTTAATTAAAAACTATTCTATTAAAAATAAATTCTGAGTTAATAATTTTTTTAAATAATTTAGATATTAAGTTTTATCAGTACATTTTACAACAGTTAAATTGCTAATAATTTCTAGCACAAAAATAAATCTAAATTATGCATATGCAATTTAAAATATCTGCAAACATAAATCTTCAAGATAGTCATTTTAGATCCAATAATAAGAAAATATCTAAAATAAAATTTGAAAAAAACAATTACAACAATTTTATTAAAGCTTTAATGAATGTGTTATTGATGTAGTTTAAAATAAATTAATATAAACTATATTTAAACAAAATGTTACAGGCTAATTTATAACAAGTGCATTTTACAGACCATTAAAAATAGATTTTGTGTTATAATTTTGTGCCAAAATATACAGGTTACCCGAAATGCATGCAAAAGTGTTATTAAAAAAATAATGCTTCCACTACAATTTTTCTATTAATCTTCAACAGTAATTTTTACACAGCTATAAAATATTAAACTTCATATTTAACAAATGTTTAAATTATTAAAATAATGTTTTTATTGAGTAGTAAATTGCCATTGTGAATGGTACATTTGTATACACAAGTGATTATAAAAATGTGTCAATTTTTTAAAAAAAATTTTTGACTAGAGATTCTATGAACCGAACTGAACAAAATTGAGTCAACAAAGAATACATACTTCCAGGTTTTTATAATACTTATGGTTAAGGCAAAAAGTTACTTTTCAAATTTAAAACTACTTAAAGTTTACACATTGCTAATTTGTTACAAATGTTCTTGAAGGCGAAGTAAAATGTAAGGAGTTTTTGATGGTCTAAAAACCCTGAACCTACCAGGTTGGTCTAGTGATAAAATGTTGCTGCAAGCCAGCTGTTTAACAACTGATTTTTGGAGACGAAGGTTCCTGGTTCGAATCCTAGAAAAGGTAGTTACTTTTATACAGATTTTTATACAATACAGTGGTTACCGGTGTACTGTGATGGTTGGGGTTCAATTAACCATACCTCTCAGGAATGGTCAGCCTGAGTCTGTACAAGACTAAACCCCATTTACATGTCATACATATCATCCTCATTTAATTGGGTCATGGGTTACTTATTGTTCTTAAATTCAACAGATTGCAACATATACACATTAGAAATGGTAAAAATCATCCAACTACTGACATATTTTCAGATTTAATCTCAAAAAAACATATAAATTGATGTATAAATTTTTATGCTTAATTCTAAATGCAATGATAAAAGTTATTGAAATTGTTCAGTTAAAGCTAACTTAAGTACCCCTTCAAGATTTCAAAATCGTATTTAGTCAAAATGCAAAAAGTTAACATTTTTTTGTTTTCACAAAATTACTGATTAACATAATTTCCTATGTGACATATTTAATTGAACAAGGTTAAAAAAAACTTTATTTTAATATAATTAAATAACATAACAGACATATCGGTTTGAAGTTATTTCCCCAGAGCAATCATATATAAGAAAAAACAGACAAAACTGTATGAAGTATGGAGAAAAGGATATATCTCTTAGTGTGGAGGCGAGAGATCATTTTAAAAACGTGTGGAGCAAATGTAGAAAAGAAAGAATGAAATGAAGACTGCAAACATTCTTAATATCACTGGAGTCCTAATAAACAATTAGTTAGATATTTGATGGAAAGATTCACAAAGATAAAGTATAACTGTTGAATATGTTATTTTACCGAAATAACAAAAATAATTGTTAAAACATGATTTTATTATCGAGTGTAATAAATGACAAGAAATTTGACAGTTATGCTCCTATAAATTTCCCAGTCTTAATAAACAATAATAATCTTTTCAAACCATGACTAGAAAACCGTATCATCCAAGAGACCATTTTGCATAAAACTTGTACGCACACTCTATGGAGTCATTGACAATGGCTTAAAATTGTTTTCATTGTTAATAGCAGCATTATTAGACGGACATATTATTGTTACAACAGAGAAAAAATTAAAAACCAATGAGATTTCTTGTAGACGTTTCAAATTTCAATTAGATGAAATTGTAATACACATTATAATAATGATTTACATACACAAATTTCACCAAAAATTTTAAACTTATGTTTTTATGAGTGTACATTTAAAATTTTTAACAATTAGAGTAGTTTATTTAACAGAGAAAATTTTCATAAAATAGAAAAGTTATTTTACATGGTCAACAACTTAAGAGCTGAGTGGATGAAGGCACCATGTATATTGTTGAAACTTAGGTGTTTATTTAGTAAAGTAGGTGATAAAGTTTAAGGAAATAAAAGTGGATAAAAGGGTTATGTACTAGACCAACTTAATTTTATGTTTTGTAGTATATAAAAGCATTAAGACCATTGGACACCTTCTTACACATTTAGGATTAATAACAGTTAACTGTGACAATAAAAATGTATCTTTACCAGTAAAAGGTGTCAAGTATTTGTTGCCAATTTTTGACATCTGTCATTTTCCTATGTCAGTCCGTCTGTCACATCCAGACAACAGAAACTACAAGAGATAACAACAAATGATTTTCAGATTCATAATCTATACAAAAGTTGGTAGGCCTGGATTGGGTTTAAAGTTCCGATTTCGACTGGAAGTGGCCCAAAACTGGACGTCAAGAAGTCTAAGTCAGACAAAAATAGTGTAATTTAATTCCTCTTAAAGAATAAATATAGAAATCATTGGGTTTGAAGTTCTAGTTTTGACCGGAACCGGACGTCAAGAAATCAAAGTCGGAATTTGGAAATAAAAATAGTCTCATTCGATTCCTCTTAAAGAGTAGTTTTCTTACTTGGATTTTTACTTAGCTTTCTTATGAAAGTACTAAGCTTTCATAAGAAAGCTAAGTGCTTTCGTAATCAAGCCCGCTTACCGCTTTATCCCATTATGAGGAAGGATAAGTCCGAGTTAAGTGAACACAAAATGTGTCCACTTTACTAACTCCTAACTCCTTGGGCTTAACCAGCCATGTACCGCATCATCTCATGAAAGGGGTTTTTCTTAAAGAAATTCTCTTATGAAAACCTTTATCTTGCATTATAGAACCAATGTTCATCTAATTTCAAAAAATACAGATTTTTAATAGAAAAATGTGTTGTATCCATAAAAATGTATAAATAAGGAGATACTGAAGAGTTATTTAATATTAAATAAGTAAAATTTGAAAAATTTTTAATTACATAAAATAAATTTTCATGAAGGGGTTATATTTACGTACCAAAATGAAATAAATCAGATAATTCATAAAATGATGGGAGCTCTAAAACTTTGAATGCATTTCCCTCGAAACTATATTTTTGTAACATAGCAACTTCATCCACTAAGCTCCTTAATAATGGAAACAACTTAAATAAAAAAAAAATCATTATTGTATAAAAATGTAAATTAGACAAATTCACAAGCAACAATACCTAATTTCTCTGTTGTATGGACGTATTACTCATATGATTTTTATAAGAAAAAAAAATAATTCAGAAACCAAACTACAAAAAATTAGTTACAATGAAACACCTTGCAACATACTCGTATATAATGACAAATGGCAAAATGTTTTCTAATACTGAACTCACCAGCCTATAATTACATGGCTTGTGGAAAATGGGAGAGTTACCTATAGTTGTTGCAAATTACTACTAGTACAATACATTATTTATTTGACAAACACAATTGATGATTGGCCAATAAACAGACTGTTGACTCAAAAAGAAATGATTAGCAGCACTATTATTCCAGACAAATGGAGGGGGCAGGTTCACGCACACAATGTATGAAATAGAGGTATATAAAATATGTTGTAAGTTCAAATATTGATTAAAAATATTGTTAAACTTTAAAATTAAAATTTTTATAGTATATAGTAATAGCAAAAATTAAGTAAAAGATTATTAGAAAAATTCAGTGTAATAAAATTTAATTTATAAAAACCAAAATGTATTTGGACAGCTTTGATTCATATTGGTTCAGAGGATAATGGAGATTGATATAAAATAATATTTGCCGTACAATTATTTTGCAAATATTCATGCAAAAAATGTTAAGTAATTAATGAAATGCAGTTATTAATATTATTATTATTATTATTATTATATACAATAAAAATATTCAAATAAAAACAAACCTGCTTCATATGATACTTTAACTCATTTGCACCAAAGTATTTAACGATCCTGTAAATTTGACTAAAAATATTTTAAATACAACTAAAATATTTACTTTAATAATAAATTTCTGAACTATTTTTTAACTAATTTATATTATTATATTATTTAAATATAACAATAAAAATATCATATACATTTAATATGAATGGTTTTTCATAAAGTTGATTTAAGTGGTACATCAAAAATGATTCAAATTGTCGTCAAAAGAAAAGATCTGTAATTCACGTTCATGTTTCCTACTTTTCATTAGAACACAGGATCGTCATAAAAAAAATGTTGGGGTTAAAGTAATTCAGACCAAGGCAGTAAGGAAATTTTAAGATATTTTATGGTAGCTCTGGTAGCCACCAATCCAAAAGTTTGTGTAACAGTAGTTCTAACCTCAACTTAAGGTTTTGTATTGTTACTTTCGTCTGTTCAGAACACGTTCACAGATAAAGAAAAGGCTAAGTGTGTTATGTTGTTGTCTGAATTGAAGTTTTTAATTTCAGTTCAACATGTATTTTGACGAGATTATGGAAAAGATCCACCACATGAAAATAATATACGATGTTGGTTCAAACAACTCGACAAAAATTGGATCAGTTATCAAGCAGAAATTAACTTGGCAGACCATGATTATCAAACAAAACGTTTGAAGCAATCAGGCAATCTGCAAATAGAAGTCCTAACAAGTCCATTGCTCATCAAAGCTTTGAGTTAGGTATTCCAAAAACTACAATTCACGAAGGTTTACACAAAAGATTGAAATTACTTGTATATAAAATTACGCTACTTCAGGAATTGGAACCTATTGATGGAGTAAAATGTTTCAATTTCGCTGTTGAAACGTTAACAAAGTTAATAAAAACGAATCATTTTTACAGATAAAGCTAATTCTATATTAATGGGTGTGTTAACAGACACAATTCACGAATGTGGGAAGCTGAAAACCCACACGTGATTATTTAGAAATGACGTGACTCACCTAAAGTTAATGTTTGGTGCTTAATGATGAAAAAACGTGTAATAGGGCCTTTCTTCATTGCTGAAAAGACTATTAATGGAATTCTGAATTGTGTACCTCAATATATTAAATAATTTTTGCTTTCTTCAGCCAGATGAAGTCGAAAGCATACAACGAATTCATCTCCAACAAGATGGCGTACCCCCACACTTTAATGCATTTATCACCCAGGCTTTGAATGAAAAATTTCCACATCAATGTACAGGCCAGCACAGGCCTATACCCTGGCCTCCAAGGAATCCAGGCCTTTTTATTTTTTTCTTGTGGGGTACATCAAAAAGATTGTTTATTCAAAAAAATATTCATGATCTAAGTCAATTGAAGGAAAGAAATTAACGAAGTACTGACAATCGTAACAGAAGATACGAGTATGTTAATTAATGTTTGCTCAGAAACTGAGTATCGATTGGACATTTTCCAAGTAATCAATGGTACACATATTGAAATAATTATTTTATTAGTAATGTAAATAAACTATTTGAGATGACAAATTTGATACATTAACATCAACTAAGTATTTCTGTTTTCATTTGATGTTCAAAACCCCACATTCTTTTATGATGACACTGTATTTCCATTTACTCAATATTTGACCAATCCATGTTTAATCCAACAACAGTGTAATCCATCATTCATTTTTTTTGTATGCTTAAAATCATACCAGGCATCCATAACATCACTTTGTGTCAACTAAAAATTACAAATTTGTTACCAATTTAACTCCCATTGTAAAAAATACTATAAAGTTTTACTAACATTTTATTGCTGCTTAAATTTTTTTCTTTTACCTATTATTCTATTTTTCTAAAGTTACATGTTTTATTGAATCCACCATGATCAGAGTATATAAAAAAACAAAATAAAATAAATTAATTTTACTAAAACATTTTCAGATATGTTATATCTTCAGTCACTAATACAAAACTGTTCAATTTTTATAATTCAGCCCTTCCTATATATTTGTGCAGACGCAACTGTCAATATCTCTTTGTTCCTTAATACAATTTGTTCATTTAAAATAGTTGAACAGCTCCCAATAAATAGGTTAAAACCAACAATTTAAAAAAAATTATTTTCACGCAGAAAGGTATTTTGATAATTACGCAACAGTTATTTGAAGGTACAGTATCTACTTTTTTTTTAACGTCTGACTTTTCTGCAATTACTGCTAATGCAGATGGGAAGGTATCTAAAGCATTGTGTTGAATCATAAGTATATTTTCTTCTTTCAAATGTAGTCACTTGAGTCACGAGTTTGCCCTTGTTTGCAATGAGGGGTAAAGGGGGAAAAGCATCAGGGCGCATGTGCGACTGCTTTAATTTCAGTACGATAAACATACAACTTATACTATACCCAGACCATATAAAGTATATTGCGGAACCTTCCTTTTGTAGGTTAACAGTACGAATATAACTGTTTGTTACTGTAAACACAAATGTCGGTTTCTCGAAAACTATTCACAGTGCTGAATGCAATGTAATAAAATGTTGTGAAGTTGAAGCTAAACAAAAATGCCTATCAGTGCCTCTTAACAAAAACCATGAGTGAGCAGCTAACTACTGTGATTTTTCTCTTTCCACAATTAAAAAAATAAAGAAGGAAATTAAGAACGTGAAGAAGCTATTCTTTAACAGTTTTGTTGACACCTGGCAAAAAAAGAAAACAATCAGGTAGATACTAGAGAGACTGATAATGAAAACACCGATGATAGCAATAGTAAAGAAGGTGATTCATTCGTAATTAGAGTAAATAAAACATTTATATTCATGTAATAAAGCTATAGACAATATTACAGGTCATATTTATTTCTTAAAAGGTTTATGAAGAAAACATTTTCTCGGAATAACCACAGCTTACAAAATGTATCTAGAAACTGAATGGTAATGAAATATACGAGTAGTGTCTCACTGTTGAGGTTGGCAACACTGCAGATATTTCACTTCCTTTCGTCACAGCCCCTACATACGCAAAAGGCAATCTCGTGACTTCAGTATCTATATCACACAAGAGTTATAAATTCATGTGAAATTTTCATAAGATTTTTGGTTCCTCAGAAAAAAATTTTATTTCAAGGGTTACAATCCTTTTATCCGGGAGTTATTAATTGACCTCCGTTAGTTTAAATGCTTGTTTATGGAACATTGATATTTTTTAATTTTATTTTTATTATTACTGTTATTATTATTCTATAGTACAAAAATCTTTTACTATTTCACCAAACTTTTAGTTTTTTGGGTTTTTGGATGTTAATTATATCTCACTTAAAAATTACAACTAGTCATAGGTCTACCAATAAAAATTTATTACAATTCCTCATTTTCACATTCTATTTTGTATAAACTTTTATTATTATTTAATGGTTTAATTAAGAACGGGGGGGGGGAGGAAAGGTTACCTAGAAGGAAAGGAGGAAGGAACGAGATCAAGAGGATGACCAAGAAAACGATGGAAGGATGAAGTTAAGAGAAGTGCGGAAGGACAGGAATACAACTGGAAACGAACAGAGGAGGAGAAATGGTGGATGGACAGCAGAAGATGGAGAAGTCTGGTGAACACCCATACCCAGCGATAGCTGGAATGGACACTGAATATGTAAGTAATGGATTAATTACTTATTGTAATTTAGATTTATGTGAATAAGAGTTTTTAATTATTACTTAGATAATATGGTATACAATTTATTTAATATTTTAAAATTGGAGCAGCAATTAAAGGTGACTGAAAATTTGTAGTATTTTAACATTGGGAATAATTACAGGCTGCAAGATACATTTTTAAGATTTACTCGTTAACTTAACAATTTTACAACAATAACTAGAGATTCATACATAAAATTTATCCAAGATACATTGTTACAAAAGTTATATTGTTTGAAAACTTAAATTTAACTTGGTAACAAGTTAAAGCTCCTCCATATAACAGTTTACCAGTATAGAAGATCAACAATAACAGTGTTACTGAACCAATTGGATCAAGGGGTACAACAGATTACCTCAAATTTTATACCAGATGACTTTCCACTTTGGGGATCATTAAAATTAATGATTTATTTTACAAAATTTCAGCACAATAAAACCACATATATAGATTTTATATAGATATTTGTATTTAAATGAGCAGAAAGAGGATGGATTGAATAAACAAATAAATTTAAAAACAATGAAGTGATATTGACTGTTGCTGCCATTTGCACAAAATATGAAAATGAATAAATTTAAATAATTGAACAGTTTTACGTAAGTGATTGAAGATATAACATCTTCTAGAAAGGGTTTAAATAAATAATAATTAGACACAATTTTTATGTTTTGTATATTCTGATGCTGGTGGATCCACCGTAACATTCAAATATAAAGAAGTGAATATATCAGTAAAAATAAATTTTAAAAATCAATGAATGGAATACAAATCAGTGAATATTAATATATATATTTTTGTAATTGGGATACTTCACAAAAGCCTAAAAACTGCTTCTATGAGAGAGGTTTCGATTTTATTCTCAGTTACATTTCAACATTTTGTGATCTCTATGATGTCTGGATAATCTATGAACATTTTTACAATATAACTTTATGTTCCACACTAAATAGACTAAAACTACAACTCCCTTGCCTAACACAAGAGAGATTCTTGCTTTACAAAAGAAATATAAAAATATTAGCTTTAGATAAAGAAAATAATATTAATTTATACAAAATATATATATACATTTTTTTTGTTTAATGTCCAACTGTTTTGCAATTATTGCTAATGCAGATGGCGAGAAGAATGATAAATGAAGATGAGTGATGAAAAAATACCACACCTGATCGGGAATCAAACCCAGGACGCCGGCGTATGAGTCAGTTGCGCTAACCACAACATCAACAGACTGGCCAATAATTTTTTATTGCAATAAATTGTATTTATACCATTGATCAGGTAACTTATAAACAAGTATACAGATTAAACTGAATACGTACTTGTAATTTTCAAATGTCCACAATCATATTTAAAAATCTAAACCTTATGTTGGTTAAAAGAAAGAATTGGACTAATCACATTTTTTTTATGTCCTATTATTTTAAAAATTACTGCTAATGCAGATTATGAAGGGTGACAAATGAAAATGAGGGATAAAAAAATGCCAGACCTGACTGGGAACTAAACAAACCCGGGACCCTCAGCATAGAAGCCAGTTGTCCTGACCACTACACCATCAGGCCAGCCAACTAATCACAAGAAAAACACAATTAGGTGTATGGTCTATGATGGGAGCAAAGAACCTAACCTCATACAGATTAATATTTAAGAATCTACAACTGCTAAGTTTCTCTTTCTTGTGAATTATTGAAGCGAAAATAAAAAAAAACCAAAATATCTTTTTGCACAATTTCAAAGTCCAAAATGACTATATAAGAAACAGAATTGATTAATACGATGCTAATGACAGCAATAATTCTAGATTGTTTAAACAAAAATCTGCTTATGTAGGGAGAAAATACATCAACAAATTACTACAATTAATTGTAGTAATCATTTCCTTAAATAAATTCTTGACTGACAAAACATTTTATATTACAAAAAGTTACTTTCTTAATTTTTTTTGTTTTGAAAATAAATAAGTTTCTAAATAAACGCTTTCTAAATTGTTTATTATTGGGTAAAAATAATTAGATTATACACTTACTAAGTTGTAGTAATTAAAAGGTAATAAATTTAACTTAGAATTAATACTTTAAACTTATCAGATTTTATTTTGACATGTCCTGTACTCGATTTTTTTCAGTCTAGTGGATGCAGTTAAAAAATTATGACAAAAAATCATTAATTTATTGAAGCGAGTAGGATCAGATATTATGAAAAATGAATCACATGCTGGATAAAACTCAGTGGGCTAAATATCAAGTGAACAAAAACCACCTCGGCCAAAATACACGGAAACATATTACTGTACTACATCAGGACCAATTCTTTAGTCTTTATCATTTTTAAAAATAAATTTCTTGTACTCACTGTTAAAATAATTTAGTTTAATTTAAACAGAAAAAATTGATAAACCATTTACATTTTATTAGTAATTAAAAATATACATAAACTTTACAAAATTTTCAACATTTTTTAAATTAAATTGTAACTAAAAATTCATGAAAAGTTCTACAAACCTGTCTTTTAGCATGATCTTAAAACAATAAATTATTTATAATACAAAAAAATTTAATGATTAGAAAACGGGAGATAAAAAATCTGATTATAAATATGGTGTCGAAGTCAAAATACCTACGGATTTTGTTCAGGTACTGACATTAATTAAATAATTCAAAGTATAGGATTATCCTGATGAAATTTATCTTCAAAATAAAAATACATAATAATATTTTCAAAATAATAATTGATTGCTTAAATGTAAGAAAATATTTAATAAATTTGTTAGTGATGATTAAATATGCAGTGTAACTGATTTGGAGTATTCAAGTAGTGCAATTCTGTACAGTGAAATAAAATAAAACAATCTGCAAAGTTAAAAAATTATAATTATCTAAAGATCTGTGTCTAATGTTACTATTATAAAACAAAAAATAAAATAAAATTACATGTACTAATATTTTTATTTATACTTCTTTTATTCAAAAATATTAATTAAGCGATGTAACAAAAAGAAAAAGTGGATAACTCATTTTTATGATAAATTCAGCTGTCACAAGAAAAAAATAATAGGCTATAAATTTAAATAATGAAAAATAAAAAAAAAGTTATAAATATAATAAATAATTATTTAATAATTCCAATCAATGAAATTAAAAAGAAAAAACAGCAAAAAACCAGAAACGCATAGTATATTTTTGGCAAAATCTGCTCTTAATGGTCAATAACAACAAATTGAAGAAAAAAATTTCAACAATAATATTCACAAAAACGACAAGAATAAATAAATAAAACTGTCATAACAAAAACAAAATAATTTAGTTGATATACAAAATGTATCATTATATTATGACTAAACAATAAAAAATATATAAAAATCAAGACAACAATTTAAAACTACAGGCTACTGGCATTCACTGCACTAGAGCTATATAGCAAACAATAAATGCATTATTTTTCCACTACAAATGCTAATCATAAAGAAAAATAATTCAAATTATTACACAGTATCATTCTCAACGAAAAGAAAATGTTTAATTTCATTAATTTTTTACTAATGTATGCAATTTACAACTGCAATCTTCTGATAACTAAATTATTTGAATTAAATTTCAATAATAATTATACTAAATAAACTAATAAAAATAATCTACCAATGAGCTCTAACTGACTTTCAATGCCAGCCACCAGAAATTTATTTTATGAATAAAATCATTCAAAATAATAAGAGATATAAATTAAAAAAAATCAAACATCCTATACAGGTATTTTTAACCGCTGTATTATATTGATAATCAAATTATATTATTTTCTTTAAAACCACCAGCAATATGGTAAACAGTTAACATTTACCAATTATAGCACTTCCGTGCATAAAATGCACATCTTCAGTAATTTCTATTATTAAAATTTAAAATTTTAAACATCTTACTTCCACCACAGTAGATAAGGATTTAGTCGATTATTAATCTCTAAATGAGATTAAATCGACTTTAAATTTTAATAATAAAAATTACTGAAGATGTGCATTTTATGCAGGGAAGTGCTATAATTGGTAAGTGTTTACTGTTTACCATATTACTGGTGCTTTTAAAGAAAATAATATATTTTGAAATAAAAAATATATATATATATGCTGAAATTCAGACATGAATTAATAATGTTCAGACAAGATTCACACAAGGTAACAGTAAAATAAGTTTATCAATCCATTATAAAACATTAAAGGTAATCAAAAATTAACTGGAACAATTCCAACAATTAAGATACAAATATTAAAATGTGTTCAATTTAAAATTGATTACATAAAAATGTTTTTCTTTTAACTCAACAATGCAAAAAATATTCTGTAAACAAGATTTGAAATACCAAATTTTTAAAGAAATTAACATCAAAGAAGATAATAACTATCAGATAATTGTCAAAAAGAAGCAAAGAAATTGAAGGTTGTAATCAAGAAAAATCCAAAATGTTTTCGGTAAAAGATACTGCAAAAAAGATTTGGGTTATATGGTTCACAATCGATATGTTATTTTCATGGTGCAAGGGAAAAGTATTCTGTGTTCCAGGCAAGTAGCCAGAATTTTGGTTCAGGAGGGCTGCGTCTGGAGAATTGAACCAGGGATCCACAACATATCAGTTTAGTATTTAATTAAAATTTTTGTTTGGAGGTTGAAGCCCCCAAGCCCCAATTGTCTACATGCCAGCTGTCTTGGGTTTCAGTTCATTATGATGGACAGCATCAATTGGGAGGAAACTAAATTGCTTGAGAAATGTAAATGTAAGGAATGCAGTGAACTTCATTAATGAGGGGCATTTCATGTAAAAGATTTGTCTCAAAAAGGCCTTCTAGGATAATGGGTAACTTCATAATATCTTCATAATCTAGTTCAGGAATGTGGAAACTGTTTTATTTTATTTTTTGCTTTTTGTCTGACTGTTATGCACATTAAAGCCAATGAGACTGTCGTTTAGATCATCAGCCGAAAGGCTAGTTTGAACCTCTAGAGGCTTTACTAAGTAAAACGAGGAGAGAGGTGGTTTAAAATTTCCTTCCTCACTGAGAGGAAAAGTATGCTTATCAGCATGCCATACCCTCTGAGAAGCATCTATTTTTCACCCTGCAAATGACACCTGCACTTCATTCACCGAAGGGTCTGGCTGTATAATGATGAAATTCATTACTCTCAGAGGATCTAACTCTAACTAGTGTATTTTATACTTCTACCTCTTCTGGTATTGAATCCTTCAGATATATAATTGGCTAAACATAAGATAAGAAACAGAACTATTTTTTGAAGCTCTGGAACTAGCACATGGAGTGCAAATAATTTACCACTCTACCTGCCTGTTATGGGCAACCAATGAGACTGTGAAAGGTAATAATTATTATCAGCAATGAAGAGTGCCAGGCCTGACCAGAAATTGAGACCGGGACTCCTGGCATAGAAACCAGCCATGCTGACCACTGCACTAACAGGTCAGCCTGGATAAAAGGAATGAAACTATACAGGAATATACAACAATAAATATGAACTCCCAGTAAGAGCAACCTGATTGACTTAGAAAGATAGTGACAAAAAAGGGAGTGAGTGCAAAGCTGAGATGACACTGGCAGTCTCTCCAACCACGCTATGAAAGCCAGAATTCATTAAGGCGCTTCCTCTATTAATAATTGCTGTTGCAGGGTAATATATCTTTGTGTTAGGGAGTGAAGGGATAAAAGTTGAAGATTCAGACAGCTATCATTGCTGAGGAGGAGGCTAGCTAAAACCTAAATGCAGCAGAGAATTAGAAAGAAGTACCTACAGAACCTTATGAAACTGGTTGGACACAACAGTCAACTTGGCATGGATGTGAGACATAGGTCATAAGTAAAAACCATTTCTGGAAGTTGGTATATCACCGATATGTAAAACCATCTCAAAGTTTACTAATTGCAAACTAACAAATCCAGTATTTGTAGTTTATAATAATAAGAATATTAGTGAAACATAAGTAGAGTCACTAGCCTGTCTCTGGACATACAACAGTCATTAAAACATATCTTTCAAATAAACTAGTGTAGGTATTGTATAAATATTTGAAAATTTCACTAATCTTTTCAACTGTTCTGATCCTTATGATCTACTTACTCACGTTTCGGTGGATTCACCAACATGAGAGTAAGTTACACAAAATACCATTTGAAACTTTCAAATCTACAGAAGTTATAGCATCTTCAGACATCTATATAAAACAGTTGTAAAAATATTAAATTTTTCACTGACCTGTTACAGCTGCTATATTATTTGGTTGTTACCTTTTTAAATACAATCCTACTTTCTGGCATGTTTCGGTGGATCCACCCTCATCAGAGTATACAAAATTGAGACTAACTTTTTTTTTCTTTATTACAATTTCCAGAAGTTGTTATATTTTCAGTCGTTCATATAAAAGAAATATTTAGTTTTATATAAATATACCAAGCGGTAAAACACTTGTTATGGGATAGAGAGATACCAGAGAAGGCCAAATTAATGATGTATACATTGTATTATGCACAAGCAGTGCTGTATGGAGCAGAAAATATGAGGGGGATGAATGAGAGGAATTGGAGTAGGTTACAGGCAGGGGAGATAAAGTTCTTAATAGCAATAAAGAGTAGGACAAGGAGAGATAGAATAAAGAATACTGAGATTAAAGCGGAGCTACATGTGGAATGTACGAGAGAGAGGGTGGAGAAAATGAGGGTAAGATGGTATGGCCACAAGAAGAGAAAGGAGGAGGAAAAGTTACTCAGAAGGGTGGAAGGAAAGAGATCATGAAGATGACCAAGAAAAAGATGGAAGGATGAAGTTAAGAGGAGTGTGGAGGGATGGGGATACAACTGGGAACGAATAGAGGAAGAGAAATGGTGGACGGACGGAAGAAGATGGAGAGGCTTGGTGAACACCCAGACTTGGGGATAACTGGAACGGGCACTGGATATGTATGTATGTATGTATAAATAAAAACAGTCAACTTTTAAAACACTTAGTTTTATCAAATAACTGAAGATACAACATCTGTAAATTTTAATAATTTTTTAAAAAAAGTTTAGTTTCAATTTTGCGTACTCATATGATGGTGGATCCACCGAAACATGTCAGTAGAAAGTAGGATTGTATTAAAAAAGGTAAAAGCCAAGTGATATAGCAGCTGTAACAGGTCAGTGAAAAGAAATAATATTTTTACAACCGTTGAATATAGATGTCTGAAGATGTTACATTTTCTGTAGATTTTAAACTTTCAAATGTTATTTTGTGTAACTTACTCTGGTGTTTGTGAATCCACTAAAACAAGGGTAATCAGATCATAAGGATCAAAAAAGTTTAGAAAAATGTTTGTAATTTTAAAGATTTACTTTTTCATGAAATTAAATGTAACTGACCTTACGCTACTTAGGCTGTAACGAAGGTTAGAGTTTGACTACATTTAGAATGAACGCAATGTATGAGGAAAGGGATAAGGTAATTTTTCTCCACGTGCATTAATACCACCACATTCTCACAAGTTACGATACTGGGTTACTGGAAATGTTTTTGAGCCTTTGTAAATAATCGGTCTATTCTAGTTAATTCTAGATCTATTCAGTCCACTACATGTTTTCCATTTGGTAGCATATCACTGTATAATTTCTTTTCTTTTATTTTGTTTGTTTAGTAGTATTTCGTAGTTTTTGTATTAAATTATTAGCCCAATTATTAGTTATTATTAATTATTATTATTAGGTATTATTAATTTTAGTACTGTATTTTTAATGTATTCTATAGTTTAGGTATATACTTATGCATAAGAGATATTTAAAAATTATATGTTATTAATTTCAGTTACAGTACAAACTAGTAAAACAGTTTAGTGAAATCAGCGCATAAAAATACAACACATACATGGAAAGTTTCAGCAAACCTCGTAAAGGTAAAATTACACACCACGAAGCACACAAAATGGTGAGTGAAGTTATTAAGATTTGTGATAAAGAGGCCTTGGAAAAAACTGCGCTTGCCAGCAGCGAAAGCCACAGAAAGAGCAGCGCTTTATACGAGTTTACTTAAGAGTTATTAATACGAGTTTATTTCAAATATCGGAAAAGAAAGAAAAAATGTTGATTCTACTCCAGGAACAAGCATTTCAACACCCAGTAAAAAACGGAAGCCAAAAAATTTATATGGCGTTATTAAGAATGACTATAAATGTTTTTGCGCACTCAGTTCGATACTACTGTCAACAGTATGGGTAGAAGAGGGGCACAAATCAGCCATATTCCTACTTATTTGGGTTGAACTGTAATTATTTTGTTACAATATTGGTCGATCTCAGTTACTACGAACAGTACAATTATGCCAGTCTAGCAGGCCTACATGATGTAGTTGAAGGAGAGAGAATATAATATGAAAAATCCCATTTTCACTTTTTTGTTAGATATGTTACTATAGAACTAAGCCCTCAAAATACCCTAATGCTTTCATCTTCACAGTTATCTACAAAAACCCACTGAATTATTTCTTTAAAATCTTTAAAGTCCTACATCATGTATATAAAACAGCTTTTCTATATATTGAAAATATGCCATTTACTAAGTTAATAAAATAACCAGACAGTAAAAATCGAGGTCTTTTAAAACCAGTTCAGAATGTATAAATAATATATCTTACAAAAAAACAAAAAGAAAATAACTGGAATGGTTATGAGCAAAATTCATTAGCTGAGAACTTCAAAATACCATAAGAAATGTGGTAACCAGATCTACATGAACAACAAATGAGTATTATAGATACTGAAGTCACGAGATTGCCTTTTGCGTATGGACGGGCTGTGAGGAAAGGAAGAGAAATTTGACAGTGCTGCCAACCTCAACAGTGAGACACTACATTTCACTACCATGCACTTTGTACATACATTTTGTAAGCTGTGGTTTATTTTGAGAAAATGTTTTCTTCATAAACCTTATAAGAAATAAATGTGACCTGTAATATTGCCTATAGCTTAATTACATGACTACAAATATTTATTTACTGTAATTACCAGCTACCTTATTTCATTGGAACAAATTTTTCTATGAATGAATCGCCTTTTTTACTATCACTGTCACCGGCGTCTTCACTGTCAGTCTCACTAGTACCTACCCAACCATTTCCTTTTTTACCAGGTGTCAATAAAACTGTTGAAGAATTAGCTTCTTCACTATCTTTAACTTTCTTCTTTATATTTTTAATTGTGGAAAGAGAAACATCACAGTAGTTAGCCGCTCGCTTATGGCTTTTGTTAAGAGGCAGGGAAAGGCATTTTTGTTTAGCTTCAACTTCACAGCATTATAACACTGCATATTAGATTTTTTTCAGCACTGTGAATAGTCTGCCCATGTTTTCAAGAAACTAACATTTCTGTTTACAGTAAAAAAAAAACAGTTATATTCATACAGTTAACCTACAAAAGGTTCCCCAATATACTGTAATGCTCTGGGTATAATATAAGTATTTGTGTTTGTTGTAGTGAGATTAAAGCAGTCGCGCATGTGCACTGATGCTTTCCCCCTTTACCCCTCATTGCAAACAAGGGCAAACTCATGACTCAAGTAACTATACAAAGACTGGCAGAAGCTAACAAAAGCACAAGGTGAGGTAGGAGGATTAAGTTGGTCAAGTATGTGAAATGAACTGAATTAAAGACCAGAAATTATGAAAAAGTTTAAATAAATATAGAAATCTAGAAACCAGAAATTTAAGAAAAAATTCACACTTAAAAAAAGAATTTAACATAGTAGTATACGTAGTTAGGAATTAAATAATTATAATTAGATGATATTGGAAATCATAATCAATCCAATAGTGTGACACCTTGAAAGTGGTTTAAAAAGTATGTTAAAAAGTACAAACATTCATCAAGCTGAGTAGATTAACCTTTTAAATGCCAACATCTGGGAAACCGAATGTCTGTAAGTTATTACATTCATAAAACGGAAACATCTGGATACCCTAAACATTTTAAAAAAATTTATTTTTTTTGTAATCCTATTGTGAAAAAAATTAAATTTTTTTAGTGACCTGTTACAGCAGCTATATCACTTCCTTGCTTTTTACCTTTTTTTATATAATCCTACTTTCTGTAAATATTATACAAAAATTTTAATGAAGTTTACTGTAAAATTTCAATAAAAACTTTTATAAAATTTAGTTTCATTGTTGTATACTCAGATGATGGTGGATCCACTGAAACATGTCATTTCAAAGTAGGATTATACAAAAAAAAAACTAGTGATATAGCAGCTGTAAAAGGTCAGTGAATGGTTTAATATTTTTAAAATAGGATTGAATACAGGCTGCACAATGCAATATAAAGATTTATTTCATTTAAGTACAAAAATTATTGGAATAATGCATTTTGAATATTATTCCATTTATTTATATATTTATGTATAATTTTAACAGAACATTTTTTTAAGTACATTTTTGGGATTTTACATCTGACTGTTAAGCAGAAGAAAATAGAAAATACTACTGGCTGTTATCAAGTAGAAAAATGTCTGAATGCCTGTTTTTAAGAAAAATGATGTGGTATTATTATTATTTGTAAAGCAAATTGTTTAAAAATGAAATTGCACACAAAAATAAGTGTATTTTGTGCAAAGTACATAGCAACATATTTAATATTTTTTACTGTGACTTTACTTCATCAAACTGAAAATTCTTTAAATATTCTCTTTGATAAGCATACATCAAAAAATTAAATTTCTTTTCCATCACATGATAAAATTAACTGACTGCGCTGTTTAGTTCATTTTTTCTGATAAAACAATAAAATCATGCAATTATGTTGGAAATTAACAAAATTATGTTGTTTTATATGCCTGCATATTTTCAAAATATGGGCTAGCATTTTTGTACAAAATATGTGGAGCTTTAGGGTTGTTATTAAAAATTATTCGGGCATTTACAGGGTTAAAAAACAGGATTGCATTGTTAGAAAATTGTTTAACTCATTTAAAATTATTGAATCATAAAGAGTTATAAGTTAATAGAAAAGAAAATTAGGATAAAAGTTCACTAAAATTTGTTCTTTATTTTATCATGATTTACAATTTTTAAAGAAAAAATTAATTAAGAAATTGAATTATTGGGCCAGAATTTCCTTCAATCTCCTACAGCTCTTTACATCATAGTTGTAATAAATCATTTCCAGAAGTCATAACTCACAAAAATTTTAATTCTTGTGTGTACTTTCCAGTTTCTTTGACTCAAAAAGAAAAGTTCGATTCGTTTAAAATTTTGAACGTGGATTATTATTCTAAATTCCTGAAAGGTATTTAAAGTCAAACATTATAATTTCATGATTTAATACAATACTGATATTTAAATTCCAAACAACCTGACAAGTATCTGGTGTGTCAAACTAAATAAATGGTTCAGGATTCAGAAAATTCTGAAATAAAATTGAATTTTTATATTTTCATTTCATATTCTAGATCTTTCAGAAAGTAATGCGTTTACCTACACAACAGAAAATGAAGGTATCAAACAGGAAATGAAAGAAAATATCAAAATTTATCAGGCTTGTCGTAATTATAAGGAATGACATATTTCAACCGTACAAGAAAGGTAATAGTTATTCATCTCCTTTTTAATAATTAAGCAAATCTATGAACTGGATGATTTTGAAAAAAACAATAAATACAGGAGATTAAAAACAATTGTAAATGTACCATTTTACAGTCACAATATTTATAGTATGATAATTTTTATACATTACTTATGGATTAAAAACTTAATAAATTAACATTTATACTAATGCTCATCAACTTGAGAAACTAATTTTGTAACCTATTAATCAAAAAATGTACAATCTCATTAATAGAAGCGCCACTTTATTTCCCCTTGACATTGCCATATAAAAAACACAAAAATAAAAAAAGGTCAAAAAATTTTTATTAAAGAGAATATTTTATTTGATTTGAACAATTTCTATCAACATAAAATTGTTTTTTCTTCTTATTTCTTTAGGTAGAACAAACCTACTTTAACAGATTTTATGCACAAATACAAGCATTGCCCTTGTTCCTTGAAGACTGGATGAAATAGTGGCTTATGAGAAATGAAGGGCCGCAAGTCAAAAATAATGCTTGTACTATTGTAGCTACGGACATGATATTAAACTATATAGTATAGCTACTACTGAGAATGAAACAAACATATGGGACTGATGTTATTTTATTGATTAGTACTCTAGACAGGAGACATTACAGATTACCACGGGCAATCCTTTGGCAAACGTTACCATCTTTACTACTAAAAATATTGAAAAATTTTTCAAGAATAATCAAAATCATATATTTTTACTTATCAACAGAAAAATATCATTGAAAAATGAAACAACTAAATACAGAGTAGTAAAATAAAGTAGAGAAATCATTTTCATGAATACACAAACCACTCTGTACTTGAGACTTATAGGCTGGTAGGAACTGATTAGGTTGCTATATTAAATTCCTTGATAACAAATTCTTAGACGTGAAATTTCAAAAAGCAGCGAAAGTTAAAACAGCAATTAAAGATTTCTTTCAAAACCGATTAAAAGAACTAAATACCTTTTAAAATTATCATGCTTTCATTTTTATAATGTTTACAAATTTATTTTTAAATCAAGAAATAGACAAAAATACATTTCCTTGGCTTATTACAGTTCCAAAGATAATCAAGCATTAAACACATATTTTTACTATTTATTTGTTTTCATTTTATTCACATCCGTAGTTTGGTCATAACCAACCATGGAGGATTATGAAACTGGAGTAGTGTGACTTGACTTGTAATAATTCCCAGACCCTAGCTAGGGAGTAAACCTGGGGCCTTCTGCTTTGTCAGCCAGTGCGCTTAACCACTACACCACAGAGGCGATCAAAATATTTAAATACACTGAAAACGTTTCATGATTCCATCGCAAAATTAAAGTACAATACATAATTTTAAAAAAAATTAAAATCATATTGTTTTATTAAGGGGAAATATTGGCGCAAAGTTAACAAGAAAGTAAAATCAAAAAAAATTGCGAATATCTATAAAATTTTGGTTACAAGCAACGCAAATTGTCCTAAAGCGAAAATATTTTCAAAAGTATATAATAAAAATAACTAATGCAATGCCAAATCTCATGCAGTAGTGAAGAGGACAACTGGATATTGTGTAGATAAGATATATTAAGTTTAGAGCTGTTCAAACCATTTCCACAAAATCTAATTTTGCAAATTTGAGAGGAATAAATAAAATTGATTGATTAAATTACTTATAGTAGGCCTATAAATAAAATACAAAATTCAAAATAAACTATTTCGTTTCACTCACACATAACAAATTAAGTTTGATAAAACAAAGAAAAGTTTAACAACCGAACACTAAAGAAAAATTATAGTAATATTAAATTCAACAAAATCAAATTATTTTTATTACTTTCCTCTTGTTAATTATTTTAGAAATTTCAAAAATAAGTAATCAAAAAATGGACATAGTTATGCAAAAAGGAACCACAACCAGAAAGTTTTTTTTTTTTGAAGTACAGCCATTTTTATAAAAACATGCAAAAAATTCTAAAAGCAATATTTCTTAAACTGAATACATACATAATTATGTATATTTACACTAGTTTACAACCCAAGTCCAATTAATAATAAAACATGCGCATATATCTAAACATTTTAAAAAAATTTGTAGTTGTTTCTGTTAATTTTACAAAACTTTTGTTAACGTTAACCAATATACAGTAAAAACAGATTTTCTGTAAAAATACTCTTTTGTTTTTAACACCAGTTTACAATAATAATAATTTTGTTATGTTAAATCTTTGAATTATCCACTGGGATAATTTTTTTAAAGGAATTTTACTATTTATTATCATGTCATTTGTTTATTTTAGAAATTCATAAAGGTTTTTTATGGTCATACTGAAATATATAGTTTAAAAATAAAGACTTAATGTCACAAAATAAAAATATAAATGTAGTTTTTATGTTTCGATTATGCCCACCACAGAAATCGCTTCCACAGATTAAGTTCGGCCAAGTTATTCAAAGCATGGTGTTTCAAACATGTCTTCTACAAGACTCGAATGGATTCCTTACGCAAAACCAATTTTTGCTTTATATTTATGAATCAGCTGATAGTTCTAAGTTTATTTTTAATTTATTTAAAGTCGCATCAACTGCTTGGTTATAAGCAACTACGGTGGGTAATGCATCAATAACAGTGGATTTTGACTTGTGAAAATTTCCAGACCCTGGCTGGGAATCAAACCCGGGACCTTTGCGTGGTAGAATAGTGCACTAACTACTACGCTACGGAAATGGTCTCTGGTTCCAAATTGCATAATGTAAAATAGCACATTTATTAAATGATAGTTGGTTCAAAATTTAACAGATAGCAGCACGAAGAACATAGGAGTTGAATTCTAATAGTATAAAATAATACAGACTTAAAAAAGTAATTTTAACCTAAAAGCCAAATTCCCGGTTTAGGTGGTTGGTTCATTTTTGCATATAAGCATCCAATTGACAGTCCTTTGTCAAAATTATACTTTACATAAGCAAATTATTGAATCTAAAGAATGACATGCATATTACACAAAATAAGTGTTCATCAATATATTTTGAAACAAAAATTTCAAAAACCCAAGGTTTACCTCAGAAAATATTAATTTATTAATATAAAAAACCACTAAATACACAATAGATGACTCTCGTCTGGTTAAAAAAAAAACGATAGGTCCTTTCAGATATCATGCATCCATCTTCAGTTACCATAATAAAACATCAATGCATGGAAACCTTCATCAGATTGTCATTTCAGTTGACAGTCGTTTCATCAAAATTATAATCTAAATTAGTAAATTATTACTGTGACTAAAGCACGACATGTGCAGTAGACAAAATAAAAGTTCATCAATATATTTTGAATCAAGAATTTGTCATGACAATCTGATGAAACTGTGAATGCATTGATGTTTTATTATTACAACTGAAGATGGATACATAATATCTCAAAAGAACTATTGCCTTTTTTAATCAAATGAGACTTACCTGTTATATATTTGATAGATTTTTATATTATATAATTCTAAACAACACACAAAAAAAATGTTAAAAAAATTAGAATTTATTAATAATATAATCAATCGAAATTCATTTCCATTCAAAAAATAAATACAAATCTGTGTCTGCAACAGTGGTTTGAACAGTTTTAAACAGGTTGGATAAGGATGGTGCTACTGGTACTTGAGTGAATTTTGTTTTTCTTTAAATTTAAATTTCCAAAATACGGAATTTTTCTATTTCTCAATGATTGAGAAATAGATCATTTCAAACATGTTTAAGAAGTCAAATAGACTTCTATATTATTAATCTTATTCTAATGAAAAATGATGACGATGTTGAAGAATGATGATGAACATGATGATACTGCGATAAACTTCATTAATTTGTTTCAAAGTAAATAATTAACTTTAGAAGGCCTTTTAAAATAAACAAAATATTTTATAAATTTGATCAATCAGTTCTATTTCAACCAGTATTTAGATAGTTTCTCTACGATACATAAATTTTAATTAATAACAAGTAATTTTAAAATCCAATTAAATACCTCCTCACACATATTCACAAATTTTTTGTAATGAACTCAAAATTATACAGAAACTATGAAATTAATTTAGATATAAAGATTTGATGCAACTCAGTTTCAAGTATTATGACAAACATCTAAGAGATAATGAATTAATACAATAATTTCACTAACCTTCTTTGTAAACTGCGTCACCTTTATTTTAATTTTACTTACACGTGTTTCGGTGGATCCACCATCATCAGAGTAAATAACATATAATTGAAACTAAAAACATTTATTAAAAATCTATAGAAGATGATACATCTTCAGTCACTTGTATAAAACCGATTTAAAATTAATTTATTTTAATTTATCCCTTCTCATATTTACTGTAGATAGCAGCAGCAGTCAATATCTGCTATCTACAGTAAATATGAGAAGGGATAAATTAAAATAAATTAATTTTAAATCAGTTTTATACAAGTGACTGAAGATGTATCATCTTCTATAGATTTTTAATAAATGTTTTTAGTTTCAATTATATGTTATTTACTCTGATGATGGTGGATCCACCGAAACACGTGTAAGTAAAATTAAAATAAAGGTGACGCAGTTTACAAAGAAGGTTAGTGAAATTATTGTATTAATTCATTATATGAAATAGAAATATTTAAAACTGCAGGATGCATTATAAAGATTTATTTTTGAATCTAAGAGATAAATACATTTAATCTATCTTATTTATTACTAAGTATCAGTTTCTGATCTAAAACCTTTTGGGATAAACGCTGCGGACCTCAATCTGCATTGTTTAAGTTTGAGCTCTTTTTTTGGCAGGAGTGAAACTGAATTTGTGTTATAAGTTCGCCCTTTGCATGATTAGAGTTGTGCACCAGTACATTCAGAGATCATGGTGGCGGTAGGCCACATTTAATGTCCAAGGGCCACACATAGCTCTAGCCAGATTTCAAGCAGCTCTCACACTAACCCTATAGCTGGCAATAACATTTTTCTAGACTGGCAAACAATTTCTAGCATATGGTCAGCGAACCGTAAAGAAGTGATTAAAAATTTGCTATAAATCACAAACCTTATCACGTGACGTTCAAAAATAACAAGAAACATAGTAAAATAGAATAAATACATTATTGAAATTTTAATCTGACAGTTAGGGATGCTGAAGCTATTTGAAAATAATTTTTAGACAAATATTTTTTTTAAATTTCAGATGACACTACTGTTTAAAACTTTCTTCTGCTCTACTTTCGAAATTCATTATAATACGAATCATTAGGCCTGCTTATAATGTTTATTTCAAACTAAAACAAAAAAAAGATTCTGTGTTTAAAAACTGAAAAAATATGCTAAAAACACATCATGTAAACCAATACATAACCAAATTTAGCTGTAGGATAGCGTGGTTTCAACAGAGAAACACAGGCAGAATATGCAACTAAAATTCTGGTATTATACGTAAAAATTTATTTTATCTGCTGTCTGCAGATGAATTTAAAACTAAAACAACAACATTGGAATGCTACAAAGTAAATCTGATTTTGTGACGCGACCGGTTCAAGAAGCGGTAACATCGTCTGAAAATCGACAGTTGCCGGCTCTAGCGTTAAGGAATACAAATTGGATGAAGTCAACAATTTTCACAACAATTCAATTTTCTATCAACAATTTTTTAAATTGATTGAACCCAGGACCCATGGTTTGGAATATAGCTAGCTAACCACTGGGCTGGAGGCAGTCACAAATAACGGCTTTTTTGCGACCATTTAACTCCATTCAGATAAACGTTTAAAGCATCATTTTTTTATGCAGATGCTTTCCTCTTTATCTGTTGTTGTTATGTCTCCGTTTGCCAGATGGTTTTATCCTTTCAAAGGCGAACCTCCTCCTTTCCTCTAACCATTTAAGCGCTCTTTTTCGCAAGCGCTCCTTTTTTTGCTTCTCCTGGAATCTTGACATTGCACATATCTTATATCCTACATCTTATAATCTTTTATTATAAATAATATAAATATTATAATAAAAATCTTTTATTATAACACTTTTTTATTATTACTTTTATTATAAAAATCAATATTTTGAGATAACAAAATAGTAATAATATTGCCTACAAGAGGAGGATTTTTAAATGTTATTTCACGTACAAATAACAAATTAATAAGTTTACTGCAGTAAATATTTAATAATGCAAGAAAAAGAAAATCATCAGTTAAACTTTACATCTCATTACTGACATAAATAACAAATGGAAAAACAACTTAGAAATTTGTAAAACTTTTATTCCAAGCTACGATTTTATGATAATGTAAATATAGTGTTCAAGCTAACATTAACAATATTATTTGTCTTATGTCTGTCATAAACAGCTGTTTACAGCCTTTATGATATAATTAATGTATTTACAGACAGTACAATCTATTACACGTTGTAAGATCTATAGTGTATTCAAGACCACATGTGATTTAGAATCTCTCCTGGCATCAATAAGTATAAAATGAATCTACTTTCTTTATACAATATAAAATTAGTTTTGGTTACGTAATTAGAATTTTTTTTTTGTTATAATTAGAAAAATCATAAGAGAGATTACTAAGTTAACACTTGACAATGGTGTAACAACAATAGTTTATTGTTAAAAATCTATAAAATATAAACCGTAAATAAAATTTAAGTTTTAAATAAGATTTGTCATTAAGTAATATAAAGAAAACTACTAAATACGTAATAGATGACTCTCACCTGATTAGAAAAGGCAAAAAGGCCCTTTAGGATATCATAGAGATATCAGTATAATGTCATGACAATCTGACTAAAGTGAACAAACATTGATATTTTATTATTGCAACTTAAGTTGAATAAATGATACTCGAAAGGGCCTTTTTGCATTTTTGTTTTATCAGGTGAGAGTCATCTATAGTGTCTTTGGTAGTTTTTTTATATTATATAATATTCTAAACAGTACACAGGAAAATGTTTAACAAAATTGTCATTTTAGATATGTTACTAAAATATGAAGGTCATTCAGAAAGAAAAAATCGTTTTGATTCGATGAGGAACGGATTTCCCCCACCACCGCCACTGACAAGTCATTGACCTTCCAGTCAATAAATTTAGGTCAGTCTGGCTCTAACAGCGATCCTATACAATCATGTATTGATTATTTATAAGGCTTTAAAATGTGTGAAAAAATTAACAATCCCGGCAAGAGAGAGGTTCATAATGTAATACGCTTTCTGAATGCTAAAGGAGTGCGACCTGTCAAAATTTACAGACAATAACGAAGGTAAATGGTAATGTGATCTCCGACGCACCATTCAAAACAAACGGCATGAACTGTTGACTAGCGGTATTGTGCTTCTGTATGATAATGCACGACCGCATCCTGCTGCACTGACGAAGAACTTGCTGCAACAGTTTCGATGGGAGTTTTTTGATCATCCGCTCTGCAGCTTTAACTTGGCCCCAAGGGTAACTTGGTCCCAAACTGTAAGACTTTTTGGGCGGGAACCGCAATGGAAGTAATGATGAACTGTAAAAGGGTGTTAGTGAGTGTTTAAACAACTTGGCGGTAAATGAGTATGCAGAAGGCATAGCAAAATTGGTAAAATGGTATGACAAGTGTTTAAATTTGTAAGGCGATTATGTAGAAAAATATGTTAAATCAGGTATATTATATAAACAGTCTTGCTTGGCTAAATAAAGAAAAACCTTCTTTACTTTCCTCGTACGTTTTAAGTGAAATCATAAAATAAGTGATAATCATCATGAGTGTGATAAGATAATTATGGGTAAGGGGAATAATATCGCTAAAGTAAAATTGATAGTTTTAAATAACCAGTTACAGAAAATTTCAAATAATAAAAAATGCTCAGTAAATTAACATAAGATATCATATAACCACTCAAACATTTAAAATACTTCAAACACATTACTATATATGCTTTTTTAATATTTAATACTAATATTAAAATGTTCAGATGAGATTTTTTCAGTTGTTTTATTTTTTCAATGTTAAATTTATCCTTTAAAAATTTAATAAAACAAATGATTTTCTTTATTTTGTATTATACATAAAACATCGAGTGATTGTGATGAATGGTAATGAAATAGTAATACTTTATAGAGACATAATAACAACAACAAAAATAATGGTAATGATATAATCAGTAATATAACTATTTCTAACACAGTTAACTATGCTCACACTTTTTTTTAGATGTTTAATTAAGGAATACATATAAATTTTCATAGATTATGAAATAAATCTACAAGAAAATATACACTTGCAAACACAAAATTACGTAATATATTAATCAAAAACTAATAAATTTATAATTACCTTGATATTTCATATAATAAATTTATACAATAAATTTCACTAACCTTGTAAACCTGTCTTGATTTTTGCTACTTGTTACTTACTCGTGTTTCGATGGATCCACGATCATCGAAGTGCACAATATCGCTTGAAACGAAAAATTCTTTTTTAAAATCTAAAGAAGATGTTACATTTTTAGTCATGAATATAAAACTGAAACTTTTGTATAAATGACTGAAAATTTAACATCTATAGATTTTAAAAAACAATTTTAGTTTCAGATGATATTGTTTACTCTGATGATGGTAGATCCACCGAAAAATGTGTAATTAACAAATAGCAAAAATCAAAGGAGCTTCATATGGTTAGTGAAATTTGTTATACGAAGCAGAATTAATTTCAAGCTGCAGGATGGATTATAAAGATTTATTTTTGAATTACCTAAATAACACTTCAAAATTATTAACCTAATGGTGTGATGATATGGTGGACCTAAAAATTTATTAAAGGCACTTTTTCCATTGTATTCAGAATAACAGAATAATTCCATAATTAATTAGATAATAATTTTTGGACTGGTATTGTAGCCTTGGAAATAAGAATGCTTAAGATTCAATGAGTAGATAATGAGATTGTACTGACAAGAGTGGGTGAAGGAAGAACCCAACTAGAAACAATCAAAGGAAGAAGAAACACTATGATTGGACATCTGCTCCAACATTCAAACTGATTCACCACTCTGCTTGAGAAACTAATGGAGGCTCGTACCAAAATGGGAAGACCGAGACTGGACGAAGTAAGCATGGAAAGAAAATATAAGGAAGTAAGGAGACTAGCTTTGGAGAGAGCAAGATTGTAGGCCTACTAACCACCGGGTTGAAAAGTATTGTATTCTAAAAGTTTTGGACTTAAGAAAAGTAAAAAAAATTACTAAGAGTATTTTTTTTTTTGGTTCTACGTTTGACTGTTTTGCAATTGCTGCTAATGCAGATAGATGAAGAAGGATGATAAGAAATGTCAGACCTGACCGGGAATTGAACCTGGGGCCCCGGTGTAGAAGCCAGTTGCGCTAACCACAAAGACGTAAGAAGTTGTAATAACTCATTTAAAATTTTAATAATACCTTTTCTTACCACTTCCAAGCCTGAGACTGTTACAATCTGGAAAGCTGGTGAATTTCAGTACTTTCTAAAAATTCACAAGGATAAAAAATTCATATTAACAACTGACTACAAATTGAAATTAGCTCTATTCAATAGTTTTCAAAATATTAATACACAATGAAATTGAAATTGATACAAAATTTTTTATGAAAACTATACTGTCACGTGAAGTCATTTTGTAAGAACGACTGATTTAAAATAACGGCAAATCATCATCTTCTTTATACTTCTTTTAAGTTTACTCAAGTCGAGCTCAACCCAATTCTACATCTCTCTATCATCGAACCATCTCTCCCCATTGCTCTCTTGACACGCATCTCTTTCTTAATTCATCCAAAACTCAACCCACCCACTTCACTCTTGGTCTGCTCCTTGGTTTTTCTCTCTGTCACTAAGTTTATCTTCCTTTTTGGCAGTCCACACTCTTCCTTCTTATTGACTAAACCAAACCATCATAGCTTTGTTTGTTTAACTCTCCTTATTAGGCTGCCCATCCCCAATTGTTCTTTAATTATATAGGTTCTCATCCTGTATCTTCTTGTCTTTCCAAGCATACAATCCTCATTACTTTTTTTACTGCTTTCTGTTTATGTAACTTCTTACAAGCACTTTCGCGGTGCGCACCGCTTCCATCAGGTAACATCATAAAGCTTCAAGACATTATTGCGAAGAATGTAGTTTAAATTCAAACTTTGATAAAGGAAGATGCATTCCTCACAATAATTTCAAGGGGCTTTATGATATTACCTGACGAAGCAGTCTGCACCGTGAAAGCGCTCGTAAGAAGTTTAAAAAAAAAAGAAAGCTGTAAAAAAACGGTAAATATAAAAAGATTTTTAAAAACTCATTACACTAACATGGATTCTGCTGCTATAATGCTAATTAATCACTTTAATAATCCTCATTACATAGGAAACAACTGGGGATGGACAGGTTGATTAGAAGATTTCGACCGAGCTAAGATTTTGTCAAGTCAATAGAGGGGAAAACTGCCAAAAAGGATGCTGTACTTTAAAATGGAGGAGAAAACTAAAGGACAGACCAAAAGTAAAGTGATGGGTTCAGTTATGAATTAATTGGGAAAAAAAATTTGATGCCAAGAGAGAGAATAAGGAAAGATGGTTCAGCAAGAGAAAAAGGTGGAGTTGTGTTGGGTCTGACCTAAAGAACATCAGAAGAAAAATAAACATGACGATGATGATCTTCCTTAGTTTACAGGTGTTATTATTTAAATAATGATAATCCTTCACAAAATGTTTGTTATTATAATAAAAGTTTGTAAGCTTAGTAAAAATTTCTAAATTTAGCAGGGTTTAAAGTTCTTAAAAGTGTGAACATAGTATTTAAAATATTAGAATAAGAGAGACTATAAATAATGATTTAAAAAATAAGAAAAAAGTCATAACACAAAAAAATAGTGTATCTTGTCTTAAAGTATTTGTAGGTTATGTATTCAATATATGTATTGTAACTAAAATTGAAATTTGAAATCAACAAAATAAATTTTACACTAAATTTTTGTTCAACTAAATTAGGATTGATTTTCTTGTTTATCATATGCAGATAATAGTAATTAAGTAAATTGTTATTGGAAATAATTTTAATTAAAAATATATTTATATTTTATTATGGTTATTTTATACTTTTTACAGGGGAAAATAAATAAACAAGATATTTAAACAAAGCTTTATAGAAAATGAAATATTTATTTTTCTGATAGTTATATACGTTACTCTCTAGCATATGTTTGAAAATAATTAAGTTTCGATGAAAAAATGTACTGGTTTTTGTTTTCAATTATATTCAATAAAGTATTAGTTAATTAAACGAAAACATTACAACAAACAAAAGTAAATGCAAATATTTACCTATTTCACAAATAAATTTTGATTATTAATTTTTCATTTATGTATTTATTTGTTTTCATATTTATTTTCTATATTATTTCATTAAACGAATTTATATCAAAAAAGTTTAGTCGATTTAATTAATATAAATTTCAGCCACTGTTTTAAATCATTTTATTTTTTAAAAATAATTACTATGGTACAATTTAAAGTTTAAAGAAGAAAAATACAAAGTTAACCTGATTTTATGATAAACAACAACCCAGCTAAACTAAAATAATTGAGACCGACACCAGTTCGGATTTAGTAATATTTGGATTATCCAGAAAAATACACAAAAACAAAAATAATCCAAAAAATAGCTAAATTTAATATTACACACGGAATGATAGAAAGGTATTGGCCAACTGTGTATAATTAAGTCAAACTGCAACACACAACTGTGCATGTAGAATAGTTACTGAACTACTGTAGCTAGCAAGAGCTCACATTAAAATAGCTTTCATAATGACATGATTACAGAAAGATTTCGGTGAAGGTCCAGAAGAAACTCATGAAATATATACCATGGAGCGACTTATTTTACAATCAGAACCAGGAGAAGTACCTGCTTTTCTCCAGAGCTTTTATATTAGGGCAGCAATTAATTTTATATTAGAACTACTAACCATGGTAAGTAAAAGAAGGTTCAAGTTTAGGTTACTTTCAAGAAAATCCTATGCATTGTAAGAATGTTATGTATAATTCATACTGTGTACCAATACTGACTTATGCCGCAGTTATAACCAGGATTTGGTGATAACCAGAATTTTAGATAATTAAGGAAATTTTTTCAGTCTTATACCTGATTAATTTTTACTTTGATAATAATGTAGATGCTGAAGAATGACACTTTAAAATATATTAGGGAAAAAATGTTGGACCCACAGAACCAGTTGTGCTGACCATTACACTAACAGGCTATTAAATGCAATAAAAAAAGTTGTTGAAGATTGATAAAGTAAACCATTGAATAAACTTTCCAACACTTTTAAGTAAAAGAGGAAATTTTAATATTTCGGTATTAAATACCTTACAGTATAGTCATGGGACAGCACAGTAAAATACGTGAGCTAGCACACCCCGCTCCGCACACTTGAGTGAATGGCACAGAGCGTGCCGTACAATTGAACGATGAGACGGGGTGAACTGTGGCAGTGAGCTAGTAGATTCTAATACGACAGCACTGAGCTGAGCTATGTGAATAAACAGAGAGTGAGTCGAGCCGAGGGTGACTTTCGCTCACTCCTTCACACACAGCACGTTGTGTTTGCGCGTGCGTCAACCTGAACGTTCATGCATCCCTTTCCACAAACAAATTTTTGTCATGTGTCTATCTTTGTTTCGTATGCACGTGGTAAAATTGCTACAGTAGAATGGTATTTTACAACCACTTGTCTCAGGGTTGTTGTACCGTGCGTTCGGAAAGTCGCTGTGCACTGGAATTGTGACTATGGATTTATGAAAATATGTATAAAGAAATGACTAAGCATTTTGGAAAAAAATTTATTCAATACCTTAATTACATTGTTAAACCGTGATTACATTGTTTATAGAAGGTGTTCGAAATGACCTCCATTGGCATCAATACAGCATTGCACTCGTTTCATTTTGTTTGCAAACACCTTTCGCAACTGTATAAAACGTTATGCAACGTGTTTGGTGAACGAATAATTTCAAAGAATTTGTGGCCTGCAAGATCTCCTGATCTGACTCCCCCCGATTTCTTTTTATGGGGTGCGGCGAAACAAACTGTGTATCGGAACAGACCACACACGATTGACGAACTTAAAGCCGCAATAACGGCATACATTCAAGGAATCACTGTTCTTCAGTTGCGAAAGGTGTTTGCAAACAAAATGAAACGAGTGCAATGCTGTATTGATGCCAATGGAGGTCATTTCGAACACCTTCTATAAACAATGTAATCACGGTTTAACAATGTAATTAAGGTATTGAATAAATTTTTTTCCAAAATGCTTAGTCATTTCTTTATAAATATTTTCATAAATCCATAGTCACAATTCCAGTGCACAGCGACTTTCTGAACGCACGTTAGTATAGTATGAAAGAATAATGACCCCTCTCCGCACCCTCACAAACAGTGGCAGAGTTTGATACGAAATGTATACTTTTCATGCGGCGTTTAGGTATAGGTAGCCCTTGCTATGATAAGACTAGAGAAAAGTGGTTTATTCGTGGAGGAGATGTACAAGTCAGCTCTGGCGAAGAGCCTGCTGCGTGTGGAGAAACGCTCGGTGTGGTGGTGTGCTGGTCGTTCAAAATAAAAGAGGTGGTAGCTCACCGCTCAGTTAAAAGAGCTAGCTCTTTTGTGCGACTCGCTCATGAGCGTCACATCACTATTACAGTAGGCCAAAGCATATTTAGAATCCATAATTAACAGAAGAATAATTGTTTTTTGGTTAATTTGAATTTTTGTAAGCTTTTTTTCAGTTATTTGTGAAACAAATTTATTTTTAAAAAATACCATGACTTAATTTTAACAAAGTTATCTTATATTTTAGGTTACATCGGCCCTGGGTTACAAATTTATATGATTTGAATAGTATATGAGTGGGTCAGAGTAGACCTGAAGTCAGGGTAAAATTGGCTCAAACTTCAAAAATTAAAATTGGTAAACATGCTTTAAAAATTAACTAGGCATGTTATTGAAATCCATGACACCAATAAAAATAACATAATAAATAAACGTACTGTAAAACAATATCAAAAAAAGTATTTTTCACAACTTTTTTTTGTTTCCGAAGAATGAGACAAAAATTAATTGAAAAGTGAGCTAAAGAAACATCCATGTATGTTAGGAGTTTTAAATAAGGGCAGCAATTATCTTCATATTAGGACTAATAACCATGTCAGTCGATGTTCGACAAACTTAATACAAAATAAAATTATTATTTAGTGACAAGTAATTATTTTTACTCTTTAGAGAGTTTGAAAATTTCATTATAAAGTAAATTTTGTAAATTTAACTAAAATAAAACTAAGAAGATGAGGTTGGATAAACAATGTAGCAGAATACATTTTCATGGGCACAATCCAAAATAATAACTCTGATTAAAATACCAAATAAAAAAAATTATTAAAATACATAAACGACTAAATTTTAAATCCGTAAAAAGTGAAAGAAAACAGAAAAATATATGGTTTTTTAAAATAGAAATAAATAAAGAAATCTAAATCAAAAATATTTACTCAAAAAATGAAACCTAATAAATTTAATATTTGTATAAAATTTATAAGATTAAATAAAAATATTTGTGTTGTCTAATCTCTAAAAATTACAATTAAATGTGTTATTTGTTAGTTTCTTCAAAGAACTAAGTAAACATTTCTGGATATGATTTTTCAATATTTTATACGTTAAAATACAAAAAAAAAATTATTTTTAAATAAGATAATGTCTGGACATAAATACTGTACAACCCCACTTATCCAAATTCAAAAGAATAAGCTGATTTTAGACAAATAAAATTTTTAATTAGACATTCAGAATTAACTGAATATAACTAAAATTTACCATGATAAATATTAAAACAAAATTATTTTGTATTAAAAATAAATTCAGTTAAATAATATATGATGTCAATTTAAATTTACATAAGGTACTCCTAACATTATAAAAATATAGATTAAAATTAACTTAAAAAAAAACAGAAAAATTTTATAAAAACTGATAATTCTATAGTATCACTTTAAATTTTTTATTAACCTTTTAAAAACTGCTTTAATTTTCTTTTATCTACGATCTTATTTAATAAACTTTCAAATTTTGGTGAATTGTAATAAATATTACTTAAAATCTTAATAGAAGAGATTTTAATAAATTAGTTAATATTTTCTATTAATTTACAAACTATGATAATGGTGGATCCACCAAAACTTGTAAGTTTACATAAATATTATCACAAAAAAAATAAAAATAAAAGTAGTTATAAAATGTTAGCAAAAAAATTAAGTATTTAAACATTAGAATTGATTACCAGGCTGCAGGATAAATTTTTAAGTTTTATTTCTTAAGTGATAATTTATGTGAAACCAGGATATCATATTTACTTGTGCGTGAATTTTATATAAGAGTGAATACCGTTATAGAAAAGAAATATATATGCATATTTTTTAACTTTACTTAAAGTTGTACCAACGGCTTGGTCATTAGTGACTACGCTGAGTAAGGAAACTAAAACGGTTGGTTTTGGCACGTAATAATTTCCAGACCCTAGCCGGGAATCAAACCTGGAACCTCCGATTAATAAGGTAGCGCGATAACCACTATGCCACAGAGTCGGCCAGAAAAAATTTTTAGTAACATATTTTTAGATTATTTTTGAATCAGGAGTACCATACACTTCATTAGTGTGTTTTCCTAATACATGAGACTGTTCTATTTCTTCTTCTTTTATGTAGGCTACAGTTGTGAAAAAGGAAAACAAAAGCAGTATAAATATTGCAAATAAAACTTCTTGAGAGTAATTTCAGTCCTCTTAAAAAACTGAAGATCGCGCACTGAACAAACTTAGTGATGAGTGACACAGAATGTATTAGGTATACAATATTAAAGATATTAACATTAATATTAGGTATACAATATTATAGTTATTGCATTTTCTTATGCAAAAATACCTTTCAATTACTGAGAAAGACATTAACAAACTTTTACACTCATCAGGTATTCAGCTCTCGAGGTTCAAACCGGTTTTGGGAAATTAACCTATCATATGATATCAGCTATGAAGATACTTTAACTTCATTACTCAGATAATTAAATAAAGACCATGAAAATAAAACTAAAAAAATATTGAAACTTAAGTAGTGATTCAACTAATAATATTTTCGAGTTTCTTATTTATCAATTTTTAAAATGAAATGACCAAAATTCAGACAAGTGAAGTTATACAGTACTAGAATGATCCAAGGATAAATTTTATTTAAAATTTCGGCTATTTTAAGTGTTTTATGATAAATTTATTATACAGAGTTTATCTTGTTTAAAATACGTATGTACTTAAAACAATCAGGGATAAATAGATATTATATTTAGTGTACCATATAATGTTGTCAGAAGGCTTACCAGTGTTGTGCAACCTATGTCTAACACCAGGTGAAGTCCTTTGATGCTCAATAAAACCTTCTACTGCATTCACCGACATCGGCGTTCCCTGGTCCACGCAATTTCCATCTGAAATATTATAGTAGAAGAGATTATATTATTTATTAACACTGTCTAGCTATTGCACCGGGGCTGCTTATGGGCACAATTGGTAACCACAGAGGCGTACATTATAGCAGCGGTTCTCAAACTTTTTTGGTGGCGTACCACTTAATATGTCTTGAAATATTCACGTACTATCAGTCTCAAAATAATTATACATAAACGTGGTCAAGGACACAAAAGAAGGGGAGCTGCAGGCTTCTCATACACTTTTAACAGTACTATAAATAAATAATACATACTGATTAGTCGATGACCACTTTTCATTTATACAAAATAAATGTTCAATCAAACAAATTTTTTGAACTGGCTTAAAACCTAGTTCATTAACAAAACCTAGTTCATTATGGTAAAATAAAACAGAAATAATTGTACTTTATGAAAAAATGTACAAAAAATTTTATTTAAAACTTATAGCCTACATGAAAATAAATGAAACATTATAATAGAATGTCTCTGCTCGGGAATGCACGGCTTGCAACCACAGAGTGTTCACTGAATTAGCTGTTTTATTTTGTTTTTCATTTTCTCTATAAAGAATGAATGCAGGAATGATTCCTACAGGCTGTGTGACATGTAAATCTCACACACACGCACACATTTTGCATTCTACTTTTCTCAAAAATAAATGATCAGAAAGATGCAAAACAAAATAAATCAAATGCAAATACTCGCGTACCACCCACAGTTTGAGAACTGCTGCATTATAGTAACTGTTTTATGGCTTCCAGTTTTCCTAGTTATATTCAATCTTACCTTTTCCGGTTATCACTTTTAAAATGGTTTGGAATACAGTGAAGTAAAAATTAAAATTTTGGCACAGGAGATGAGAAGAGGAAGAAAAGGAAAATGGATAAGACTATAAATGATAAGGGAAGTTAAAGAGTTCACATATTCAAGTATTGTTTTCTCATCAAACGGAAAATTTGAAAATGAGTTAAGTAAAAGAATATTTTCAGCATCCTTTTCTCCAAGTGCATTCTTCCTTGCACTAGTTTTTTGCAAGTGGTTTCTTCTAAAATCTGAGAAGTTTACTATGGGTTCAAAAAGTTTTTTTATGGTTCAAATTTGGGTTACTTTCAAGAAAATCCTGTGCATCATAAGAACGTTATATATAATTCATACTTAGTGTCAATACCGACCTATCCAGCAGAAACATAAACTGGTACAAGGAAGGCAGAAAGTAGAAAGTAGAAGGCAGTAGTGAAATTTATGAGGAATATGCTCGGGAAGACAAAACAAGATAAAATAAGAAATGATGGAATTAGGGTAAGAAGCTCGGTTTGGAATCAAAAAAATGTTATATGTGTTGTAAAAAAATTATGTAAAATGTATATATTTTTTGCCAATACGCAGAAACCTGGATAGGTGGTTGGAAAACAGAAAGTAGAGTGCAGAGGCACATTCAAGAGGAATATGCTAGGAAGAACAAGAATCAGAAATGATGTAATTAAGGAATGGACAACCTGATAAAAGAAGTTTGACAAACAAAGTTATGATGATTTCGTCTTGTCAGTAGGGTGGAGGAGGGTAGACTGCCTAGAATGAGAAATGATGTAATTAAGGAATAATTAGGAATGGACAACCTGATAAAAGGAGTTTGACAGACAAATTTATGATGATTTCACCTTGTCAGTACTTAGGTGTACTTAGAGATGGGAGAAAAAAATACCAAGTAGCAGACCAAGTTTTTTTTTTTTTTGTTTAATGTCCGACTGTTGACTGTTATGCAATTACTGCTAATGCAGACGATGAAGGATGAAATGATTTTTTGTAACATATGAAAATATGCCGTGCCTGAAAGGGATTCGAACTCAAGACCACATGATGAGAGACAAGCATGTTACCAACTATGCCAATGCAGACCAAGAGTGAGGTGAATAGGTTCAGTTATGGATGATTTGAGAAAGAGATGCAATGCTAAGAGAACAATGTAGGAGAGATAGTTCAATAATACAGAGAGATTGAGAAGAGTCATGTTGGACCTGATAAGTCATGATGATGATGATGATGATGATAGACATAAACATTATGAAAAGTTTTAACCATTAAGTCCAGTGGGCAACACAGTACGATTTCCCATTGTATCAAAAATTTCTATTAATTCAGAATTTACAGTTATAAACAAAACTGCAACAAGAAAACCATTAAATAAAAAAATACAATCACTGATATTTTATTAGAACATAACATTTATAATTATTTTTCAATGTAGAATGATGGTAATACGAGGGGGGCCCAAAAGTAAGGAGACTTGGGCTGTGGAGGGGAGCAATAGTGGGGAACAAGTTCTCCGAGGTGAGCTCTTGTAGGGAAACTCTTCCTGAGTCAGTATGCAAAGCCTCGTCACGGTGATTCCACCCGTTCTTCTGCAGTGAATTTTTAAGCGAAACAAGATTTCTCCTTTCAGCAAAAGAAATGTTGATTGAAGACCAACATCATTCTGGGCAACCCTCAACCTCAACGCTTAATGAAAACGTTGAAAAAAATCAACACTCTTGTCCATGAAGATCATCATTGAACAATTAATGATCGTCTGACATGACTTAAATGTCATGTAGTTCAATTCAGAGGATTTGCACATGAGGAGAGTTGCAGCCAAACTTGTGCCACACTTCTGCTCACACCGTGTTGTCTGTAAAGCAGTTTCTGAGCAAGAAAGGAATGACCTCGATTGTTCACCCAACCTGGCTCCCTAAAACTTCTTTCTGTTCCCTAAACCAAAACAAGACATGAAAAGGAAATGTTTTGTGACTGTAAAAGTGAAACTAAGATTGCCACGGGGTTTAAAGGAAATCCCAATCAGTGAGTTTAAAAATTATTTTGAACAAAGGAAAAAAGGATGGACAAGTGCGTACTATCTAATGGTGAATACTTTAAAGATGATCAAATTTTGGTGTATAAACAAAAATTTATGTACTGATAAACAAAAAGCTATAAAGTCTTGTTACTTTTGGGTCCCCCCTCATAAAATAAGTAGTTTATTTTAGAAATTAAACAAAAAAGAGTTACTACGAGGGCGAATCAAATACAAACGGTAATTTTTAAAATTATATTTATTGAATAATATTATACAAAAACTATGCCTTCAACATTTTTCAATATAGTCTCCTGCATTATCTACACACTTCTGCCACCGATTTGGAAGCTTGAATATTGCCTGTTCATAAAAAGATTGAGGGAGAGTTGTCCACCAATCGCGCACGTGCTTCTCGACATTTTCATTGCTTTCAAATCGTTTTCCTCCAAGTGATTCTTTCAGAGGCGCAAACAAAAAGTAGTCACAAGGGGACAAGTCTGGACTGTAAGGAGGGTGTTCGAGAGTTTCCCAGCCCATTTCTTCCAATTTATCCCTTGTCAACAATGCGGTGTGAGGCCTTGCGTTGTCATGGAGAAGGATGACATCTCTAATGGGCACACCTCGTCTTTTGTTTCGGTAACTGGTTTTTGCCGACTGTAGCACCTGGCAGTAGTAAGCCGCATTCACTGTTCATTGATCGTGAAGAAAATCAATGAGTAGAACTCCCCTTGAGTCAAAAAAAATTGTTGCAAGAACTTTTCCGGCTGAGAGACGAGTTTTGGCTTTCACTGGGCAGCCTTCATCCTTCCTTCGCCACTCTTTACTTGCCATTTTCGATTCGGGAGTGTAATGGTGGACCCACGTCTCATCACATGTGACGATGTGCCTCAAAAAATCTTCACCTTCTTCTTGAAATCAATGCAGAAGTCTCCCGGCGATCTCCGACCAGACCTGTTTTTGATTTCCGGACAGCAACCTCGGAACCCATCGAGCTCTAATCTTTCTGAAGCCAAGGTGGTCTGTGATTGCAGACTGAACACTCCCGTAGCTGATACCAATTTCTGACGAGATTTCTTGAACAGTTAACCGGCGATCACCTTCAATAAGCTCTCGAACGGCACTAATGTTGTCATCTGTGAGACTTGACCTTGGGCGTCGACGGTGACTTTCGTTTTCAACACGTTCTCGCCCACCCCTAAATTCTCTGGCCCACGTATACACTCGATTCTTAGACAGAGTAGTGTCTCCAAACTGTGCCCGCAAACGAGTAAAAATTTCCGAAGGCTTAACACGTTCATTTGCTAAAAATTTTATGACGATTTGTTGCGCAACAGATGGATGTACCTCTCGCTCGGTCATGGCTGTACTGACGGCAGAACGCAACAATGCTGCGAAGTAAGCTGTTCCCCCCACTCCTATTAAACAAAACAATAACTGCTCACCGCCACATCTGGTCCGAACGTGTTTGTTACAGTCAACAGCAAAATTACCGTTTATATTTGATTCGCCCTCGTAATTTTGACTTTTCAAACTAATCCTATCATCTTAAAATCCAACCCTCCGTAATCTGAAGCCATGGAACATTGTCATTTCAGTTTACTCAGGTTGTTATGTAACTTTTAATCAGGTTGTTATTATATAAACTAAAAACCAAAAATAACCAATAAACTTTAAACAGTAAACAAACTGATATACAATAAACTAAACACCAATAATAAACCAAATCATCCTCTGAATTTAATGAGCAGAATGTGTATTAATTCTCTGAAAATAGACATATATAAAGTGTAATGACTACTGCAAATAGCTTTTTAATAGTGAGAGTAAGCTGTGAATAGTAATTATTTGTATCATTATACTGAGAATTTTATTTAATCAAGTAATGTCAATTTTAAATAACCTCTATAAATATTTCTAGTATTAAAGGATTATTTCATAAGTACGCAACAACCCCTCTAATTCAAACTAATTGCAACAGGAACTTGTTCGGATTATCTGAAAAAAATGCATAATAACAAAAGATGCCTTGAACACATCTAGCGAAGGCTAAATTATGACAATGAAAGGATTGCTAGTGATTGACCCTTGGGATTAATAATTCCGTCACATTTATATACCTGCTTTCTTGGTCCCCACTACATGGTTTAAAGAACATTTCATTCATTCTCTGACATTCCAACAGCTCTGTGGTGAAATGGAATTTTAAAGAGCCTATCAAAGTGCAAAAAGTATTTAAATGAGTGTGGGTTAATAAGACTTTTACTTACAAATTAATAAAAATGAACAACTTTTGTTCTGTATGTGGAAACAAACAGTCAATTCAATCGAAAGGTAAGTTATAAAATATTTATTCATTTCATTTTTATACAAATTTATACACTTAAATTTGAAAATTCCAAACAATTTTCCATTTATGTAAAACTTTGTACATTTCAATTTGAAAATAAATTGCGACAAGGCTCCTTGAGCCGATGCGCTGATTGTATGGATTTGGTGCACTGCTTTATAATAATTGTGTATTATCTTTATACTTTTAATGGACCAGGGAAAATACCTACGTAACACGTACAGCATGTAGAATCTTCTTTAAACCAAGTAGCGGGGGCCAAGAAAGCAGGTATATAAATGTGATGGATTTGGGAATCCCAAGGGTCAATCACTAGTACCTTTCATTGTTATAATTTGGCCCCCACCAGATATGTTCAACCCGAAAATATAATCCAAAAATATTTAACCCTTTAATTACTGAGTCCTTTCAGAGCTACTCATTCCGCTATTGTGAACATTCAAATATCAAAGCACGCTCCTGGATAAATTCATTTATATAATTTCATTATTGATAAAAAATTATGAAAAAATTACAGCTGTGTTTTATAATAAGTACGGATATTTTGAATATACAAACACAAAAATCGGTTTCGCTTTCCGTTCGCTAGACGGCACGAAATATTCACAGGCACAAAAAGTTCATATTTTTTGCTGTAACGTGCTGAAATTGTAATTCATCATAATATTGTACATACCGCATTTTGTAGAAGACAGTTTCGTAAATAAAATGATGTATCACATTACTATTTTGGGTAAAATTTAGCCGAGATTTATACAGTAGTTTAAATGTATAACAATTTTTCCGCGTGGCTAGGCAATTGGACAGCTTGTCTTGTGAAAAATAGTGATCTCTTTCCACATCCCAATGTCAATGTAGGTTATAAACCCTTAAACTCATGTAATTGCTACAATGTAGAACAGGCAAATAATAATAGTCAAAAAAGGTCGTAGGGGTTATAGGACAAGGAATGATAAGGCAGACGAAGGCGAGAATAGGGCAGAGAAACACGAACAGATTTCCTGTCTCAAAACACGTGTGTAATTGTTACTTTAAGCCATGTCCTTGGTGAACTAGACACTGTAGCATGGGGAGAACAACTTTACCAACTCAAAATTGAAATATTTCCAAGTTTGATGTTACATTGGCCCAACATTTCCCGCCCACTTATCCTATATTATACTAATAGGAATCCCATAGTGTTTTATAACAAATAAAACTACATTTCAAGGTGCGTAATTTGAGATATCATACCCGCTGATAGCTATATAAATACGCATGCTACTACGGCTGTCCGAAGCCTGGAAAGTCCGAGTGAAGCGTATATGCTTCTCCCAAAGTCAAAGGGTTAAATAACACAAAAAAGCTTATTTCATATCCAAATAACATCAGTACATAGAGTAGCGCAACAACACAATGCAGAAAGACATCATGTTTATGATGGACTGGTGAAATACTGTATCATAAATGTTTTCAGCATTATGACAGCAAAGAATTAGTAATTCTATGCAGCCAGACAGTAGAGAAAATGTATAATTTCTTGTAATTGCAAATGGACTAGAAAAATATTTTACCAGTAAGTAATTTATATTATAAAAATACATTTGTATTAAAAACTTGCTTGTTTGTTTTCTATTCTTAACTACACTGATTATCATTTTTTCAAATACAATTTTTACGTTTGGAAGCCTGTTAAATATATTTTTTTCATTGAAAAATTACTTAATTTTTGTTTAAAACAATTTTTACGTAAAAAGTATGTTAAAAATAAAATAAATCAGTTCGGAATATCTAAAATTTTGGATCAATAGGGAATTGAGTTGGTAGGGTTGTTGTGTAACTGTTTTTAAAAAAGTTGTAAAAATTATGAGCGTTTTCATTTTCACTATACTTACAAATGTTTCCATTTTAGGGTTAAGTAAGCCCACTTCTGCCTACCTATTATAATTTTAATTTAAGTAAAATACTGTACCCACCTGGAGTTGACGGAGCCGAATCACCAGGTGACGTTTGTATTTCTTGGTGTAATCCACTCTTTTTCCAACTATTTGTAGATGCACTAGTCGTTGCTTGTTTGTTTTGAGAGCGCTTAATAGCTGCCATTTCCAACATGAGCTCTTCATGTCTAACATTTTGTAACTCCGTTTTCTTTTCCAACTCACGAATTTTCGACTAAAAAGTACAACAGTTCAATGAAAATACAGACAAATTGGTTTCGACAAATAGCTGTAGATACAAACAGAATTGGTATCAATAATTTATATCAACAATGTGTCAACAACTCTTTGATAATTCAATCTTCTAATTTCCATAACAAAGTACATAATTAATAAAGTTTATAGTTTAATACTGTTTATCCACACAGATAAAACCCGACATCATCCAGATAATCACAACATTTAAAAAACTTTCCTTTATAGAAGTTACTTTTACCACAAAGAGCCATTTTTGACCATGTTAAGTAACTTCGAGTTAAAGGTTTTGAAACTTGATAATATATCAAAGTAACGCACATAATTAAAGAGCTGAATAGAAGTAGGTGCGATGTAACATTTCTTTAAAAACTTAGTTTTTGTGATTGATTAAAATGTTATGTTCATATACAGAGTATATACCAAAAGTAGTAGAACTGATTTTCTGTAGCATGAGCGGAGTTGTGTAAGAGGGTTTGGCTGGCTGGGTGAGGTGGAGGGGGCACTTAGCAACAGAGAAACATCAGTCACAGTCAACCACGGGCTTTGGTTGAGTAAGGATACCAGTTATTGTGAAGAGTATTTTTGTTGTTGTCGATGTTTAAAATGAGTCAAAATCTTGAGCAGTGATATTCGATAAAGTTTTTTGTCAAACTCGGGAAATCGGCAACTGAGACCCTAGAAATGGTTAAGCAGGCTTACAGGAATAATGCAATGAGCCGCTCCAGTGTTTTTGAATAACACAAATTGTTTAAAGAAGGCAGGGAGCTTGTCAAAGACAACAATCACACTGGACAGCAAGGACTGACAACAATGTGGCCAAAGTGAGAGAACTGTTGAACATTGACCAACACTTAAGCATTGAAGCAATTAGTGACGAGTTGAACATTGCTCACACAAGCGTTCAACACATTATTTACGAGGATTTGGCCATGCGCAAGGTGTGCGCCAAGATGGTGCTGAAAAAGAAATGCATGTGCGCCTTTCCCAAGAAGTTTTGAACTTTTTGCACAAAGACGAAAACTTCTTGGACAATGTGGTAACAGGCGAAGAAACAGGTTTTCCAGTATGACCCAGAAACCAAAAGACAATCTGCGAAATGGCACACTTTCACATCCCCACGTCCAAAGAAGGCTTGCATGAGCAAATTGAAGATCAAGACAACACTGATCGTGTTTTTGACCGTCGTGGGGTTATTCATAAGGCAATAATTCTCCCTGGGGGAACTGTCAATTCAAACTTTTACGTGCAAGTGCTAACCCGCCTGCAAGACCGAGTGAATCGCGTGCGACCAGCCATCTCAGAACTAGTTCCAGCATCACGACAATGCGCATAGAGAGGCTATGTACTGTTTTACTTAATGTTTCATAGTTCATAGTGGAGAAAGATGTTAAGATTACTTGACAAGTTCTTCCACCATAACGCATTACAATCTCATAGGCATTACATTTTTAGAGTGACAAATGATACACATTTATCTTTATCAGTAAAGGGTTATAATGAGGGGTATATAATAATTATCTTCATTGAGTAATATAGATAGAACTTTTTAAATTAATAAAATTCAATTAGGTGTATGGTTGGAGTAAACCACGTAACCTCATGGAGACTATTATTCAAGAAGTTTAAATTGCTTATAGTTCTTCCTTTGTACATTTTTTGAGTGATGATTTAAGTAAATCAAAATACTTTTAAATCCTTCGGGACTCTTGTCAGAATTTGTTCCATAAATCGATATTTTTGTGTCACTAAGTTGGAAGAAGTAACAAATGTCCACCAGCTTACAGTACCTTCCTAAAATTCCTTTACATCAATGTTGGGCACATTTTCACCATTAGCATTGTTATCTTTGATTTTCAACTTAGTGTTTTCTTGATCTATTACACTCATCGGGCCTAGACAGCCCCAGAGCGAGTTCTCAAATAAGCATAATTGTATCTACTAGCTATCATTACTTATAGGTTAACTTCTTTCCCTTTTTCGTTTTTATGTTTATATAAGTTATTTTAATTAATGTGAATGATATTTCGGTACTAAAGCATTAAACCGACCATCATCCTCAGGTTACTTATGTACTAAAAATAACAATATGTTATAAATAATGATAATAAACATTAATAATACAAAAATAGCATTCTATTCCTATTAAAGAGTAGATACAGAAATCATTGAGTTTGAAGTTCTGGATTCAGCCAGAAGTGGCCCAAAACCTGAAGTCAAGAAATCAAAATTGAAATTTGGAAACAAAAACAGTGTTACTTGATTCCTCTTAAATAGTAGATACTACAGAAATCACAAATGGTTTTCACTATACGTCAAAGGAAGTCTTTTTTAAAATTCCCACCAGGCGTGAGGAGCATCATTTCATGAAAGGTATTTTTATTATTGTATTATGACACACTTATTCAAGCAAGTAAACAGTAAACAAAACAAATAATAAATAAATAAAAAATACCTTATAATTAAATTTAGGCATGAGTAATAAAATTTATAGCAGGAATAGTAGTAAACAAATTTACACATGATATTCCTTTTTTGTTAAAGTTCAGTCATGCGACAAAATCGTAACCAGTCATCACCAGTAGCAGTATATTTGACTTCCTAAGTAGGTTAGGAACACTGATTACTCATCACATGCAAATGGTGAATTCAATGAGGTGAACATCATCTGCTAGTTTCATGGACATAAAGAAAGTTCTCTTTCTTCTGTAATGATCTGTCAAACAAATGATAGAAGCGTGAGGTAAAAGTACACGGGACTGATCACAGTTATCTCCTCTGAAAATAAAATTTCTTTGAACTGCTGTAGTATACCACCACCGTCCTTATTTCACTTAGCAAAACCTCAATGAATACAAACTAGCCTAAGAATGTGTGTAACAAAATAAATACAGTGGATTTAAATAATAATGACCTTTCTTCATACAGACTTACTTACATACACACATACAAAGTAGACCTAACTTGGTCTAATTATTAAAATAAATTACATAATTATTAAAAATGTAAAACTTACTTGAAGTGTTTCAATATTCTCGTATGCTTTTGTTTTTTCATTTGCGCTACCAAGTTTTCTTTGAACTTCAAATTGTTTTTCTTTAAGACGATTAACAGCTTCAGTATGTTCTTTTTCTAACTCTTTGCGAAGATCAGCAGTCTCTCGCATTTGCTAAAAACAACAATTCATTTAGTGTTAATATATACCAGTTACGCCCATAGCAGACAGGTGGAGTGTCAAATTATTTACATTCAATCTGTTCGTTGCAGGGCTAAAATAAATAGTTCTGTTTCTTATCACATGGTCAGCCAATTAAATGACTGAATCATTTAAGAACAGAAGAGGTAGAGGTGTAAAAGACACTAATCAGAGTTATCTCCTCAGAAAGTAATGAATTTCATTATACAGCCAGACCCTGTGGTGAATGAAGTGAAGGTGTCATTTGCAGAGTGGAAAATGTGCTTTTCAGAGGGCCCCGGCATGCTGATAAGCGTACTTTTCCACTCAGTGAGGAAGGCAATTGTAAACCACCCCACTCCTCGTTTTACTTAGTAAAACCTCTACAGGTTCAAACCAGCCTTTCGGCTGATGACCTAAACAACATAATACCAGTTAGCCAAATAAATGGCTGAAGAACATAAATAAAAACTAAACGACTTAAGATGTAAAATGTCATTTTCATTTACCTTTTAACGCAATGTTATTTACAATATAAACAGATGTTGTAGTGAATGAAATAAGATGAATAAGACACACAGATGATGAGTAAATGCAATTTACAAACTCTTTTTAAACTACTACTAAATTTGCTACTACAAAATGTAGTGAGGATAAAATTAAAAGTATCAACTATCTATTTGATTCGCATAATTACAACCTTTTCTTAAAGTTTATTTTGATTTTTGAATATTTGATAACTAAATATGTAGACAAATACACTCTCTAGAAAACTTCATATCTATCTGATATATACTATAACAGCGCTAATCTGAACTACTTGGGACCAGGACTTGTTCAGATTATCAAAAAAATAGGCATAATAACAAAATTAATCAAAAAGTAGTTAATATGTAACACGGAGCAGCTTATTTCATATTCAGAAGCAGCAAAAGCATGGCAGTACGTAGATCAGCACAAAACTACGCACACAGAAGTCATTTTAATGATGCACTGGGAGAATATTGCATCATCATCAAAGTTTTTCGACATTATGCCTGCAAACAATTAGTTATTTATTCATCCAGGCAGTTGGCTTTCTTTTTTTGTTTTACACCAGACTGTTTTGCGATTTCTGCTAATACATACAGGCAGTAGTGGTGAAAATGTATAATTTCTTGTAATTTCTAACGAAATAAAAGAAATATTTTACAAGTAAGCTATTTATATTGTAAGAAGATCTTGCATTAAGAACTTGGTTGTTCCCAATTACCATATCCAACTATCATATTTTTAATTGAATTCCTAAGTTCAGAAGTTCATTAAAAATACTTAGTTTTTATTTTAAAACACAATTTATATTACGTAAAAATCACACTCATAAATTAGAAAGCAGTTCAGATTATTGAAAATTTTAGATTAGAGGGGTTGTTGTGTTTATAGGAATGTTTAACTACCAACATCCTGTACAAAATCTATTCCTCTTTAGATCTTACACACTTATCTTTCTACATCCAATCCTTTTGCAAAAACATTTCAAATCTTCTTTTCAGTCGTTTGCAAAGCTGCAAGCGCCATTTAAATAAATCTGCAAGATTTCTCTGACATGCAGGGTTGGCGAATTTGGTTTTTTACAGAGATTTGTTAATATAAATTGAGAGAAACTAGCAGATACTTGGCTACTCAACAATTGTAAATAAGCTTAGTCTCTTGACAGATTAGCTCAAAGAATATCAGTTTCTTGAATCTGTTTGTATTTAACCTTTTCATTAGTAAGTTACTTCGTGATATTTTTCCCCCAGGTAGTGAGTTGTTTTGATTTTTCAAAAAATTAAAATGAGAGGTTTTCTTAGATTACTGTATTAGAAAGTAATGTTTTTATAGTTTTTTTTTTGTAATAAGACATACGTATAATACAAAAATATATGCATTACATTACAAAAGTATGCATATCATATGATGTGAAACAATAATATTACATACAAATCAAAATAAAAGTTTTTGTAGATCACCATGCTTAACTTCGTATCGTAAATGCACTTAAAATAACATTGTCAAACAAACTACATGACGGTTCAGTAAAATACGGCAACTTCTGGTGTATAACAATAACCTAAAACCATCGTCAACAATAAAAAGTACGCACATCATGTGATGTAGTATAAATAGTCGAGCTTATAAACATCTGTTTGGGGGAGTTTGAAAATGAAAAAATTTCACATTATATTAACAGAAAGCAGCATAAGTTACACTATTAACCATCATTTGATGTGTTAACTGGAACAGATTTAAATGCAAAAACTCATATGACACGCATACTGAAAATGTGAAATTCTTCTGGCCGCACCATTTGATGCGCATCCTGATTAAAGGGTTAAAGGTCCTAAAATAAGTACATACCAACAGATATGCTCAACAAGAAGCAAATCTATTGCAGATAACACCACTGATCTTTGCACTAGAAATTAAAAAAGTAATCAGTAACCAAAAGAACAGCCAATCAGTATTTTAAATTTCACAGATAATGTAATATTGAACTGCAAAATAATTTTTATAGATAAGAAAATATTTAGGTACTCCATAATCAGTTTTTTTTATTTGACCTCAAAGAAAGTTTAACTTCAGAAGTTCGAAGGTAATAGATGTCAAACTGGGCCGAGCTCCAATTTAAACCAATGTAATTAAATACTATATTAATTTCATGTCTTTAATATACTTTTACATTTGAGACTTTGCGTATTTCATTTTGTATGAGCCCATACTGTGTATATAAGGGGTATAGATACAACTCACATAATCCACTTTTTTAAATTTTTCAGGAAGAAGAAAAAATTACTTAATTTTCACCTGACTCTGAGCTTGACTTTTTTGTGATATTGCAACATGTTTTAAGATTAGATTATGCATGCACAAACAGCTGTTAGTTACAAACTCTATAAAATAATTTTTTTTATAATGTAAGTTTTGGAGCAAAGTTTAGGATCATGTGAGTTTTGTTTCAAACTTGTTAAAGAGATTTTAAGAAATGCAGTGACTTAGGCTAAGAAAAAGAACTAAGTTAATAGAAATAATTTAGCTTTAATAAAGAAGAAGGTTAAGATAATATTATAAAAAAATTTTTCAAACTAAAGACGACAACCTTGTAGACGCACAGTATTCAGCACTTTAGCAAAACAAAACTTGCATTCTTAAAGCTGTCGTTGAAGCTTTGTCATTGGTGGATACAGATTGTGTGAGTTTTGACACAAATAGGTGATTGGAGAATGTGACTAGTGATTCAAATGTTAGGTTAGTCAACCCGAAAAAAATAGGATAAAGTAAGTTTTTCCACATTGTTATGTTTAAACGATGTAGTTCAACATAACAAACCAGATGGGAGTTTTGCATCTATACCCTTCATAGAGTTATGTTCCACAAAACTCCAGCATGTTCAACCCAAAGGCTGGCCCACATTCTGTTAACTATATACTTTTTCCATGCTCCATTAGTTTTGGTAATAAAATTGTTACAAATGAAGAAAGAGTATCACTGTAAAAAAGTGAACAAATTGAAAAACCTGCTGCAAGACCCCAAATTTTTGTCTGAAAAGCATATCAAAGAAACTTTGAGTAACCTACTGTTTAAAAAAAAAACTTTGATGTTATGCTGGTCGATTCTGAACTGAAATAATACTTTCTCGCACTTGAGTAATACAGATATTACTACATACAAGAATGTAATGGCTCTAACAAAGTATATTTAATGATGTTACACTTTTTATTCAATGAAGACAAAACATTTGATGTTTGACATGATGTGGAGTACAACAAAATATGAAACCCATGGGATATATAAAACATAGTAATTATATAATACAGAAAAAACACCAAATACACATTAGATTAAAACTGTCAATAGGTCCTCTCAGATCTCATGGTATTTTCATGACAAGCTGATGAAAATGTGAATGCATTAATACAGTTACATATTTTACAACTGATGATGGATCCATGAGATCTGAAAGGAACTTACTAACTGTTTTAATCTGATGAAAGTCATCTAATGTGTACTTGGTCATTTTTCAATTTTTATATGATTCTATACAGTAGGCTTACACAGAAAACTGTTTAATATAACATGGAAACATCAATATACTAAAAAAGTATTCCTACTTGAGTGTTGCAGTGATATAATGTTTTTACATTAAGTTATAAAAAAACATGTTATTTATGCTTCAAGACATTTTTATATTTATAAAAGAAATAATAGTTAATGAAAGGTGAAAGGAAAACGGATGGAATAAAAAAAGAAACAATTGTTTTCTTTTAAGTAAACATTTCTGTTAAAGTTTCTGTATATTATATGGAAGAAAATATTAACGATCTGAAGTACTGGGTGATTTTTTTAGTCCTGTTACCCAATTGTTAATGTCTGGTAATTTTTTTCTAAGAAAGGGATATTTTGTTTTGTGACACAAAGTTGGTAGTCCTACTCAACCGGTATATATACGACAGTTTGAGTTGATTCTCCTTAAGTTGCGTAAAATTTTGTGCTGTTTCCAGTTGTGTTACGAACAGAATGTCTTTTACCCTAGAACAACGGGTTTTCATTCTTGAACAACATTTTGCTACAAAATCGTATGCGAGTTTAAAAGAATCATTTCAAATAAAATTTTTTGGTGTTCCTCCACTCTATTCTAGTCAATTTCTAGGCTAACTAACTGATTTTTAGAGGCAGGTATTGTTTGCAGCAGAAAACGTAGTGGTCGACCAAAACTCTTGACAGATGACGTTAAGAGAATGTGGAAACAAGATTGCTCAATTCTCCATGGAAAAGTTTACAAAAACTTTCCTCGCATGTTGATTTGTCATGTTCGAGTGCTCAGAAAGCTGCTAAATAATTTAAATTGTATCCGTATCACATACGATTAGTTCTAGAGCTTCAGCCTCCAGATTTAAACAAGAGATTGTTTTAGGATAAAAGACATTCTGTTCGTAGCACGACCGGAAATGGCACAAAATTTTACACAGCTCAAGGAGAATCAACTCACACTGCCATATCCATACTGGTTGAGTAGGGCTACCAACTTAGTGTCACAAAACAAAATTTATTTTTTTTAGAAAAATATTACCAGACATTAACAATTGGGTAACAGGACTAAAAAATCACTCTGTTTAATAGAACAATTAATTATAAATACTCAATAGATATCACGACTATTGAATCTGTTCGAACTGTCGGCTTAACCACCACTTTTTATAGACTAATACCTGTATAAATATTCCTACAAAAACCATTCACACATAAAATTCAATAACAAAATTTATATAAACATCAGTTATAAAATTGCTACATAGAAAAATTCTTAACTATTAAGTAGCTAATTTATTACCCACCTTTCAAAAGTACATTTAATTTTGCCACTACATGTTTCTCCAAAAGAATTGACTTAATGTTCATAAATTTCCAATAGTAAAACATTCTATTTGTACAAAACAGTCGGTCTTAAAAACCAATACATAAATACTTAATTAATTAATAAAATTTAATTTGATTTGTTTATTTTACATAGTTTGCCTAGATCCCAACGTTTAGAAAGCCAAACAAACCAATAATCTACACGTGGGAATTATTAGCTAGTTTGAATTATTCGCGGTTTACAGCAAGTGTTTCATGTTGCTGCTGATAGGAGTAATCAATAAAAAAGTGTAGATGAATTTAAACTTTTAAGGTTATGTTTTTTTAGATAAGATAGTAGTAGGTTACTATCTGAAATCACTATTCAAATTAAATTCATGATTCAAATTTTAAAATGCTGAGAGTCACTGAAAAGAGATGGGAAATTATAAAGTAGCAACGAAAATATACAGGAGTTGAGGAATTCTGCTATCTAGGTAGTAAAAGATGGTAAAAGCACAAGTAATATCAAAAGTAGGATTTCTTATACTAGAAAAGCCTTAGAAATAAAAAAACAGTATACTGACTATAAACATTGACTTAAGATAAGGAAAAATTTCTTAAATCACTGTTTGGAGTGTAGCATTGTACGGGAGTGAAACGTGAGTGATAGGGGCTGTAGAAAAGAATAGGATAGAAGCTTTTGAATTGTGGTATTATAGGAAAATGTTAAAGATTAGGTGGGTGGGCAAAATAAGTAATTCAGAGATTCTTAGACGAGTGGACGAAAAAAGAAGTATATGGAAACATCTTACCAGAAGAAGGGATAGGATAGTGGGGCATATCTTGAGACATCCAGATATTGGTTTATCAATAATGGAGGGTAATATTGAAGGAGTGAATTGCAGGGGGAGGCAAAGGTTAGAATATATAAACAAATTACAAAAGATGTAGGATGTTACAGGTACGTAGATATGAAGTGACTTCCGCAAGATAGAACAGCTTGGAGAACTGCATCAAACCAGTCGAGAGACTGATGACAAACAAATTAAATTCATACACAAAAAGCATATAAAATATAATATATACATAAATTCATACATAAAAAATTCAATTACTGTAACAACATGAGAAAATAACTCCTCGGAAAACAATAATTATTAGGCTTATTTGTTTAACCGGCTATCTATTTATACCGATTGAGTCGGTTAACAGGATGTCCACACTGAGTAAACGAATAATTTACTTAAATAATAAAAATCTGTTAACACACAGCTGATTTCAAGGACTTTTTGTAAAAAGAATCCGTCAAGAACTGTAAAATTTAGTTTAAGAACTATAAAGTTAAAAGCGTTACCGAAGCGCAGTACACAAAATCTGATTATCTGTTAACTCACGCGAAATAAACTTACTTGTTTACATGTGATTCCCGCAAATAATATAATTTACCTTCCCATCGAAAAGACGTACCTGCTCAACCCCTGCCAAGAGTGCAGCACATGGATAGACTGAAGCTGATTACTGCTGCTATCTGTTGGATCTTATTAGTACTATTTCTTAACAACCGACACGGCAGTTCTATGTTGGGTTTTGTTATTTACACCAGGAGTTAGTTACTAATACGATTGAATATAAGTAATTGTTTAATATTGTAACTGGTATAACTAATTTGTAAATAATTTATTTCAACCAGTTAGACGTATATTGTTTAATAACGTTTTCAAAGTCTTAAAGATTGTTTTGATTGTTGAGGACAGGTAATCAATCGATTAGCCTACCTACAAGCAACCTTACCCCACCTGAGATGCGCCTATTTAAGCCTACCTGCCTAAGGAGTGGCACTATATATAGGTCTTTTCAACTTCGACTGGTTGATACAACTCATGTGTAATTCAAAAGCTAAAAGCTCAGATAACTTTCACAAGTGTTGCATGAGGATTAAAGTTAATAAATAATCACCTACAACACTACGGGGCTATCACTTACCCAATTGTTTGTGTACTTAACGAACAATCTAATATACGAAAAAGTTATTTTCATTTGTTTAAATAATAACTATAAATTATTACTAGTGTTTTTTTAAATTAAAATCTTGATAAGATTTTCATTAACTTCGACTTTTCAAGCTAAAAATTAAAATTACTAATATTGATCTACATTCCTACAATTGTTCCAATGTTAGGGTTTTCTAATATTTGATTTGATGACACAGTACCCAGTATCTTATTTGTAATTGTTAGCTTTCTTTTCTCGTGCATTTCTTTTTTTATGAAATGTTGCAATGTTACTAAAGTGCTGCATCATATAATTTTCTATGCAATTATTTTATTGCGATAGTAACTTCTACTACTACATTTACATAGACAAAAGTTGTGATTGCACTAGTTTAACTTTTTTCAGACTACAGCAATTTAAAAATGAATTGAAAGTTTCAACATATTTACATAAACGAGTATTTCGTTTTTTCTTCTAAGATTTAATTTAAAAAAAACATAGAGAAACTATATTTATTAATATTCCTTAAATACGGAAACATTTATGAAAAATCAATTCCTTAAATTTTTACAGGTTCCTGCCAACCTTGTACTCATTTTTCAAAATGTCCTTCGTAATTTTATATTTTACACACATTTAATGATTGATATAATAAAACTCTGCCCATAACGGACAGGTGGAGTGCCAAATTATTTACACTCAATCTGTTTGTTGCAGGGCTAAAATAAATAGTTCTGTTTCTTATCATATGGTCAGCCAATTAAATGACTGAATCGTTTAAGAACAGAAGAGGTAGAGGTGCAAAAGACACTAATCAGAGTTATCTCCTCTGAAAGTAATGAATTTCATTATACAGCCAGACCCTGTGGTGAATGAAGTGAAGGTGTCATTTGCAGAGTGGAAAATATGTGCTTTTCAGAGGGCCCGGCATGCTGATAAGTGTACTTTTCCATTCATTGAGGAAGGCAATGGTAAACCACCTCACTCCTCGTTTTACTTAGTAAAACCTCTACAGGTTCAAACCAGCCTTTCGGCTGATGACCTAAACAACATAATAAAACTGTAGGCTAGAACATAAACTGCTTGTTACTTTACAGAATTTTCAGGTTTACACGCAAAGCTTTCTAACACGTTATACTTTCTTTAAAATATCTAAGTATTCGTTTGGATCATAAGGTACAGCCAAGGGTACTACTATTGTAAGCGTCCTACGGCGTTATGTTTAGTGAAGTTTGTATTTGTTGATGTGGTAGCACTGTCCACTTCTCGCGCGTAAAGATTCAGATATTGTACACTAAGGTTATGTGTTAACTAGACGTAAAATGTTAAAAGATTTTTATAGAAATTTAAATGCTAATGAAGAAACATATGCGGCTTTTTTCAGGCAGCAAAACCTACTGGACAGTCGACACAGCGCAAAATGCTCCCCCGTGAGATCAATGTATGAGTATCATGGAAGAAAAATAGAATTAGAGAGGCGAGAGGCATTTATACCGATTCTTTGTTTACCTCGCAATTTTAAATTATAGTATTATTATTATTTTCTTGTAAATTATCTTTTTTATTGTCCTTATTTTATCCTTTTTTTTAAATTATCTTTTTATTGTAAGAGTATTTACAGTATTCAGATGAACTAATGTCTCCTAGCTGTGGGAGTGAGAGAAGGCATAACGCTCTCACTCGCACAAGCCATACGCGCCGTTCTAATAACATTGTCTTTAATTTTACTCATTGTTGTGAGCAAGCGTTTATGCAGTAAAATAACAAGCAAGATAACGACTGTAGTATGTTTTCAGATTTGGATTATTACGGTAAAGACCTTTGAGCGCATGTGTAGCTATGCCACATATCTCCTTCTCACTCGCTCGGCTATGGAACATTAGTTTGTCTGATACCTATACGCATGCGACCAAAGATCTTTGCTATTGTTTAGGTCAACAGCCGAAAGGCTGGTTTGAACCTGTAGAGGTTTTACTGAGTAAAACGAGGGGTGAGGTGGTTTACCATTGCCTTCCTCACTGAGTGGAAAAGTACGCTTACCAGCATGCCGGGCCCTCTGAAAAGTACATTTTCCACTCTGAAAATGACACCTTCACTTCATTCACCAAAGGGTCTGGCTGTATAATGAAATTCATTACTTTCAGAGGAGATATCTCTGATTAATATCTTTTACACCTCTACCGCTTCTGTTCTTAAATGATTCAGTCATTTAATTGGCTGACTATGTGATAAGAAACAGAACTATTTATTTTAGCCCTGCAACGAACAGATTGAATGTTAATAATTTGACACTCCACCTGTCTGTTATGGACGCAAAGATCTTTACCGTTATATTCCAGATCTGAAAACATACTACTGTCGTTATCTTGTTTGTTAGTTTACTGCATGCATAAACGCTTCCTCACAACAATGAGTAAAATTAAAGACAATGTTATTAGAACGGTGCGTATGGCTTGTGCGAGTGAGAGCGTTATGCTTATCTCACTCCCGCGGCTAGGAGACATTAGTTCATCTGAATAGCCTATTGTAGTCTACGTATTACGAAAAGTGCTAGTGGACAGTGGTATCTCATCAGAAAATACAAACTTCACTAAACATAACGCGGTAGACGCATACTATAGTAGCACTTGGTTTAATTCTATGAACTGTAAGGTGGAACAAAATTGTTGAGAATGTAACGTAACTTCCTACCCTCAAAAAATATAATTTACAATGGGTCATATCGATTAAAATCGATATCAAGTCTTGAGTTTAGACTCTGAGTCTGAACTTAAAATGAGTAAAAAGTTCTTTAAGGGAAGACTGTACTTAGCACCCTGCCAATATTAAATTTGCTATTTTTAGGTACATTTTTCATAAAATTGGTAAAAGACAGGGAAATGAAACTTTAAACACAAGTTTTTGGGTTTCTCGAGCTACTAACTTTTTTGCAATTTAATTTGTTGAACCATAAAGATAAAAACAGAATAAGGACTAACATAAAATTTTTACAAATTTTTTCTACAATTTTTGCATATTACTAATTTTTGGTTTATCTGAGGAGGTCATAAAAATGCCGGTATATGTACATGTACAAGTTCAATAACTGGTAAAATTTTCAGCCAGGTAGGTTTAACCCTTTCTTACCCAGTGTGACGAAGAAGTCACACTTGAGTGAAATAACAGACATCAAAATTTTAGTTATTAGCGACTACTTTGGATTAGGAAGCTGGTTGTGAAGTGTAATAATTTTCTGTACCCTAGCCAGGAATTGAACTTGAGACTTCCGCTTTGCAATGTAGCATGTTTAGCAGATGCAGATGCAGTGTAGAATCTGACCATTGCGCTACAGAGGCGACCATTGATTAGTTTCTTTTAAAAATTAATTTTAGTTTTAAATATTCGTGTTCATTTACTAAAATAAAGTAGCATTTCTTCGAATATGTCGTACGTCAGTACAAAGTATATTTTTTAGACTGTTTGTAAAAGTGATTTTATCCATTTTATCAATATTTTTAATTGTAAAATTTTTTCTTAAATGATTATTTTAAAATTAAAATCATATTTAGTTTTTTTGCTACAAATCTAAGTGAGAGAATATATTTTGTTTAGGAAGCCTGAATGTAATTTTACATACTCATATTGTTGTATGAAACAATGAACAGATATTTTTTGTGTATAGTTAAAAAAATTGGGATTGAAAGGGTTAATAGTTTCCGAGAAAAATCTACCTAAATGTTAACAATTTAAATTTAGGGACCATGCCAATATCAAAATCAAAAACAAAAACAAATCAAAAACTACCTGTAGCTATACAATCAATTTCTTATTAACGTAATTAGAAAGCTGAACCAACAGCTGAGAATATTAAATAAATAATATAGATATTAAAAAAAATTAAAATTCCCTTTACTCTAAAACATTTTTTTTATTTTTGGTTTGGTTTTTACTCTAAAATGATCAGTATAAAATTATGAAAAATATTCGTTCTTGTTGACATGATGACTTTTTCTGGGTAAACCTGCCAAAAACTTAATTTTTTCATTAACATTTTTTTTGTCGTAATTTAATGTTTTTGCGTTAGATCTAGGTCTGAAATATTGAAAAACATAAAAAACCGAAAATCGAAATTTTCTGTTAAAACCATCATTCAGGCTTACCTTAAGTTGAAACTTAAAGGTAACTACTTTTTGCGGAACGAAATCGACTCATTCTCACATTATTTTAACGATACCAGACATGTTTTGACTTGCCCTGCACTCCCTTACGAGTGCCGGCCTCTGGTGCCTCAGCTGAGGTCTCCTTGAGTTATTGTCTCCTTCTCCAATGCCGGCCGCATTGGCGCAGTTGGTAACGTGCTCGCCTCTCATCATGCGGTCTTGGGTTCGAATCCCATTCAGGCACGGCATCTTTTCATACGTTACAAAAAAATCATTTCATCCTTCACCGTCTGCATTAGCAGTAATTGCAGAACAGTCGGACGTTAAACCAAAAAAAAAAAAAAAAAAAAAAATCCTTGAGTTATTCAACTAATCTGATAGCGTCACACACATTTAAAAAATGGACGAGAAGTATTTTTTAATGCCGAAGAAGTATTTGTTAAGCACCGGCAAGTCTGTTGATATAGAAGATTCAATATTTATTGAGATTATTAAAAATCTGGTGTGAAACACTTACACAACTTTCTTTTGCCAATGAAAAAATGAACAATATAACCTAACATTAATAATAAAACATTAAAAGTAAACAAAAAACTAACCTCAAAAAACATAAGCTTATTTTAATCATGAGTGAATGATGGAAAATGAAAATCAACCTCAATTTGGCTTAATAACTCGGAAAATCACTCTTTCACGCTAAACCACGCTCTGTAGAGAAAAATGCTCAAAATAAAAGTTGTAGTTCTTTTAATTTTATATAAATTTTATTTTACGCTTTTGTAGTAAAATGCATACTAAGGCTGACATCTTGAAAACCCCATTCTTTTACAGATTTTCATGAAAAAAACATAAAATTTCTTTTACCGTTAAACTAAGCGTTATATAAAAAAAAATTTTTGATATAAGAGTTGTAGCTTTTAAAGTTTTCTACAACTTTTATTATATACATTTTTACGCTAAAATGTATATTAACGCCGCAATCTAAAAAAAAAAACCATTTTTTTCTACATGAGCATAGCCTCGCCAAAAAATGTCAGCCCACATGGCGCCTACCCTATCATGTATAGCATAAAAAATGTAGCAAATGAGGCGATTTTTAAAAAAACCGTAGGAGCAGTTTTTTGGAAAACGCAAAAAATTAAAAATGACAAGAATAAACTACTACTTTCGGTTGACCGATTTTGATGAAATCTGTCAGAAAAATAGTGTCGGGTCCTCTAGTAGTAAGTAATAGTTTTAAGTTTGAACTTTGTACGATGTTTCGTTCTTGAGATGTCTTGTTCACACCCACACACACCAATCGCTAAAAACATGTTTTTTGGGTTCAGGGGGTCTGAAAACGTGTAGATACGGTGAAAACTCGATTTCAAAAAATCGACATGAAAACAATACTTTCCTTCCTATAACTTATATTCGAATAGCAAGAGAAACTAAAAAAGACCTAGGCATAAATTTTCGAAAAATCCCCAGCACCTTTGTAAAAAAGGAGAAATCTTCTGCGTTTAAAATGTTCAGGGAGAAGATACTAAAAGAATATGAAAAAGATATAACCTAAATTCCGATAAAATAAACAATCAAACAACATGATAACCCGGCTAAGAAAACAATTTCTCTAGTTGCATCTTGGCTCCCAAAAAAATGGTTTCTTACTCATTCTAATTATTTTTAAATTATTTAAAGTTTTACGATCTCTGTCATTAACCTCACATCATAACCAAAAATTATACAATTTTGTACCTAGAAGTCTCACAAATTCTAAAATACTAACTAACTGCACTTGAAAACTTAACATCCATGAACTGAGCTGGCTCTAAGAAGCTGGAATAATCTAAAGTTTAAACTCAGCCTAGTGTGGCATAAAATATTTTTATAAAATCAAAGATTGGGTTTTAACTCCACTACTGTGAGATGGAATTGAAGGTAATAACATTGAGTTAAATTCCAGCAGAGCATTTATTTTCCATTGATGCTGAACTTGAGTAAACTACAGAAAAGCTGAGCATGAGTTTAAACTTATTTTTATAGATATCATTCGATAAATTTTATTTATAAATTATGGTTTTTCAACCACTTACCGCGTTAGTTATGATAGTAAAATATAAAAAAAACACAGTTATGCTTAATGAACTAATTCTCATACTCCAAGAATAAATAAAGAATAAAGGCCGGCCTGTTGGCGTAGTGGTTAGCGCAATTGGCTTTTACACCGGGGTCCCGGGTTCGATTCCCTGTCAGGTCTGGCGTTTTTTCATCACTCATTTTCATATATCATCATTCACCACCGTCTGCATTAGCAGAAATTGCAAAACAGTCAGACGTAAAACCAAAAAAATACGAAAAATCTAAGAAGAAATTGTAGGTAATAATTTTCAAAAGAAATTCATCTATCTTTTAATTTGGTAGAGTGAGCAGGTTTGTGAGATTGTTCAAGAATGGAGTAACCCTTTACGGAACATGCCACAAAGTGTTACTAAGCGGTCCAGGGAGCCTTTGAGGCTAACTGTGGCCGTGGCATTTATCCTATTATTTAGGATTGTCTGACAGGAAATGTCTGATGTAAATATTTATAACTACTGATTGTAATTTTAATGAAAATTAAAATTATGACTGAAAATAACTGCAACGTAACTATTTTAATTTTATTCAATTTGAAGTACGCATTATTTAAATTTTTATATTACCAGGTGGCATAAAGTGAATGAAACAATTGGTGAAATAATATAAAATGAGATTTTTAAAGTTAAAAAAACTGAATATTATACACAACAATGACTCACCTTTTTACAGGATTTTTACAGTGTGATCTAAGTCTTCAAAATGCCGCTTCTTAAACTTTATTCTTAAAAATATTATCATTATTTCTTTAAATACAGTATAATCCGCTTAATACGATTTTCATGGGTCTGACACATATTAGCGTTTTAGACGGAAAATCGTCTTAGCTGAGAAGCGGCCAAGGCAATCGTGAGAGAGTGCTTTTTAAAGAAGTTATTATTGAAGGCAGAAACGTGTTATTGTTTTTACATTCTGCGTTATGTGAGAAAATATTAATTACAGTAATTACATATAGGTACTTTTTTTGGTTTAACGTCCGACTGTTTTGCAATTACTGCTAATGCATGTGGGGTGAGAAGGGTGATCGATGAAAATGAGAGATGAAAAAGCCAGACCTGACCGGGAATCGAACCCGGAACCCCGGTGTAGAAGCCAGTTGCGGTAACCACTACGCCAACGGGCCGGCCTAAATATTTATTTATACATAGGTAGGCCTACATATAAATAAATACATAGGTTATAGATAGGCCTAATACATAAATAAACGCAAAGATTTTTTGAACATTACATTTAATTAAAAAAACACAAACAGTATCACTAATGTATACGTAGCTACATAAATACTGTGTAACAAAATTTTCATAACTTATTTTTAAAATAATCTGAAATTTTGAGCATGTATTAGGCGGGATTGAATGCGTATTAAGCGGAAACATATACACGTGTTTCACCTTATTAATCAAGAGACTTAACGAACACCGCGTTTTAAGCAGAAAATCGTTTTAGCCGTGAATGTATTAAACGGATACTACTGTATCATAAATTTACTGATTTAAATATAACATAACCACTTGTCTTTACTCGGGACAAGGTAACAATTAAATCATATACTGCCAATATTTTAAGCTCAAAGCAGAACTATCAGCACGTAACACGTCTTTTGTGATAATTACCTCCTCAACTTTTAGAAGCGACAGCGTGATATAGTATTTTAACCAAAAATAATAGCTCCGCTCTTTCAGATTAAAAGTCTTTTGGCGAGCGCTCGTCAAAGATCCTGTATTAGAAATCAAAATCAAAGGGTACCGAAAAGGCTTAAACAGAGGTTAAGCCTTTGCTAAGGCTTAAACAGAGGCTAAGCCTTTGCTAAGGCTTAAACAGAGGCTAGGCCTTTCCTAAGACTTAAGCAGAGGCTATGCCTTATAGGCTAATAGCGTTGAGTAAAAAAGTTAATATTTTAGAGAAATTTTCTCATATTTTCTTTGGCATTCTGATATAAAATTTCAAATATTAGGTTTTGTTATTTGAAGAAAATATATGCTGTTTTGTATAGAAAACTCCAGACAACCCTAACAAACTAAAACAAATTGTAAGAAAAGCATTACGCACTGTTTTAAGGTGGAATACCCCCGCAAAAATATTATAAATTCACAGAGAAAATTAATTTTCTCTGTTTTTTACAACGCTAAATGGAAGGTTGCCATAATTATTTTTTCAAAAAATTATGAATACCATAATTTTCAACAAAATTAGTTAAGTTACACATTCAAATTATGTATGAAAATAAATTTTCATTACAAAAATCAAGTGTATATCTACAATTAAGTCAGTTTCTGGGAAGAGAGTAAAAACATTAATATACTACATTAAAACTCCGGTTATCCGTCATTAACCGGCCGGGTGAGGGACAACCGGGAAAGATGGATTAAACAAATGTGTAGAAGAAGATTTGTTGTTTCCGATTCGAGTTTTAGATTAAATGACTTGACAAAGTAATAAAAAAACAAGTGAAAAATGACGTAAACATAAAAATAAAACAGTTCTTTACTTTTTTGTAATAATACATATGCAGTCCTAAATTCTATCTCAATTATCCGAAATTCTAAATAAACAATCATGTTATGAAAAAGGTACCTCCTCACCCTTACAGCAGTAACAAATTTTCGTTTCATAAAAACGATTTCGTAATCACGTTCACATTTTAGCTGTTTCTTTATTTAATGTAAGTGTTGTACGTCCGACATCTTTGTATTTAGACAATGAAGGGTGATAGATGAAAATAAATGATGAAAGATGTCACACCTGCTAGGGAATTGGACCAGGGACCGCTAGCGTAGAAGCCAGTTGCACTGATCACTTTACCATCAAAATATTTTGGCCACCACATTTGATCGAAATACTTGTGCTGTGATGGATAAAATTGAACGACGGATAATCGGGAGTTTACAGTAACTACTAAAAGATAAAGGGGGCTCGCCTAACATTCAGATTTTTAGTCTAGACATAGCATAGTCTATATTTAGATTTTTTTCTGTTTTACGTGCGACAGTTTTGTAATTACTGCTAATGCAGACGGTGAGAAGGATGACAGGATGAAGATAAGTGATGAAAATATGCCAGACCTGACCGGGAATCGAACCCAGGACCATGGAGTAAAAGCCCCATGCGATTGGGTAATGCTACTGCATTAACCACTACGTCAACGGGCCGGAAATATTTAGATTAGACTATGTGGAATTTTATTGTAGTTTGAGTATGAAAATTGGTCATAAATGAGTAAGTTTACAATATTGCTTGAACGTTTCTACGGTCTACAGTTTATTTTATTTTACACCTAAAAATGACTATGTATTGATTTTTTCAATGGGGGGACTGAAGTGAAAATTACAACTTCCTTAATAAAAGTCCTATAACTGTAACGAATAATGAGACTTGTAATTCCTGAAAATTTCAACATTCTATCTCAATATTTGAATCATAAATAATATTTTATAAAAAAAACCCGTAATTTTCGTTAAAATTAAAAATTTATCTACACCTTCAATTATCAATTTAAAATTTCAAAAACAATCAACTAAGTAAATATATTTTGTATCAATAAAACAGCAAGCCAAATGAAATATGCATAAAACTTATAAAAATAACGATAGATATTTACTTCAAAAATTATTCACATCATATTTTTATTGAAAAAATCTGGTTTGAAACCGTCATACGAATTTCGCCAAAGTAAATAATGAAAAATATAACTTACGTTTAATCATTAGTAAACAAAGAAAAATAAAAACACTTAACCTAATTTTAATTATGAGTGAATGACGTAAAATGAAAATCAACCTCTGTAGAGCCTCTATCGATACGGGACATCACTAAAACTGATACGGGATATCAACTAGGTTCTGTAGAAAAAATGCTCAAATAAAAGTTATAGAATATTTTATTTCGATTTTCTTTATATTTAAAGATTGTGGCCTTAATATCCATTCTAGGGCAAAAGTGTTTAAATGAAAGTTGTATGAAATTTGAAAACCTTTTTTTGTTACAAACATTTATTGTACAACGCTTAGTTTAGCGTTAATTAGTGATTTTATGTACATTTTTATTATCAAAATCGATAAATAAAATTGAATTTTTAAAAATATTACGGCTTTAGATTTTACGACAAAAGGTATGAAACAGTTATACAATATTAAAAAAATCTACAACTTTTATTTCAAGCACTTTTTTTCTATGAAACGTAATTTAGCGTCAATTAGTGATTTCCCGTAATTTTAAGTGGATCAGAGGTTAACTTTCATCTTGCGTCATTCACTCATGATGCAAATTAGGTTATGATTTTCATTTTATATTGTTTACTAGCGATTAAGCATAGGTGATATGTTTTATTACTTTCATCGGCAAGAGAAAGTCATGTGAGTGGTTAATAGTAGATTTTTTAATATTTTATAACTTTAATTATATACACTTGTATATAATAATTGTATAATTTACCCTAAAATGTATATTATGGCCGCAATTATTAATTCTTGGCCTCTATAAGAATTTCAGCAGACATAGCGCCTACCCTATATTGTAGAGCATAAATAATGTAGGTAGTAACTTATAAAAGGCGATTTTTATAAAAAATCGTAGGAGCCGTTTTTGAGAAAATCGCAAAAAAGTGAAAAATAACACGAATAAACTACTACTTCCGGTTGACTGATTTTGATGAAAATGTTTGTATCGGGTCCGGTAGTAGTATCTAACTTAAGTTTCAAATTTCAAGTTCGTTCGATGTTCCATTCTTGAGATATTTTGTTCACACACACACACACGCACGCACGCACGCACGCTCGCACACACACACACACACACACACACACACCGCACACACCCATACACACACGCACACACAAACACACACACACTCACACACACAAACACACGCGCGCGCGCGCACACACACACGCGCACACACACACACACACACACACACACACACACACACACACACACACACACACACAGACCTACCGCTGAAAACATGGTTTTTGGATCCAGGGGGTCTGAAAACGTGTATATCCGGTGAAAACTTGATTTTAAAAAATCGACATGAAAACAATACTTTCCTTCCTATATATTCGTATAGGCAAGGGAAAGTAAAAAGTCGATCATTTTAACAAAAATGACTATATTTTCAGCCCGGTCCTCCCTTAAAAAATTATTTTATGTTAAGTAATATAAGTAGTATTATGTTTAATATAAGCCTCTTCATTATTATTCGAAATTTTTGTTTTGAAACAAATAATTCTGAGTTTATTTAATAATAATAATTATTACAGAAATAATCTTTCTATAAAATTATACGTGACAGATAATATGTTTTTCTCTGAAGTCAAAAATAAACTTAATCGATGTTTATAAATGTAAACAAAAGATTAGATCTGAACTGGTGAATTAATAAATAAATGCAGCAGGCTTATAGGCATTAACTTTATAGCGACATAGATTAAGAGTCTCTTCACGTTTATTACTTCAATAGTAAAAGTTAAGCTAATAACAAACAAACTTAAGTGATGGCAATTTTCCAACAATATTATACGTGTCAGCTGTCTTCGTCGAGAATAAAATACAAATTTTTGGTTTTTAACTTAATTACTAACAAAAAAAATCCTGTTGTTTCTTTTTTTATTTACTTTTTATTTATGTACTGTAGTAATATATTTTGAATTTATCACTGTTTCAATGATTTTGTATTTTGCAAACACTCGAGTTAAATAAATTTTATAAACGCAGCAGTATTTTAAAACGATTGGGTTCATTAGATGTTCGTGCTTCATAGACCAGGAAAACGGTTTTTTCTGTAACATCGCTTTACATTGTAAGGTTAATCTTTTTAAAACGACTCGTTTTGAACGTCAAACAGGTCGAAAAATAATGAAAGATTATTTAACGACCGTTTTCACATTATGACTACATCACCCATGTCTACGCGTACAATGCTTCACTTTATTTATTGTACGTGAATTATAGCTATATGGAGTGGTTATAAAACTCCCTTACATTTTTTTCACAATTTTCATCTTTTTTAATAATAAATCTTTATTTTATTTCATAAAAAAATATTGCTGTTTAGGTCATCAGCCGAAAGTCTGGTTTGAACCTGTAGTGGTTTTACTAAGTAAAACGACGAGTAAGGTGGTTTACTATTGCCTTCCTCACTGAGTGAAAAAGAACGGTTATCAGCATGCCGGGCCTCTGAAAAGCACATATTTTCCACCCTGCAAATGACACCTTCACTTCATTTACCAAAGGGTCTGGCTGTATAATGAAATTCATTACTTTCAGAGAAGGTAACTCTGATTAATGTCTTTTACACCTCTGCTTCTTCTGATCTTAAGTGATTCAGTCATTTAATTAGCTGACCATTAGATAAGAATCAAAACTAATTATTTTAGCCTTCCAACTAACAGATTGAGTGTAAATAATTGGACACACCACCTGTTTGTTATGGGCAGAAAAAAAATTAATTTTGATTAGCCACATGCACATACAATGGGGCATTACTCTGCACATTCAACTCGGGTTATCAAAATTAAAAACCGAGCCGTCAGAATATTGGCAAACATTAAAATAAAAGAATCCTGTAGATATTGTTTCAAACGGTTTAGAATACTGCCTCTAAAATCCAAATACATTATAGAGAAATTAAAATTTGCAAAGAAAAAATATTGTAACATTGTACAGTGATATTCTATAAATGGTTGATGGAACACCTACCCATTCCATGAAATAAACCCATGGACTTACTTAACCTAGGACATGGCTTTTAGTCATAGTTGGGTAGTTCAATTTCCTCCACCTCGTACATTGTATTCTAAATGCATTGTAGCTTAAAGAAAGAATGTGTATGTGTTACTATTGTAAAAAATATGTAAATAAAATTTTATTACTTTTTTGTCATCAGTCTCTTGACTGGTTTGATGTAGTTCTCCAAGCCTGTTTCATCTTGCGCAAGTCGTTTCATATATACATACTTGTAACACCCTACATCTTTGGTAATTTGCTTTTTAAATTTTAACCTTTGCCTCTCCCTAGTATTCACTCCCTCCATTATTAATAGTCAAATACCTGGATGTCTTAAGATATGCCCCACTATCCTATCCCTTCCTCTGGTAAGATGTGCCCCACTATCCAATCCCTTCTTCTGGTAAGATGTTTCCATATACTTCTTTTTTCATCCACTCGTCTAAGAACCTCTGAATTACTTATTTTGTCCACCCACCTAATCTTTAATAACATTTTCCTATAATACCACAATTCAAAAGCTTCTATCCTATTCTTTTCTACAGCCCCTATCACCCACGTTTCATTCCCGTACAATGCTACACTCCAAACATAGTGATTTAAGAAATTTTTCCTTATCTTAAGTCAATGTGTGTAGACAGTATACTGTTTTTTATTTCTAAGGCTTTTCTAGCATAAGAAATCCTACTTTTGATACTACTTGTGCTTTTACCATCCTTTGTTATTTTACTACCTAGATAGCAGAATTCCCCAACTTCCTGTATATTTTCGTTGCTTACTTTTAAATTTCTCATCTCTTCTAAACCACTCTTGCTGCTGCACAACACTTTACTTTCATTTTGTTTGTATTAATTTTCATGAAGTAATCCTTTCTCATGAGCTCATCCATTCCATTTAAGATATCCTCTAGTTCTTTCTTGGTCTCGGCTAATACTGCGATATCTTCGGCGAATCTCAGAATTTTTATTGTTTCTCCTTGAATTTTAATTCCTGCGTCAAATTTTTCCTTCACTTCATTTATAGCAACTTCTATCTACAAGTTAAAAAGTAGTGGTGACAATGAGCATCCTTGTCGTACACCTTTTCTTACGGCAGCTTCTTTTTCGTACCCCTCGATTCTCAAAAAAGCCGTTTGATTCTTATACATAGCACTAACTTTAGATAATTTTTCTTTCCTTGGATTTAATTTCTAGCCTTTCCAGAACGAAACTAGTCTTAGGTGTTACAATGTTAACCTGGTCGTTGGAAATAATTTCAATCATTAATATTGTACACGTGTTTATGGACAGGTAATCGTTGTGGTTCTTAAGCACAGTAATCTATCGATAATCAAGTTCGTTTAAGCTCAAGTTTTGTTTTTGGTTTATTTTTTGTTGTCTAATAGTATTTGTTAGTATGCTAACTTAAATCATTAACAGTAATTATAAGTTTTGTAAATAAATAATTGTAATAAGTTGTTATAAGTTTCTTTACTATAATTCCAGATCCCGAACAAACCTAGGTTTAGGTTTACAGTAATATTGGATTGGTAAGAATATATTTATTAAATATTAGGCCTATATTTCAAGTTAAAACTACAAGGGAATAGCAGTGAAACAGATGCTAAATTCCGTTTTTTAGTCGCAGGAAATTTGGATCAGAACAAAGGAAAGAATTGGAAGAATCATACAGCATAGTATACTGGTATACGTTGCAGAAAATGGGAACTGCATGAAAGAAGTAAAAAGATGGCTGAAGCCGAGCAGATGGACTTCTGAAGAAAAAGTTATCGGATGTCGAGGTCAGTCAGACCACATAAGGAATGTAGCAATTTGGGAACAGATAGGAAGGTCAAAAGCGTATTAGATGAATTACTATAAAATATACAACGATATGGTTGGAAACCTACGTCAGGTAAATGAAAAGTGACCCAGAGGAGTATGGAACACAAAGAAGAGAAGATAAATAGAACGCCCAGAAAAGCAATGGATGAGATGGTTGATGCAGCCGATGACCAGTAGAGGCTTACAAGAGTGTGGTTAAATGGATAAATAGGATTGGAAAAATCATCAATAATAGTCGTACAAATTCGCAAAATAAATCACAACAATAAGTTTTCTTTTCAAGGTTTGTAATTTTTCTTAGTTCATCCATGTGAATGTCAAAACAGTTTAATTTGTATATAATTATCTAATCTTTTGTTGCTCACCCTAATTCTTGATAAAATGTATGTCAAAGTTTTATCCATTTATTTATTCACGGACTTTATTTTACATATTATATAAATGTTGATCAATTAATTTCAAAATTTAACTCTTGTTTTAGTTAAATACATAATTTTAGTCGGAAGGAAATTTTAAAATAACTTCATACCCCAAAAACTTTTAATGATTCCATTATTCAGATATTTTAACAACGAAATAAAGGTACATTATTTCAACTCTAATTGAGTAAAATTTATCAACAACAATTATATGATTAAACAAAATAATAATGTTTTCATGTGTTTCGGTTTTTCTCAGAAATAAATAGGATTATTTCAGTTTAGAACTTCTAATATATTTTTCATCGTCATTAATTTATTTCTGTAATGAAATAAAGTAAACCTTTTTTGAACTATAAATATTATATATTTGTATTTTTTTATAAAATAAAGTAAACCTTTTTTTGAACTATAAATATTAAATATTTGTATTTTTTTATAAACATATTTGTATCGTATGGATTCTATTTGTTATATCACAAAGATTCCGAAAAAAATACAAATATACAACATTATAAATTAGACAATATAAAATTATATATTCTTTATAACAAATAAAATCCATAAAATATCGAACATTTAATTTAAATTTATGCAGATCAAAAGGTATGAGGTGGATTTCAAAACTACAAAGTCAAAAAACCATATTGTGACGTATTGAATGGAGGATGTTTCAACGGTCAATGGTTTTATGTGAATTGTGGCAGGTTTAACTTAATTCCGCACGGACGCTCATTAATGCCTACTTGTTGTTTTTCTAGTACAGGTTACAATGTACGATTTTGGTTCTATTATTCTTTTAAATCTGTATTATTTATTTCTCAATTATTCTATTAGTTCATTGTGTATTTATTTATCTGAAATTCTCTTTAAACAGTCAACCCTCTAGATGAACTGTCAGTAGTGAACAGTTTGTGTAGTGAATCAGTATCACAATACTTCCGTAGTTGTAGTAATTTGTTGCCATGTCCTGTTTTCTCTCTTTATGTCACCAGGCATTCTAGGAGATAGAAATCTAAGAACCCTGTTAGGTAATAAATGCTAAGGTTTAGAGAAAAGTTTTACTATTATTGTTCATGGTACCTTATTTGGCTGCTGGTAACATTGATGTTACTACTGGTTTGACAAGAATTAGGTTTTTAAAATATTCATAACTGTGCAACAAAGTATAGTTTGGAATAGACAATCCTTCACCATTTAGGTTTATACTTACTAAATTTTTTCAACAAAAAGTCAAAAAAATGGCTTAGTAAATTTTGGGATCCACCTTTTCAAACAGGATCAACTGTTTTCAGAATATCTTTAATCTATTGAAAGAATACTCCTAACCAATCAAAAAAAATTCATTACTTTTGCAAGTTTTTCTTAAAAATTACACTAATAAAAACCATTTAAAGCGTTTCCATAAAAATAAAATATCCTTAGTTCTGATTTTATTCTTGACCCAGGTTCGTGTACTGACCCAAAAATTCATTAAAGAATATCATTCTCAGCTTTTTCACAAAATCCAAGTCAAGAGAGAGATACATAACGCAAAAATAAAATTTAAAGCATCTTTTGAATTAAACCTGTTTAGGGTAGAATTTTGATTGGTAAGAAAATAATTATGTATTGAAATCGTTTCAGAATGTCTTTTTCAGTATTATTAAATAGACTATGTTTCATTTACCCAGTGACAGAATAGCACCCTTCAGTAGTGGCGGATAAATTTATGAAATAGGGCAGATTTTTTTAAAAAAATGCTACTATATGCTCAGAAAAATTCACACTAAATTGCTTGATAAACCCTCCAAAAGACTGATACCGTACAGTACTGTACCGAGTACTGTGTTGAGTACTGTACTGTTACAGTACAGTCCGAAAAATGTTAGAAATTTAAATTCGGATCCAAATCCAACAGAAAACTTCCTGACAAAACCTGCTCACTACAAAAATGTCATTAGACAAAGTACATTAGATCGACGAAATAAAAATAATAAATTCAAAGAATACTTAAGAGTATAGGGCCTAACAATAAAAACAATGTTCAAAGTAAATCGATAAGCCCGAAAAATGATATTCCTGTGGGAAAGTTCCGAAGGGGATACTAAAAAAGATCACAACAAATAGAACAAAGAGTTTAAAATTTTGAAGCAGAAAATGTAAAACTTAGAGATAATCTGAACGTTCTTATGAAGAAAAATGATGAATTATAGCAGAGAGCACTATTATTATGAACAATTAAAATTCTTTCAGTCTAAGAAAAAATTCCGATGTTCTATTTTTAATCATGTAGGGCTATTACCATTGAAATAATAATAATTTGTTTGTAAATAGTACACATTTTGGTGGTTATTCTTTCTAACTTAACTTTTTAAATTATTCCAAAGGCTTAGCATTGTAAAACGAAAGATCTATACGATCTATAAGATCTATATCTAATTTTGTTTTATCCTGAAAGATTTTTGAGTGATTTAAATTTCCTACTTCATTAGTAATATAGAAAATTATACCTAACAAAATGCGTTCAGTCACCAGCTGATTCTATTACAGCTGACAAGTAGTAATAACTCCATCTTCCGTGTGTGAAGTAGATGACGAGAGCAAGTACACCCTCTGTTCTGTACTCCGTGAAGCAAATTCTAGGAAGAGATTGTATAGCTAAAAATTTAAAAGAAAACTGTTCACATAAACGTAGGTCCGGAAATGCTTCGTTACCGATTAACGTCTGCAGAAAGATTTACCCTGAAACTCAGTTATCCCGATAAAATGAGACCCGCCGATGTCTTCTAAAACCGACCGGCAATGGTCTATACGCTCGCATCGAAAAATTCAGATCCAGAATTTTAAATATGCATTCATACAATATAAAAATAATTTTTTCTACGAATTAATAAAACTATTTCCACGTAAATGATTAAATAAATGGAAACTATTAGAAAAAGAAGACTAAAATTTTATGGAAACCTGTATATAATTGATGACAACCGGTTGAAAAATTAAATTTTTAAGACACTAAACAATAAACATAAGGTGTCAGATGGTTGGTTTAAAGAAGTCAGAAATGATATTAAGAAAAACAAAATAAACTGAGAAAACTTAATGAACTGAACCAAATTCAAACAACAAATTGCGGACTTAAAAGGCTTCCATGAAGAACAAAAACAGAAAACCAGGTGGACAGAAGAAAGAAGAAAAGTATCATACAGTGAGAAAATTCTGAGAATGTAGACTGCAAAAAGAGCTTCCTTCCAGAAACGTCGTCACCTCACGAGGTCTAAAATTGGCCCAGTACGAGGAAAACCCAGTTTAATAAAAATAACTGTAATATTTTTCATTCCAATAAAACATTTAAAACATATTGTAAATACAAACACCTCAATTTTATTGCAATAACTGCATTTAATTTAATTTGAGTGTCATAATAAGGTTAATTGTTTAATGTTAATTAATGTCATAGTAGTATTAATTTCATAAGGTGTAGAGTTTCCACTCCTGCTTTGACAATCAATTATTATGCTAATATAAACGTCATTCTGAAATCACACAAATTTGACAATGATTTTTGCTTCCTCTTGCTCTATATGAATAAATAGGGAAGAAACGTATCGTTTTTATGTTAATTTTTTTAAATCGAATTTTCACCGGTTGTACACGTTTTTAGGCCCCTGAACGCAAAAAATATGTTTTTAGCGATCTGTCTGTGTGAACAAAATATCTCAAGAACGGAACATTGTGCGAAGTTCAAACTTAGAACTAAAATAAAGTAACACTAGAGGACCCGACACTAACATTTTCATCAAAATCGGTCTACCGGAAATTGTAGTTTATTCGTACGATGTTTTACGGTTTTGCGATTTTCTCAAATACGGCTTCTAAGATATTTTTTTAAATCGCCTCATTTACTATATTTTTTAGGCTCTACATCAGCGGACACGGTAAGTGTCATATCTGCTGAAATTCTTGGGGAGGCCTGTGCTGTCGTAAAATTATTGTTTTTAAAGATTGCGTCCTTAATATGCATTTAAATCAAAAGTGTACGTAATAAAAGTTGTAAAAATTTTAAAATAGTATAAGTTTTATTTCAAACTCTTTTTGTACAACGCTTAGTTTAGCGGCAATTAGTGATTTCCTGTTTTTTATTCATCAAAATTGGCAAAAAATGAGATTTTATAAGATTGTGGCCTTGGGCACGTGCACAGTGAGACATACTGGAATAGCAAACTCACATAGTGTATGCAAAAACAAACAATAGTTACAGATTGGAGTGTGCATAGAGAAGCTGATCGCACATAGCTTACTCGCTCATTAGCCAGCAAAACACAACAGTTTTGTTATTCACCTCGCATACTGGAGTTGTGCGATGTGCTGATTGGCTGGCCCAAGGACGTTTTTCCCTTTTTTCCTTCAGCTTGCTCAAATGGACAAAACAAACATTTCATATTCCTGAAATCTTTTGGATCATTGTTTACTTCCTGAAATAAGTGATGGAATTCACTAGCACGTGTCTTATTATTTATTGGGTGTGTAGCAAAACGCCGACTTGAGACATTAGAAATAATATGTAATTTTGTGGCTACTGACACATCGTCACTATCACTACTGCGTCTTGAATAATTTTTCGGGTTGTTGTTTAGGTCAACAGCCGAAAGGCTGGTTTGAACCTGTAGAGGTTTTACTAAGTAAAACGAGGAGTGAGGTGGTTTACCATTGCCTTCCTCACTGAGTGGAAAAGTACGCTTAACAGCATGCCGGGCCCTCTGAAAAGCACATATTTTCCACTCTGCAAATGACACCTTCACTTCATTCACCACAGGGTCTGGCTGTATAGTGAAATTCATTACTTTCAGAGAAGATAACTCTGATTAGTGTCTTTTACACCTCTACCTCTTCTGTTCTTAAATGATTCAGTCATTTAATTGGCTGACCATGTGATAAGAAACAGAACTATTTATTTTAGCCCTGCAACAAACAGATTGAGTGTAAATAATTTGACACTCCACCTGTCTGTTATGGGCAGAATTTTTCGGGTATACTACAAAAATTAAACACCCAGTTAACTGTAATGATAACAATAAACAAATAATCTATATTTACTAAAAAAAAAAAAACTGAACATAAATCTGTTTGTCACTGTTAAACAAAACTTTATTACAAACGTTCAGTCCAACTGAACAAAACGAAATGCCAGTAGTAAGCGGACTGGGAGAATAAGCGATGTGAACATCCATGATGTCTGCCGCGGTGTGCACACTCATAATCCAGTTTGCGATAGCGATGTGCTCCCACTATGTGATTATGCTATCCCAGTATGCCACGCTGTCCACTTACCATTAGTGCGCATTTACGAGAAAAATGTAGTAATTAAAGTTAAAGAAAATATAAAAAATTTACAACTTTTATTTCAAACATCATTTTTTACAAAGATTAGTTTAGCGGCAATTAGTGATTTTCCGTATTTTTAAGTTCTACATAGGTTTATTTTCGTTTAGCGTCATTCACTTATGATTAAAATTACATTATGTTTTTCAGTTTACATTGTTTACTCATGATTGGACATAGGTTAAATTGGGCATTACCTACAATGGCAAGAAAAAGTCGTGTGAATGTTTTACACTAAATTCTTTAATGTAAATCTCGAAATAGTATTTTTCATTGGTGATGCAACTTTCTTTGAACTACATAATTGGGAGAAAGTAAAATATCTGCACTATAAAATTTAAATAAAAAATTCATGACAATAACGTAGTGAACAGAGTAACAATTTAGTGGAACGTTGCAGAGAAACCAATTTAGTTATAATAGATAGTACCTACGATTCTGAGTAACTTGGACAAATAACATTCTTTACCTGTCAAATCAAAGGTATCAGAAATCTTCTATTTTTATTCTCACATTTACTAAAACAAGAATAGAAAGAAATAAAACTTTTCTGCTAAGTTATTATTTATTTTCATATTTTAATGGATGAGTATGCAAGTGGAAAATCGCTGTGTGATTCCAAGTACTAATTTGACAGAGGAAGATCACTTGAAAATTCTTAGAAAATATTTACGGAAAGAAATTATCTATCCTTTTTATATTTCTCCCAAGTTTTAAAAAGTTTTATTTTCCGAATCAATTTATACCTAACGATATAAAAATTCATAGAGTCGAAATGTAGCTTGGAAAATACCTTTTTTTCATGTCATACATTAATTTTTTGGGTGGACTCAAACAATTTATAGATAAACTTGAATTATTTGAAACATTTTAATAAAATATTTAAAAATTCTTTGTACCGATATTAAAGACTTGGAATAAGCAACTTTGCAAAATAATTTGGTGTGAAACACTTAAACGAATTTATTTTGCCGTTTAAACAATGAAAAATATAACCTAAGTTTAATCATGAATAAACAATAAAAAATTAAAAACATAACCTAACTTTAACCATGAGTGCATGACGCTAAATGAAAATCAACCTTTTTGGACTTAAAAATACAGGAAATCACTAACTGACGCTAAACTAAGATCTGTTGAACAAATTGTAGAAATAAAAATTGCAGGTTTTTAATTTTCTACAACTTTGATTATTATGTGTAGTTTGCTGTAAAATGTATACTAAGGCCGCAATTGAGAAAAAAAACATTTACCGCGAGAGCACAGCCCCCCGCCATAAGAATTTCCGCGACATGCTGCTTACCCTATCATATAGTGCATAAAAATGTAGTGAATGAGGCTTTTTTGAAAAAAGTTAAGAGCAGTTTTTGAGAAAATTGCAAAGCAGTTACATTTATTTTTGGTTTTACAACCGATTGTTTTGCAATTACTGCTGAAACGTGAAAAGACGTACAAATAAACTACTACTTCCGATTGACTGATTTGAAAAAAAAAGTTCGTGTCGGAAGGAAGTATTTTTTATCTCCTAAACGGTCTCATCATCGCATCGGTCTCATCGCATCGTAGCGAAAAAGTGTAGGTCTATAGAACATTTTTTCCCCTTTCAAGGTATTTGAAGACTAAGTAGCTAAAGTTGCTCTTAACTCACCGGGTCGCTGAGAAAACGCAAAGGAAACTCAAACTTCATACCTTCAAACTTAAAATTTTGAAACTTCAAACATGAACCTAAAACTTTCGAATCTTTAAACTTCCAAACATTCAAATTTCAAAATTTTAAACTTCTAATCTTAAAACTTCACTATCTTCAATCTTTCAAACCTTTAAACTTCAATTATGGTCATCCACCCAATCCCTTTGGCGGCCGAACTTTACCTTATATTACTTCCATGGTTCTGATCCACGAACCCCACTGATGCGAGACTCGGACGCTGGATTGGCGAATTATGCTTATAAAGATAGAGTTTTATAGAATAAACGGACTGAAATTAATAAACAATTTACTGGAGAGTTAAAACAATAAAATTAAAATAATATTGTTTTAAACAATACATGAAAGAAAGAAAATCAACATTTAAAAAAATATCAACTTAAAAATTACCAAACAAAGCAATTGTAATAACAATTTTTGAGAAATTATAAAACAAAATTATTTAAATAATAAAAAAAATTCTAATAGTACTGTTTGTGGAGAATTATACAAGTCTGTTATATAATATTATTTAGACATACAGGAATTGTATAACTCTTTACAAAAAAATGTCTTTAAGTCCAAGTCAAAACAATATATTATATTTCCTGAACTTAAAAATTTTAAACGCATGCATAAGATCAAATTTACATATTATAAAACTTATCAAATATATTGAAATTATGTAAAAAAAGTTAAAAAATATTCTACTTAAAAATCAAAATGAAATATAATGAAAGAAAAACTGTAATCCATAGGAAAATTGAATTGTCTTTCAATAAAAAGTAAATAGTGACTCCGTTTAATTTCTAGAAATCCCCCGGGTCCCCTTGTATTACTTAACTTACGTTAAAGGTTTCATTTTCGTACGATATTCCTTTATTTAGATATTTTGTTCACAGACACACGCACGTATACAGACCAATCGGTAAAAACATGTTTTTTGAGTCTAGGGGGCCTGAAAACGTGTTTTTCCGCGGAAAACTTGATTTAAATAAAATCGTCATGAAAACAATACTTTCCTTCTCTATATGTTTATCGCTGGTATACATAAAAAACAACTTGAATACGTATCAGCTAAGTTCTGATGTCCAAGAATAGGAAATTAGATTTAGGACAGATCTGGACGTTCCACGTACTCGGTTGAGGGATACAGGCCGTAATGTTTTTACATACGAATTAAAAATATTTAATAAATTGCCTTTAGCTAGGTAGGTACCAGTAAAACAATTCAGGACACAAATTCGCTCCATGCTGATGCAGAACCCGTTTTACGAAACAGAAGAATTTTTTGCAGATCGGGTTGACATAGCTTTTTGACTATGATTGTGTTTTATTGTTATTTTTTTATAAATGTACGTTGATTGTATTTTGCGTTAATAATATGTATATTTTAATCTAAATTGTTGACGCATTCTATTCTGTGTTAACAGCCATTGAATAAAGAGTTGTTATTATTAATATTATTATAAAGGACAAGAAAAATAATAATAGCTTATTTTTGTAAAGTCATTGATTCGAACAGTTTTACAACAGCTTAATAATTTAATAAGAGTAAAAGTATGCAATACTTCTATAGCTTGATTAATTTTAAATAATACATAACAAATAAATGTATTTCTGTAACAAACTGAAGTTTATTATTTTCAATGGTTTTTTTATTACCATTTTCCAACGTTTAATCTGTGTTCCATTTGAAGGGTTTTACATTGATTTTATTATATTTTTGTTTTTTATAAATTTTTGTTTTGATGGTTTTTCATCATAGTATCTTTTGAGTTGTTGCTTTAATTTATTTGTATTTATTTGTTTTCAATTTTTAATGACTTTTCCAATATGTTCACGTTTCTAATTGACCATTATTTATTCAATTTTTCATTATTGTGAAATATTTAATCTTTCAATAAGCAATTAATAAATTTATTGTAAAATAAACACTTCTGATTCATCAATAAGTGATTTTTTTTGTAAATTAATAAAATAAAGAAAATTTTAAAATAATGTAATCGTTGACTGAATTTGTAAAACAATAGATTTGTTGGTTTTACGCAATAAAATTAAATATAACAGGGTTTGTTTGTTTGTATCAGGTAATCGCAGAAACTACTTAACCGGTTTCAAAACTTTTTATACGGCTTAAAAGCTTATAAGTTCCTGAGTAGGATAGGAAGACAGTATACAGGGTGATTCATGAAGTTCTCCCCCCACTTCTACAGCACATTGTACTAGTAAAAATAATGAAAAAATGTTATATAAACATAGGTCCGAAAACGCTTCGTTAGCGAGTTACAGCTAGCGAAAGTTTCGCCTGGATTTCAGTTCACCAGGTGAAATGAGGTCTTCCTGGAATTGTGGTAAGGTAGATTAAGGGGCAAATTCAATCATTTCTTATGGTTTTTGATCTGATAAATTGAATAAAACAGGTCCCAGATCTGTAAGTTAAATAGTTTTTAAGAAAACCAGCGTCAAATGCAAAAAATGGAGTGAAAAACTTATTTTTTCATCTTTGGGCAAGGATAACTGTGTTATTTCACCAAGAAACAGTTAAAATTTTTCAATAAAACATGTAGAAAATTTTATTCTGAACAAACCGGTGTAAATTAAGTACACAGAAAGCGAATAGATGTTTGATTAAATGAGTTTTTATTCATAAGAGTACAAAGTAAAATTAACCGGAAAAACTAAAATGAAAAAATGTGTTTTTTTCACTCCATTTTTTTGCATTTGACACTGGTTTTCTCAAAAACTATTCGCTTTCTGTGTACTTTATTTACACCGGTTTGTTCAGAATAAAATTTTCTACATTTTTTATTGAAAATTTTTAACTGTTTCTTGGTGAAATAACAAAGTTATTCTTGCCCAAAGATGAAAAAATGTGATTTTCACTCCATTTTTTGCATTTGACACTGGTTTTCTCAAAAACTATTTAACTTACAGTTCTGGGACCTGTTTTATTCAATTTATCAGATCAAAAACCATAAGAAATGATTGAATTTGCCCCTTAATCTACCTTACCACAATTCCAGGAAGACCTCATTTCACCTGGTGAACTGAAATCCAGGCGAAACTTTCGCTAGCTGTAACTCGCTAACGAAGCGTTTTCGGACCTATGTTTATATAACATTTTTTCATTATTTTTACTAGTACAATGTGCTGTAGAAGTGGGGGGAGAACTTCATGAATCACCCTGTATAGTACGTAGTATACAGTACATAGGATATACAGTAGAACCCCAGTTAATTGAGGTAGTCCCAAAAGTATCACGCAAAGCGAAATCCGCATATAGCAGCAAATTGATCACAATACTGTACTGTGGAGTACAATACTTTACAGTACTTATAAATAAGTCACATACGATTTCATCGAAAAAAGTTCCAGTAAACAAAACGCATAGTTTTTAATCATTATTAAATAATGTACAGCTTAGTCATTTTAATGCTTGTTTTTCAAAGGCGATTTTTGACAGTAATCCGTATTATCAGAGTTTACGATTATCAGAGGTACCCTCGGTTCACATTACCTCGGATAATCGGGGTTCTACTGTAATAACATTACGTAATATTTGAATTTTGTAAAAAAAGTGATTGGTAATTTTATTTTATTCCTAATGTGTGCACGCTGAAATCTGTTCAATTTAAGAACAATTTAACAACCCCTTGACCCAATGAGATGATGATTTTTATATAGTATGACGTGTAGCCTACGTGAGGTGAAGTCTTGTACAGAATCAGTCTGACCATTCCTAAGAGAGTATGGTTAACTGAACCCCAATTATTAAAGTACACCGGTATCCCCTGTATAGTATTCAAATCCGTATAAAAGTAACTGCCTTTACTAGGATTTGAACCAAGGAACTATCGTCTTCGAAATTCACCTGTTAAACACCTGACTCTTAACGACGACTTCACTACAAGACCAACCCGGTGGGGAAATTTGTAAAATGAAGTCAGTTTAATGTAAAGTATTTGGAAAGCTAGTTCATTTATACAAACTATTGTACAGTTTGTAAAAGTTTAGAATGGTCTACTCGTAAGATGCGTAGAAGACCTGGGGCGTGTTCTTGCTCATCAAGGTTGGAAATTCTGTGGCAAAAGGGGAAGAATTTCCCCTTTTGTTGGACAAATTTTCCCATGGTTGGACAAAACCGGTTATATTGTCTGCTGTACTGATCCACTCTACGTGTGTATGCACGCACTCCTACTCAGACACACACACACACACAAACGCACGCAGACACTCACATACCTTCCCTCTAAAATGCAGCAGCAAACTTGCTTTCAACTTGGTAGGTATGGAGCTGGACAAGAGAAGCTACATGCGCAGCAGTAGACCATTCTAAACTTTTACAAGCTATACACAATGTATTGTATTATAGAGTCAAGTACGGTGCAGGTGCCGACCTGCAATAATCTAAATAATTATCTTCGCATAAATAAAGGGTAACGGATGAAAAAATCATCACCCCTTATTTATTTACTTTCTCAAAATTCAAAATCCTTCAATTTTTTTCAAAATTTAATATTTTTCAAAAATGCTCGGCAGACAGGTTTTAAATGATTTTTTTTTCAAATAAAAATAAAATGAAAGAATTATTTTTTTTAAATTGTCATCCTATCATTTTCCTTTGTCCGTAATTCCGAAAGTACAAGAGATAGCAATAAACGGTTTTCGGATTCGTAAACTACACAAAACGTTTGAGCCAAAAATGGGTTTGAAGTTCCGATTGGACCGAAAGTGGCTCAAAACCGGAAGTCAAGAAACCAAAGTCGGAATTCGGAAAGAAAATAGTGTCATTCGATTCCTCTTGAAGAGTAGAAACAGAAATCACTAATGATTTTTGCCATAGTCAAAGTTAAGCCTTTTTAAAAATTGCTACCAGCCATGAAAACCGTCGTTTGATAAAAGGGATTTTTATTTTTTAGAATTCTTTTTGAGTAAGAAAATCTAAAAAGGGTATATTAAAAGGCATAAAAATGTAAAGTATTGATTAAAGTAGATTTATGGTGTTATCTTAAATAATTTAAAAGATATGAGTACCTAAATTAACATTATTTATTTATTAGTAACATTATTTATTTATTAGTATATGGTAGAGATGATCTCCTAAATACAGGTAGACGTCAGAGCTAGTTACACTGGATGCAGGATAGTTGCACTCAGGACCCGTAATGAACCCCTAATTTTTATGAAATTCTATTGCATACAGTACAGTGACATTACACATGACATTAGTACATGACATTAGTTATGACAGTGACATTAGTACAGTGACATTAGTACAGTAATATTCTAGAAATGGTTGTGGGAATGGATTGTTTATTGTAAAAAATTGTGTCTTGTATTTAGTGGAGTGTATTAAACAAGGATAATGAATTTCGATGAAAACAAATTTTTGAACGGGAATTCTTGGAAATCAAAACTAGTAAAAACGTTTTTTTTTTGTTTTCATTCCTTCTACAATTATCCTGTAAACCAGAGAGTGTGTTTAAGGGGATTTGCTATTAGACCGCAGGTATACAGTTAGCACCTTTGTAGTCAGTTATTGGTTATTGTATTGTGAATGGGATTACTATTGTCCGGTCGGTTTTGAAATAGTGTCGTAACGGGACCGGTTCTGAATTACGTCAATAGTGCGTATGAGCACGGGTGTTAGTAAGTGGTTGTAGAAAACTACTAAATCATTTGTTTTGATTGTTAAGTGAGAGTTTTCATATTATAGTCAAGTTTAGTTTAAGTTTAAGTCTTGTAATTAATTTAATTGAAGTTACCTATCTGTAAATGAAAGTAGTACAGTTTCATAATTAATTATTATCATATTGTAGTTATTAATTATTGTGTCAAATATAATTGCTATAACTTTAAAGAAAGTACGTTTGACATTTTATTTATCCAGGTGCCCAAAGAACCTAGGCTTAGTTGTTACAATACGTTTGTTGAAGTTATATACTGAGGTATACACCGGCTGAATAGTGGTGTTTTGGCTAGGCGGCGTTTGTGAATGACTAACCTTCGCGGTCTAAAACTGGAATAAATTGGGTTCGTGGCGCCGCTAGTCTACCTTCGCACGTGTTGTTTTTCTAGTATAGAGTAAAATTTTCTATTGTTCATTCATTTCTCTAGATTGTTCTGTTATATTCTTTATCCTTTAAGAAAATTCTATGATTGTTTTATTTATAAGTGGATGGTATTTTATGGTGTTACTATTGTGTGAAAACTGGTGAAATGAGTTAATAACCGGTTTATTCATAAAACGTCCCCTATTGAAGCAGTGTCTTTGTGACGGGCAGTTGGAGTACATTTTTTCAGGTTGTAAGTAGAAATCAATAGTTTATTTCAATGTAAATGGTCATTTTTGTGTAAGTTACAGAATAATTTGTATTAAATTTAGTTTGTTTTTACTTTAAGTACTACTATAATGTAATTTTTATTTATTATAAAAATTTATTTAAGTAGTTAATTTGTAAAACATATTTGTTTAAATTAAAAAGGAAGTTTTGTTATTAATAAATAACCAGTCTAGAAAGAACTTCGAATAAATGTCACAATACATTTTTCAGTTTAATTAATGTTGCATCAACTGATTTAGTTAATAGCGACTAATAGAGGTTACATTAATAAATTGCTAGGTTTTAACGTGTAATAATGCCAAACCTTAGCCGGGAATTGAATCCAGGAAATTCTGTTATGCAGTGTGTAGCGCAATATAGTGTTCTAACCACTGCACCATGGTGGTGGTCAAACGGTAAATTTAATTAGTATATCATTTATCTATAGAACTTTGGTATTTTTATTTTTATTCGCTACATTTGTTTATTCATACAGAGTACCAACATTAAATCTAATTAAATTTTGAAAAAAAAGTTTTAATGAAAATTTAAATTAATTTTCATTATTGCAATGAAATAAACGAGTCAACTTTTTTTAAATGTACAATTATCTTGTATTTGTTTCTATATTAAAAACTTGTTTAGGTACACATGACAATATTACTCAACACACTAATCGGTTGTTTGAACTGTTTATTCAGAAATACTAAATTTCCATAGAAATATTGATTATTCAATACCCTGTACGGTATGTTAATGTTTTAATTAATACTTGCTAAAATTAAGCAGATTGATGAAAACTTTTGGTACATGACACACCTACAGGTAGCTTTATTAATAATGTTTTCTGGATTAGTTCTCAAGCGCTTAGTAAACACACCAACGTATTTTCATAGTTACTACATTCGTTATGAGTTATTGGCTTAAATAATCCACTTAACTAAAATAGAATTATTGCTATTATCAGTTAGTGATATAGTTTGAAAACACTTTTTATTATTCAATATGTCTGTATACACATTTACATATACTCTAAAGTTTCTAGAAAGTTTACATAAACAAGTTTTCCAAGAAATAAGATCAACAGAATATAATAAAATTTAAATTCATAATGAAAGGGATCAAAATGTTCTGATCTATCTAAGTATTATGTTTGGAACCTTTCTATAAATAATTTTTAAAAAAGCTGGTGTGAACATTCACACGTTTTTCTCTTGCCATAATTATTAATGAAAAACGTAACCTATGTTTCTTCTTAGCGTTCGTATCCGCTTCGGATATGCGTGATCATCATGACTAATCTAATCTATGTTTGATCATGAGTAAACAATGTAAATTGAAAAACATAACCTAATTTTAATCATGAGTGAATGACGCTAAACGAAAATCAACCTCTGTTGGACTTAATTTTGGTGAGCAATGTACATAAAATCACTGATTGACGCTAAACCAAGGGCTGTAGAATAAATTCTTGAATAAAAAGTGCGTTTTTACTTTTTAATAACTTAAGTTATATAAAACGTTGCCCTGAAATGCATATTAAGGCCGCAATTCTAAAACATACACTTTTCCACCGATATCAATGAGAAAAATATAGAAAATCATTAATTAATTCTAAACTAAGCACTGTAGAAAAATGTATTTGAAATAAGAGTAGATTTTTTAATTTTTTTAACGTTAATTATACTCGTACAGGTAAATTTTTGCCCTAAAATTCATATTAAAGCAGCAATGTTTTAAAATAGAAGTTTTTTTCATGAGAGCACACCTATTTAAGAATTTCAACAGACATGCTGCTTACCCCATTTTGTAGAGGACAAAACATATTGAATATGAGGCGATTTTAAAGAAAATCGTAGGAGCCGTTTCTGAAACAATTGAAAAATTTGAAAATGGTACGAATGAACTACTACTTCCGGTTGACAAATTTTACTGGAAATCATGTCGGGTCCCCTCATATTATCTAACTTTTAACTTTTAAGTTTCATCTTCGTACAATTTTTCGTTATTTTGAGATATTTTGTTCACGCACACAGACGAATCAGAAAAACATATCTGTTGGGCTCAGGGAACCTGAAAACATGACTGTGTCCGGTGACAAAATCGATTTCGAAAAGTCAACATGAAAACAGGCATGTCACTTAACCTATCTTGTAGAACATAAAAAGTGTAGTATTCATGAGGTGATTTTAAAAAATCGTAGCACCTTTTATGAGAAATAGCAAAACAGTAAAAAATTGCACGAATAAACTACTATTTCCATATGACCGATTTTGATAAAAGTTTTGTGTAGGATTCAATTGCGGTAGCTTACTTAAATTAAAAATGTTAACTTCGTACGATATTCCGTTCTAGAGATATTTTGTTCACAAACACACACACACAGAACCTGTATTTTTCGTGAAAATTTAAATGTTAACAATCAACATGAAAACAATACTTAACTTCCGTAAATATTCATATAGGGCAAGAGAAAGTAAAAATGCTACAGACTTCTACAACGTCTGTTAACATTTAAATACAGGGTCAATTGGTCTCTAATGAGATGACTTGGCAGCTATATTTGAATTAAGGATTTGTACCACCTCAATCAAAACCTCTCATCTTGACATTTCTCCCACGCATTTAGCATAAACCCTACGCCCACAACCGTTACTCAGAACAATTTGTCACAAACTAGTACCAATAGAATTTCAAACAAACATGAACCCAATTTCGGCAGTACTGTATCATTTAAGAATTCCTTATCAAGGGATCAATTGTAGATAACTAAAACTTACCCTTCCCTGCGGCTTATTTTCATCAAAATTCCCTTTAAACAATTGTAGCTAACTAGTACAATTTCAGCAGATACAATCTGTTTTAATGTCTATATAACATTTGTTATAAAGCTAAAATATTTACAATTATAAAGATATTTGTTCAATAATAAAGTTTTCACCAACTTTTTGCCGATTTTTTACTATAATAGCCTATTTGTAAACATTTGGTGTAAAACACTCATACAACTTTCTCTTGCTAATTTAAAAAATGAACAATATAACTTATTATTAGTAATAAAACATTAGAAATACGCAAAAAATTAACCTCATAAAACACAACCTAATTTTAATCACGAGTGAAAGACGCAAAATGAAAATTAACATCAGCTTGACTTAAAAAAATGGAAAATTACTCTTTCACGCTAAACTAGGCTCTATAGAGAAAAATGCTCTAAATAAAAGTGCAGTTCTTTTAATTTCCTATAAATTTTATTAGATATACTTTTGTCGTAAAATGTATATTAAGGCAGAAATCTTAAAAGAAAAAAATCGATTTTTTTACATATTTTCGTGAAAAAACCGAAAATTGCTAATTGCCGCTAAACTAAGTGACAAAAATGTAAACAAAAATGTTTGAAATAAAAGATGTAGGATTTTAAATTCTCTACAATTTTTATTATATACATTTTTGCGTTAAAATACATATTAAAGTCGAAATCTTAAAAACATTTTTTTACGAGAAAACAACCTCTCCAAGAATTTCGGCAGACATGACGCCTATCCTATCTTGTAGAGGATTAAAAATTGAATAAATAAGACGATTTGTAAAAAAATCGTAGGAGCCGTTTCTAAGAAAATAGCAAAAAAGTGAAAAATTATACGAACAAACTCCTGCTTCCGGTTGACCGATTTTGATAAAAATGTTCATGTTGGGTTTTCAAGTGGAATCTGACTGAAGTTTCAAGTTTTAACTTCGTATGATGTTTCCTTCTTGAGATATTCTTTTCATACACACACACACACACACACACACACGCACAGACCAATCGCTAAAAACATGTTTTTTGGGTTCAGGGGGTCTGAAAACGTGTAGGTCCGGTGAAAACTCGATTTCGAAAAATCGACATGAAAACAGTTTTTTCCTTCCTATATATTCATAATAGGCAAAAGAAAGTAAAAATATATTAAACTTATTTTCCTAATTCCTAATGTGTATATTTGTTCAATTTTAGGACAATAAGTAACCCCATGACTCAATGAGATGAGCATTATAGCATCTAGTATAGCCAATGCACTGTATTATACAAGACAGAATCAAATTATAAGGTACAGTACCGCTTTACAATGCATTATCCAATACTCCTTATCTTTTTACAAAATTTTTGAAAATTATTTGCGGGACAGATATCCAAAAAAATATCGTGTCATCCGATTTGCTGCATATGTAAATTTTTCTTTAATAAAATAGATCGTACAGTATTTAAAAAAAATAGATTTTGTCTATTTCTTGTTATAACACATAAATTCAATTATTGCTGTTTCCCGCCTTCGGTGATTGATAATGATGTCAACAATTTTTATGTTTTCAGTACTTATTGGTTTTATTTGTGAATGCTATCAACTTGTAAGGTTTTGTAAAAAGTTAAATGCTCTAAGTTTAACTTGTCGTGAAGAGTAGCGAACAGGAAATTGCTAGTTATAAATACAAAAGTACGTTACTTGTTGAATATCTCTCAAACAAATTTTATAAATATCAGAAACTCATATGATAATAAAATTCACTGAAGATACTTTTATTAGAATGATAATGTAATTAAAACCTTCTATAATATTTTTTTTAAATGTTATCTTTGTTTTTTGGAGTTTTATTATTATTGTGTATTTATTTACACGGAAATTACATTTTAATGGGAATAAAAATTTTTTTAGAAACGTACAGTATACCAACTGTTTCGAAAGGAAAAAAGTAAAATGGTTAAAATCAATAGTAACTACACTGCTGTTTAATAAGAACTAAAAAACCTTTCTCATTTAGGCTCTCATTTAAATTTTCTTTGGCAGTCTTGGAGACTATATTCACATTTAATGGGATCTAAATATTATTCTCTTAAATGACTTAATCTGTTTTTGGCTATTAGCCATAATATTTATACAGGAAATGAATAGATACGTTTGTATTGTTAAGAAGTGGAGTGCATAGAACTTATTTAATTGTATTCGGTGGCACAAAAATTGCTGATCTATGGTCTACTTTTTGTAATGATAATTTTAGTAAACAAGAAAAACTAGTATGCTCTAAAACTTTACAGTTACTCTAAATTCTATACAGTTCTACATTCCTTATTAAGGGGACTCCGTAATGAAAAAATCTGGTGTGAAACACTCACAAAACTTTCTCTTGCCAGTCCAAATAATTAAAAATAAACCTAACATTAGTAATAAAACATAAGAAATAAACAAAAAACTAACCTCAAAACATAACCTTATTTTAATCATGAGTGAATGACGCAAAATGAAAATCGAACTCAGTTTGACTTAAAAATACGGAAAATCACTTTTTCACGCTAAACTAGGCTCTGTAGTGAAAAATGCTTTTAATAAAAGATGTAGATCTTTTTATTTCCTATAAAATTTATTATATACACTTTTGTCGTGAAATGCATTCTAAGGCCGAAATCTTAAAAAAATTGATTTTTCACACGTTTTCGTGAGAAAAAACAGAAAATCGCTAATTACTGCTAAACTAAGCGTTATAGAAAAAAATGTTTGAAGTAAAAGTTGTAGGTTTTTAAATTCTCTACAACTTTTATTATATAAATTTTTGGGCTAAATTGCATATTTAAGCCGTAATCTTAAAAAAACTTTGTTTTTACGTGAAAACAGGCTTACCCAGAATTTCAGCAAACATGGTGCCTACCCTATCTTATAGAGAATAAAATATTGAGTAAATGAGGCGATTTTAAAAGAAATCGTAGGACCAGTTTTTGAGAAAATCGTAAAAAAGTGAAAAATTATACGAATAAACTACTACTTTCGGTTGACCGATTTTGATGAAAATGTTCGTGTCGGGTCCGGTAGTGGTATGTAACTTAATCTTCAAGTTTCAAGTTTGTACGTTATTCCGTACTTGAGATATTCTGTTCACACACACATACACACACACACACACACACACACACACACACACACACACACACACACACACAGACCTACCGCTGAAAACATGGTTTTTGGATCCAGGGGGTCTGTAAACGTGTATATCCGGTGAAAACTTGATTTTAAAAAATCGACATGAAAACAATACTTTCCTTCCTATATATTCATATAGGCAAGAGAAAGTAAAAATCGAAAAATGTTCGATCGATTTTTTTGTTTTTACCGATTATTGTAGTCTAAATTTTCCTCTTTAAAATGCCGTATTTTATTTGATTTTACGGTCAGTAAAAATATTTTTATTCAAGTTTTTCGGAGTGAATGTCGGTGAAAGGAAACTTTTATTTTACTTTTACATTCACGAAATGTAGGCCTATGTTGTTAGAGATCGGAAAAATTTTGTTTTTATTCATACTTTTTACAAATTTAATTTTCTTGGTTCAATTTAATGTTTCAAACGTTGCAATACTGTCGATAGTTTCTGCTATTGTCATTTGTAAAATAATTAGGTTGTTTACGAAGTGTTAGTGTTTCGTTTACTTAGTAGTGTCGTTAGCTTTAGCATAATTTTTAATTTACTACCTCAATTAGAAATATCGTTATAATTATAATTCAAAATGCCTAGAAGGAAATATTTTAATACAAGAAAAAAAACACTTTATTGAAAACAAAACAAATTGTGACCCCCTCCGTAGCGTAGTGGTAGTGCGCTAGCCTACCACGCGGAGGTCCCGGGTTCGATTCCCGATCAGGGTCATGAAATTTCACAAGTTAAAACCCATTAAAATATAAAAATATACCAAAGGGATTTGTTTAACCCTTCAAGGCATTAGTACGTACTCCTATCTGAGCTGGTAGAGCTTCGTAATTCCGTTAGTCCGTATACCGTACGGACTATAACATGCGCTTACATGGAGCTGTCAAGTAAGATTTAGAAAAACTTTTCCGATGGTTCGGTTTTTTAAATCGCAAAATTTACTACATTTTTATGCTCTACAAGATAGGAGAAGTGCTATGACTGCTGCAATTCTTGGAAAGGCTGTGCTTTCGTAGAAAATAATGTTTTTATTAAGATTGCGGCTGAAATATGCATTTCAGGGGAAATTTTTTTTTAAATATTAATTTTTTGTTTTAACGTCCGACTTTTCTGCAATTACTGCTAATGCAGACGGTGAAGGATGAAATGATTTTTTGTAACGTATGCATTTCTGAATGGTATTCGAACCCAAGATCTCATGATGAGAGGCGAGCACGTTACCAACTACGCCAATGCGGCCGTTTAAAGTGTATACATAATTAAAGTTGTAGAATATTAAAATACCTACAACTTTTTTTCAAACATTTTTTGTACGACGCCTAGTTTAGCGGTAATTAGTGATTTTCTATTTTTCTTTTAATAAAAACAGAACAAATAAGATTTTTAAGATTCCAGCTTTAGTATACATTTTTTCGACGAAAGTGTATGTTCTTAAAGTTATAGAACATTAAAATACCTATCACGTTTATTTTAAGCATTTTTCTCTACAGAACCTAGTTTAGAGGCGATTACTGGTTGTCGTACTTTTAAGTTCTACAGAGGTCGATTTTCATTTTGCGTCATTCACTCATGATTCAAATTAGGTTATGTTTTTCATTTTACATTGTTTACTTTTGATTCAATATAGGTTACATTGTTCATTATATACATTGGCAAGAGAAAGTTGTGTGGGTGTTCCGCACCAAATTTTGATATTACTTTTGCAGGGGGGTATTCCGTACTCCCATATCCATTGGAAGATTCGCGGCCCCCACCAAATCAGAATTCGGATTGTTCCACAGACTTCTACAGGTTGGGAACCACTGGTATATATCGATATATAGAGAATTACATAAATATGTTGACTCGTTACTCGTTATACTTCCAAAGGTCGGTTTTTAAAAAATAGTTGCTGTTTACATGTATTTATAGTGGTCAGGTAGCAAGCGGCCGTAGAGTTCTGAATTCGGATGTGAATTATTATTACGGAAACTATAGTATTTTGTTTTATTTTAGTTTTTGATTAAATTGTTATAGTATACATGTAGGGCTAGTATATTCGTATATTTCATGAAAATACAGAATAAAAGTCCGTAAATGCATGTTTTCCATATCATACCAAAACCAATTAAGGTAAATTTTAATACATTGTAATCTAAAATAAACTACATTATTTAAAATTTAAAATTCAAATATTATAAAGGTTTAATTTATTAGAATGTAGTGATGACTATGACTGAATGTAGTGTATGATAAATTTTAGATTTTCTGAGAAAAAGTCACGCAGGAACGTTCATATATTTGTTCAGTCAGGTGTTGAAGGGTTAATACGGATGAGTTCGGTATTAGTTTTCAATTGATGTCAAATAAAACACTTACTTATAAACTTTTTTTATATAGATATTAAGAATACTATATCTGAATAACGCATGATAAAATTTACATTTTCTGGAAAAAAAATCACGGGGGACGTTCATATTTTGTTTATACAGCCACGCTTTGAACGGTTAATGCGGATGAGTTATTTTTTCAATTGAAGGCTTATAAAACACTTGTTTATAAAAATTAAAAAGGTTATAGTGACAAAAAACGCACAACGCGTCATTTATAAGATCAGTAGGGTACCTTCAAAGATCTCGTTATAGATAAGCCCATTTTACTTATATCTCGGTTAAATCGTGTTTCCATTTAACGCTGTCATAGAGATGACCCTTAAAAGTTATTGTAAGCGATTTAGCTGTACATGTAATGGTTTCCATAAATATCAGTATGACACTGCATTTTGAGAGTAAAATTGCATTACCTTGTAATTAGTGTACTGTAATATTGTATTGTAAATACAATAGCGAATCAAAGGTCTCTGTAAATACAACTATATTAATAAGTTTCCTAAGAGGGTTGTACATAAATTAGTGGCACGAACTAGAATTTCTATAACAACCATTGTCTTTGATCTACGTATATTTGTTAGCAGCACTTTAGAATTTCTGAAGTTTACTAGGTTAGTTACTGAGTTTATTCTAGAAAATTCGAGTACCTCATCAGAGACAAGAACAACAAACGAACTGATTAAGAGCGGCATAGGCCATTTGGTGAGTACTTAAAACTGAAAAACCATATTTGAAATTTTGATTATGCTGACATAATAAAATTAAATAATAATTTATATAATCGAAAAAGAACCTATCACTTTTACTTTTTCAAGAACTCCAATGTTTCGGAAATATTATTATAATTATTTAATGCTTCTTATTGTTATTTCAGTCCCTTGTTACTAGTACCTACAGAAATTAATTTTCAAAGTTATAAGTACGTAGAAAACCGCCTCGATATTCGTCAGACCAACGTTTTACCGAATTTCAAATGATGAATGTCAGGAAACTCTTTATAAGGGAGATCTTGATAAAGCTACAAGTAAGTAAAGTGAAAGTCCAAAATAAATCCCATAAATACGACACAAGAAACCAACAACTACTTATTTTCCAGACAAAAAGAGAAACACGCTGTATGACCGAAATCTTTTCCAAATTTTATAACCTGCTACCTAAACATATAACGACAGAATGAGATTAAATTAATAATAAAATACAGAAATGGATAATTAATGTAGAAAGGGACAAAAAGGAAGTGATGGTATTTAAAACAGAAAGTTAACTGTGAGCTCACTTATCATATATATTTTGTGGTAAATAATTCGAATATTAGTGAACTAGGTAATAATTTTTACGTATCCTGGCTTACAGATTTTTAACCATAGTTGGATATGTTAAATTCAATCACTTGGGTTATTATAATGTGGTAATAGGAATGGATGTGTGTATTAAAATAGTATTCTTTTCTTGAAATAAAGTATTATTATTACTTTTATTTTTCTTTAGAGGATTCATTTATGGTGTTTTGCATCTAGATCCGCTGTGAAAATAAAATATAGTTACTTTCGAAAACATTCTGAGAAAACATACCAAATAAAAAACAAGTAATTCATTAATCAATTATAACTATATTAAGTAAAATAAATATTTATCGTTACATATAATAATTTTTTAATATACGAGTAATATAAATATATGATATAAAAATTATCGTTACAATAACTTTTGAAAGTAAATCTTGATGAAAGTAGTTTTGTTTTAAATTTTCACGAGAAAATTATTCTAAAATGAACCGTTATTAAAATGTAAAAGAAAAAAAATAGTTTTTCTATTAAAGGTGACTTGAAAATGGTTTGTTAGTTTAAGTTAGGAAAGATCGTTATTAAATCACTCTTTATCTCATTGAATAATAAACCATCTAGTCTACTGACAATGTGTTGTTCAATCATTAATAAGAGATATTTTAAAAATTTATCCTTTTTATGTAGCTGATAGACAAAGCTGGAACAAAATTGTATTGAATGGATCAAAGGGATACATTTTGTAGCGGAATAAAAATTAAAAAATTGCTGTAAAAAGTGTTAACAGAATAAAAGTTGATATGAAATTAAAAGTGTTATTTATTGTTTTTATGTTCTCTTGCCCTATATGAATTTAGGCCTATAGGGAAGGAAAGTATTATTTTTATGTCGATTTTTCAAAATGAGTTTTCACCGGATTTACATGTTTTCAGGTCCTGTGAACCAAAAAATAACATGTTTTTAGCGATTGGTCTATGTGTGCAAACAAAATAGCTCAAGAACGAAACATCGTATAAAATTTAAATTTAATTTAAGTACCACGAGAGGACGCAACACAAACATTTACATCAAAATCGGTCAACCGGAAATAGTCTTAGTTTAATCATGAAACTTTTCATTCTTTTACGATTTTCTCAAAAACGGCTACTACGATTTTTTTTAAAAAATTTCCTCATTTACTACATTTTTTATACTCTACAAGATAGGATAAGCGCCATGTCTGCTGAAATTCTTGGGGAAGCTTTTCTTTCGTAAAAACAATTATGTTTTGACGTTGCGGCCTTAATGTGAATTTTACAGAAAACGTGTATAAAAATCACAATTATTGTAGAACGTTATTGTAAAAACCTACAACTTTTATTTCAAAAATTATTTTGCAAATTACTTAGTTTAGCGTAAATTACTGATTTTATGTGTTTTTCATAAAAATTTATAAAATAATGGGATATTTTAAGATTGCGGCCTTACTATGCAATTACGACAAAAATGTATATAATTAAAGTTATAAGAAATTAAAAAATCTACAACTTTTATTTTAAAAATTTTTCTCTACAGAGCCTACTTTAGCGTCAATTACTGATTTACCGTATTTTTAAGTCAATCAGAAGTTTATTTGCATTTTGCTTCATTTATTCATGATTAAATTGGGTTATGTTTTTCATTTAACATTGTTTACTCATGATTAAACATAGGATAGGTCTAGGATAGGTCTTAAACATGTTTAAACATAGGTCATTATCTACATTGGGAAGATAAAGTCGTGTGAGTGCGTCATTCCAGATTTTCAATTAATGAAGCAGTTAGTATCGTGTAAGTTTATTTGAAAGACGAACAAGCTTTCTTGTTGGCGCAGCAACAGACATACAAGAATTTTTTAACATTAAAGGTCATCTCATTTTCACTAAGAACGGATACAAAACGATTACGAAGAAAGATTTAATTACATTAACAAAAAACTCTGGTTTGAAAAACTCACATGACTTTCTCTTGCCAAATGTAATAATTAATAAAAATTATGACTTAATTTTAATCATGAGTAAACAATGTAAAATGAATGTTTTAGAATGACTTGAAGGCTCGTCTAACAGAAACAGAGAAATTTGAAAGAAGAACTTCTCCAAGATTTGAGCTAATTGGTCCAAAGAAAGTAGACAAATAGTAGGCCTACAGGTTACAAGAACGAAAAGAACTGAATAAGAAAATTTAATGATTAGTGGAAGCGATTAAAAACGAAACGAAGACTAGAATTCTACTAACAGCTGTACAGAATGAATGACTAACGATTGACAAAACAAATCTTTGAGAGACTTAACAAATTTAAGTTGTCAGTTAGATGTTTTAAAGAAGGCAGAAAGTATATAGAGAACACTCGAATAAACCGAGAAAATATAATGGACGGAATAAAATTCAGGTAACTAATCATTGACTTTAAGGGCTTTCACAAAGACCAAAAGCAAAAAGCAGAATGGACGAACGAAAGGAGAAAAGTGTACAGTGAAAGCATGCTGGAATGTAGGTTAAAAAAGACTTTTCACGAATGTCTGTAGTTACTTTGTGTGATCTAAAAATATTGACCCTATTCGAAAAAATTAATAATTTATTACTAGTAAGCTACAAGAAAATCTACTAACAAAATACATTTATTAGTTAGCTAAAAAGAAATATTTTCTTGACTAATTTGTGTATTAATAATTTACAAACTAATAAACCACAAAAGTGTATTTTAAAAATTACAGGGCCACTTATATGATTATAAATTTAACATACCAAATTACGCTTAACATTTGTAATAAATTCCTCAACAGTGATAAACTAAAAATTTATCTAAGCGTTGCTTTCAAAAAGTTTTCTAAATGATTTAATGCAACATTTAAATTGTACAGTAAATTCTGTGACCTAGTTTTTCTTTTCTGATATTTGCAAACAAATTTTAGTGTTAAAGTATTTAATACATGACATCGTTTCATACTATGGTTTGTATATTTTAATAGGTAAATAAAAATTTATATCATATTTTAATTTTGTGTAATTAAAAGAACTGAACAAACATATTTTGTTGTATTTACTTAGCTTTATTTTTATCTTTTTTTGTCATAAAAATAAATAACGAACATCTGGTTGTAAGTTTTACGTGCAAAGTTAAACACCATTCTTGAAATGCAAACAAATCGAAGAAATTTTCTTTATTAAATAATGTTACCTAGAAAATAAATTTTCTATTTTTATACGCTATTTAATTTCTTGAAACTTTATAATAAAGTGAAAAAGAATTTATTAATAAAAAGATTACTTCTTCATTATTAAACTTTTGACTTTTACTTTTCATGTCACATACAAGTCAAACTTGACTTTCATGAAAAGAATGTCTCTTCTCAGTTTAAAGAATTACTTACACGGAAGGAACGAAGGTCGATCTTAAGTGTTGATTGTATTTAATAATTAACGTCACTATAAAATTTTTAAAACTTTTAACTTTAAAAGTCGTATCAAAATTGATTCAACAATATTAAACTACCCGTAATAAATTACCTTATAATAATAGTTTTATTTAGATTATAAAAAGTTACTAATTTCTAACGAATGTTAAAATCGGTTAAACAACATAAAATTTTAATTTAAAAGACTGCCAGCATACCAGTTCACACACAGATTCATTCACAGCGTTTTAAGAGTGTAGGATGTGTTGTGACATAATAGGGATATTCTAGATCTTAACCTTACCCGTTACCTTAACTATTGTTAAGGTAATAAATTGTTTATTGTAAAAACAAGGACAATGAGTGGCCGATGAATGGAATGCTTCTAAATAGAAACTCTCCGAAACGCTGTCGAAACTAGAAAGGTTTTTTACGCTAAAATATTAATTGTTCTGGTCAAGCAGAGAAGATATTATAAGGGTCTTTACTGTGTCTTCGTATGTAAAAAATCTTAGCCGTTTTGGAAACGAGCACGCTTTCAGGTATTTAAAGACTAGTTCAGTGAGTTCATTTCAAGTTGCCACACGTTTATGAATGAGTGAATGTCGTTAGGAAGTGTTTATATACATTGTAACAAGTACGTTATGAAAAAGTTTTCGTACTTTAAACAACGTATTGCAATTTGTTGTAGGTAACAGGTTAATTAAAAGTATTAAGTATAAAATATTTGTCATTTTTAGTTAAGTTAATTTTAAGCTTTAAGTTTTTGGTAAGTCATTTTATAGATTAAGTATAATAATTTAATTGCAATTTATAATCTTATAAACAATTAATTATCATAAGTTTTAAAGTACGTTTGTTTATTATTTATTATAACTAGATTCCGAAAGAACATAGGCTTAGGTGTTACAATAAATTAAGTATGTGATACAATATTGCTAATAAAACACAACGTGCAATACTCTCATTTCTGGATGAATCAACTGAGCTTGTAGGGCAGGTACCCTTTTTTTTAACCCATTAGGATCAAGTGATAAAACTATAACTGCTTTGTTTTGCCTAGGTATCACTTAGAAAAGCTTGCAGATTTTCAGAATCGAGGGGTGGACAGACTGATAAGGAGGATTGGACGAACAAAGTTACGATAGTTTGGTTCTGTCAGTAGGGTAGAGGACCTAAAAGGATGTTGTACTTGGTGACGGAGGGAAAAAGACCAAGGAGCAGACCAAGATTAAAGTGGATGGGTTCAGTTATAGGTTAATCGGGAATGCTAAGAGAGCAATGTAGAAGAGATGGGTCAGCGGTAAAGAGAGGTAGAGTTGTGTTGGGCTCAACCTGAGTAAACTTAAAATTTAAAAACCATAAAGCTTTTCTTTAGCTGATTGTATAAAAAGTTGATCCAGGTTCAATTAAATGCCAAGCTGAAAAAAATGCATTTCAATGGTGAAAATAATAAACTATCTGATTACAAGAGTTTCCTTTTTTAATTTTTCAAGACAGCCAAAAATTACTTCGGAAAAATCATCCATATTTTGCTCATATTAGTGTTTATATGTAATAAAAAGGTTTGTGTACGTATAATGGGTTATACAAACGTTACAGAAAAAGCACGAGATATGGATAATACTCCTTGGTACGTCAGAAATAGTGAACTACACAGGGATCTTAAAATTTCTTATGTATCCAGAGAGATAAGAACATTTGCTGTTAAACACGAAACTCGTCTACATGGTCACATTAATCCACAAGCAATTCAAATTTTCAGCTATGAAATTGTTCCTAAAAGGCTTAAGAAAAACGAACCCTTAGAACTAGTGTTAAAGTGGAATGTTTTGTTTTAAAGCAGTGTAGAGCAATGTGAAGTGCGAAAAGTAGTGAATAGTAATACTCGTATATCTTAGTGTTAATATATAAAAAATTGATGGATGGTCTATATCTTTTAACTATTTAGTTTTTAAGATAATACAAACGAAAAATTAATGGTTCGTCTCTAAGACCAGTTTTAGTAATTGAAATAAAAAAGAAATGTAATAAAGACAGTGTAAAATGCAAACCTATGTATTTTCTATTAGACCTACTAATATTATGTTATCAACATATTTTTACAATACTGGTAGAAAAACATACTCGCGTCGTTTTATATTAGTAAATATTTAATTTATTGAAATTAAAATACACGTACTGTATTTCAAAATATTTCGGAGAACCTTAATTTTTTATTAGTATAAAATTTTACGATATAAAGTAGGTAATAAAAAAATACTGTCCCTGTGCACCTTTTAGAATGTGTAACAATTACAATACTACTTAGTTCCAATGAATAACCTTATATTGATACAATTTTAAAGGAAAAGTAGAAATGTTTGCCAAATTAAGCGTTCGTTGGGTGAAAAATAATTTCTTTAAAAAAATGGTAACTATCAGTTTCTTCACTTTTGGTTTGGTAAACTAATTTACGTTATGTGCACAATGCCGTAATTATTTAAAAAAATCTACATTTTAATGCGATATTTTGCAGAAAGTTATAAAGTTTGGGTAAACTAAGGATGAAAACTAAGGGATGAAAAAGTAATAAAAATTATAAAATTGCAGCGTTTCAATCTTGTTCAATTTTTATAAAGTGAATTTTCGATTAGAAATTAACCTTTAAGTTATTATTTTTAAAAACCTGAACAGTTTTCCGTTGTTTTTTTTTGATGCAGTATTTTTTTAAATAAATTTTCAGCAAGTTTGTGCAACCCAAATGGATCATAAACACCTAAATTCAATTTTATTTTAGGCCAAAAATTGTTTTTAACCCAAATTTTAATTTCTAGATCTTTGGTTTCAGAGATTTTTTTAGTGAATATCTCAGTGAATAGATTATCATTTATTTAACACTCCATTACACGCGTAGGAATTATAACATGGTTACACGTAGCGGGAATTCTATCAAGACTAACATAAAAAATCTGGTGTGAAACACTCACTCGACTTTCACTTGCCAGTGCAAATAATTAACAATAAAACTAACATTAGTAATAAAACATTAGAAAAAATAAAAAACTAACCTTATTTCAATCATGAGAGAAACACGCAAAATGAAAATCAACCTCAGTTTGGCCTAAAAATACGGAAAATCACTCATTCACGCTCAACTAGGCTCTGTAGAGAAAAATGCTCTAAATAAAAGTTGTAGATCTTTTAATTTTGTATAAAATTGATTATATACACTTTTGTCATAAAATGAATACTAAGGCCGAAATCTTAAAAAAATCGATTTTTCACACGTTTTCGTGAGAAAAAAACAGAAAATCGCTAATTACCGCTAAACTAAGCTCTATACAAAAAATGTTTGAAATAAAAGTTGTAGAATTTTAAATTCTCTACATTTTTTATACATAAATTTTTGCGCTACAATACATATTAAAGCCGTAATCTTAAAAAAAACACTGTTTTTACGTGAAAACAGTCTCACCCAGAATTTCAGCAAACATGGCCCTATCTTGTAGAGAATAAAAAATTGAGTAAATGAGGCGATTTTAAAAAAAATCGTAGGACAACGTTTGAGAAAATCGCAAAAAAGTGAAAAATTATACGAATAAACTACTACTTCCGGTTTACCGATTTTGATGGAAATGTTCGTGTCGGGTCCGGTAAGGGTATGTAACTTAAGTTTCAAGTTTGAAGTTCGTACGATGCTCCGTTCTTGAGATATTTTGTACACACACACACACGCACACACGCACACACACGCGCGCGCGCACACACACACACACACACACACACACACACACACACAGAGACCAATCGCTAAAAACAGGTTTTTTGGGTTCAGGGGGTCTGAAAACGTATAGATCCGGTGAAAACTCGATTTCGAAAAATCGACATGAAAACAATACTTTCCTTCCTATATATTCATATAGGCAAGAGAAAGAAAAAATTTGTATTTTTTTTTTTAGCTTGGCTCTAGGCTTTTCTATCTTCTCTGAGCCCGATGGTGCCTTAACACGATTTTTAATGAGGTACCTAACCACATTTATTCCCAGTTAATGTCATTATAATGTACGCTTACGTTTGGTTAATTATTGTGTTATAAAAGTTAGTTTAACTAGAAAATGTATTGTGTATGGATAAGTAATTAACCATTATAGATTTTCAAAAACCAATGTAAAATTTTTATTTTGGAAATTATGTGTGTGAATAAATAAAATGTTTTATGTAGTTATATTTGTTAGTACGCAAAGTTTAATCATTAACTGTAATTATTAGTTATTGATAAATAATTGTAATCAGTTATTATAAGTTTGTTTATAATTTATTGAACCTAGATCCCGAACGAATCTAAGTTTAGGTATTGGAATATTGCGCTTATATTACATTTCTCGAATTGTATACAATAAAATATAGAGATATTCAAGTAAAACACGTAGCTGAATCCGCGCTTTTATCGGTATAAGAAAATCGAGAGAAAATAACAACAATGTTACGCGAATAGGTTTGGAATCCCCACGTTAATCTAAGAACTGTATGACTGATCGTGCATGACAACTACGTGATTGTACCATTATTACTTTCTCTTGCCTATATGACTATATAGGAAGGAAAGTATTGTTTTCATGTCGATTTTTCGAAACCGAGTTTTCACCGGATCTATACGTTTTCAGACCCCCTGAACCCAAAAAACATGTTTTTAGCGATTGGTCTGGGTGTGTGTCTGTGTGTGTGTGTGTGTGTGTGTGTGTGTGTGTGTGTGTGTGTGTGTGCGTGTGCGTCTGTGTGTGTGTGTGTGTGTGAACAGAATATCTCAAGAACGGAAAATCGTACGAACTTGAAACTTGAAACTTAAGTTACATACCACTACCGGACCCGACACGAACATTTTCATCAAAATCGGTAAACCGGAAGTAGTAGTTTATTCGTATAATTTTTTTTTTTTTGCGATTTTTTCAAAAACTTGTCCTACGATTTTTTTAAAAGTCGCCTGGTTTATTCAATTTTTTATTTTCTACAAGATAGGGTAGGCGTCATGTTTGCTGAAATTCTGGGTGAGGCTGTTATCACGTAAAAACATAGTTTTTTTAAGATTACGGGTTTAATATGCAATTTAGCGCAACAATTTTTGAAATAAAAATTGTAGAGAATTAAAAATTCTACAACTTTTATTTCAAACATTTTTTTGTATAACGCTTAGTTTAGCGGTAATTTGCGATTTTCTGTTTTTTTCTCACGAAAACGTGAGAAAAATCGATTTTTTTAACATTTCGGCCTTAGTATGCATTTTACGACAAAAGTGTATATAATTAAATTTATCGAAAATTAAAAGATCTACAACTTTTATTTAGAACTTTTTTCTCTACAGAGTCTAGTTTAGAGAGAAAGAGTGATTTTCCGTATTTTTAAGCCAAACTGAGGTTGATTTTCATTTTGCGTCTTTCACTCATGATTAAAATAAGGTTATGTTTTTGAGGTTAGTTTCTTGTTTATTTCTAATGTTTTATTACTAATGTTAGGTTTATTGTTAATTATTTGCATTGGCAAGAGAAAGTTGTGTGAGTGTTTTACACCAGATTTTTTTACGTTGGGTGTGGCGTGGAACATATTCAGAGGCAACAGCCTCCGATGACTCACTGGAACGAAAATATTCAAAAATTACGCCGTTGCGGGGATTCCCCGTCATACGTGTAATGGAGTGATGATATCTGATTATTTATTTGTATCAATACAGGTACTGGTTTATAAAAAAAATTTGGTGTGAAACACTCACACAACTTTCTCTTGCCAGTGCAAATAATTAACAATAAACCTAACATTAGAAATAAAACATTAGAAATAAACAAAGAACTAACCTCAATAAACATTACCTTATTTTAATCATGAGTGAAAGACGCAAAATGAAAATCAAACTCAGTTTGGCTTAAAAATACGGAAAATCACACTTTCACGCTAAACTAGGCTCTGTAGAGAAAAATGTTTTAAATAAAAGTTGTAGATCTTTTAATTTTCTATCAATTTTATTGTATACACTTTTGTCATAAAATGCATACTAAGGCCGAAATCTTAAAAAATAGATTTTTCACACGTTTTCGTGAGAAAAAAACAGAAAATTGCTAATTACTGCTGAACTAAGCATTATACAAAAAAATGTTTGAAATAAAAGTTGTAGGATTTTAAATTCTCTAAAACTTTTATGATATAAATTTTTGCTCTAAATTGCATATTAAATCCGTAATCTTAAAAAAACTATGTTTTTACGTGAAAACACCCTCACCCAGAATTTTAGCAAACATGACGCCTACCCTATCTTGTAGGGAATAAAAAATTGAGTAAACCAGGCGATTTTTAAAAAAATCGTAGGAACAGTTTTTGAGAAAATTACAAAAAAGTGAAAAATTACACGAATAAACTACTACTTCCGGTTGACCGATTTTGATGAAAATGTTCGTGTCGGGTCCGGTAAGGGTATGTAACTTAAATTTCAAGTTTCAAGTTCGTACGATGTTCCGTTCTTGAGATATTCTGTTCACACACACAGAGACCAATCGCTAAAAACATGTTTTTTTGGTTCAGGGGGGACTGAAAACGTGTAGATCCGGTGAAAACTTGATTTCGAAAAATCGACATGAAAACAATACTTTCCTTCCTATATATTCATATAGGCAAGAGAAAGTAAAAAACGAGACTCACTTTTTTATAAACTGGTTTTTTTTTTTTTTTTTTTTTTTTTTTTGGTTTAACGTCCGACTGTTCTGCAATTACTGCTAATGCAGACGGTGAATGATGAAATGAATTTTTGTAACGTATGAAAAAATGCCGTGCCTGAATGGGATTCGAACCCAAGACCGCATGATGAGAGGCGAGCACGTTACCAACTTCGCCAATGCGGCCGGCATAAACTGGTTTGGTTATTAGCGACTACTATGGGTAATAGTACAAAACCATTAGATTTTAACAATTCAAAAATTTCAAATTCATACGGATGTCGAACCTAAATGTTCCCAACTTTTCGAGGTTTGCAGCACAGTCTAGCCTTCTAAACTCTGAGCATCGGAGGCAATCGTTTTTATATTTTAATTAATTATTATATTATGTTTTAACTCGCAAAACAATACACTTTATTAATAATACAATTTTAATGTTAAACCTGTATTTACTTTTGCTAATATTTGGATTTTACTTTCTCTTGCCTACGAATATATAGGAAGGAAAGTGTTGTTTTCATGTAGATTTTTCGAATTTGAGTTTTCACCGGTTATACACATTTTCAGAACCCCTGAACCCAAAAAACATGTTTTTAGCGATTGGTCTCTGTGCGCGAGCGCGCGCGCGTGTGTGAATAAAATATCTCAAGAACGGAACATCGTACGACCTTGAAACTTAAGTTAGATACTACTAGAAGACTCGTTTTCATCAAAATCGGTCAACCGGAAATAGTTTATTCGTGTCATTTTTCACTTTTTGCTAATTTCTCACAAACGGCTCCTACGATGTTTTTTTTTAAAAATCGCCTTACTTTTATGTTTTATGTTCTTGGGGATGTTGTTCTCTGGTAGGAAAATTTTTTTTTTAGAGATTGCGGCTTTAAAATGCATTTTACGGCAAAAGAGTACTAATAAAAGTTGCAGACAATTTAAAAATCTACAACTTTTATTTAAGACATTTATTTGTAAAACGTTTAACGGTAATTTGTGACTTAATGTTTTTTTTTCATGAAAATCTGTAAAAAACTGGATTTTCTAAGATTTCGGCCTTAGAATGAATTTTACGACAAAAGTGTAATAATAAAATTTATAGAAAATTAAATGATCTACAAATTATCTTTTAAGCATTTTTCTCTACAGAGCCTAGTTTAGTGTAAAAGAGTGATTTTTCGTATTATTAAGTCAAACTGAAGTTTATTTTCATTTAGAATCATTCACCCATGATTAAAATGAGGTTCTGTTTGCTGAGATTATTATTTTTTGTTTATTTCTAATGTTTTAATACACATCACTTTCATCATTTTAAAATCACATCTAGGTTATATAGGTCATTATTTGTATTGGCAAGAGAAAATCGTGTGAGTGTTTTATACCAGATTTTTATTATTATTTTTGATAAATTTAATCTGGGTTAAAGTTTGAATAAAAAAACTTAATAAGTAGTCTAGAAGATTGCATGCAGAAACACCCGTCTAAATAAACGCAGTCATGGTAAAAAATGAAATGTAATACTCGGACGTAATACTACCTTTGTTTATCTTAAACTTAACGTATGTATAGATAATCTATAAATTAATTTTAAAATACAAAAATATAAGGTAAGAGAATTATTATGATAAACAAATAATCTTAAATAGCGTTTTAATATATAAAAGTTTTATATAATTGTAAAATTATGTAAAAGTATATAAAAATTATATACTATTATAAAAATATTATAATAGTTTATAATATTATAATTAGAAAATCCCTTTCACGAGACTACGTACGTGTCTCGTGGCTGGTGGCAATTTTGAAAACGGCTTACTTTTGGCTCATTGGAAAAACCAAGATTTCTGTATCTACTCCTTAAGAGGAATCGAATAACACTCTTTTTGTTGTTAAATTCCGACTTTGATTTCTTAACGTCTGGTCGAAACCGGAATTTCAAACCGAATGATTTCTGTATCAACTCTTTAAGAGGAATTGAATAGCACTTATTTTTGTTTCCAAATTCGATTTCTTGACTTCCAATTTTAGGCAATTTCCGGTCGGAACGGGAACTTCAAACTCAATCCAGCCCCAATAACGTTTTGTGTAGATTACGAATCAGAAAACAGTTTGTTGCTATGTCTTGTTTTTTCTGACTTCGATTTCTTGACTTCCAGTTGAAGCAGGCACTTCAAACCCAATGGTTTCTGTATCTACTCTTTACGAGGAATCAAATGACTCTATTTATGTTTCAAAGTTCCGACATTGATTTCTTTACGTTCGGTCGAAACCAGAATTTCAAACGCTATGATTTCTGTATCTCCTCTTTCAGAGGAATTGAATAACACTATTTTTGTTTCCAAATTTCAAGTTTGATTTATTGACTTTAGATTTTAGGCAATTTCCGGCCGGAACCGTAACTTAAAACCCAATCCAGGTTCACTAACGTTTTGTGTAGATTACGAATCAGAAAAAAAGTTTGTTGCTATCTCTTGTTTTTTTTAACTTTGATTTCTTGACTTACGGTTTTGGATCACTTCCAGTTGAAACCGAAACTTCAAATCTTATGTTTTCTGTATCTACTCTTTACGAGGAATCAAATGACACTATTTATGTTTCCAAATTCCGACCTTGATTTCTTGACTTCCGGTTATTGGCCACTTCCGGTCGGAACCGAAACTTTAAAACCAATTCAGGCCCACTTCATTTTTGTGTAGATTACGAATCCGAACACCGTTTGTTGCTATCTTTGTAGTTTGTGATATCTAGGTGTGACGGACGGACGAGCTAAGGAAAATGATAGATGATATATTTCAAAAATTTCCACCAATAATAGTTGCACTTTCGACTAATCTAACCGGCCGGTCACAATATATAATAAAAATTTTATTTGTTTATACTAAACCACGAGTTTTCAAATTTACTTTTAAGTATTTATTATAACACTTTCATTTATTATGATTTTTTGTATGACGTAGACTATACCATTTATATTAATTATTATTCTATTATTGAAATGTTATAATTTTATTAGCATTTAAAATAAAATATTTCAGACTGTTTTTACTTTCTCTTGCCTATATGAATATATAGGAAGGAAAGTATTGTTTTCATGTCGATTTTTCGAAATCGAGTTTTCACCGGATCTATACGTTTTCAGACCCCCTGAACCCAAAAAACATGTTTTTAGCGATTGGTCTGTGTGTGTGTGTGTCTGTGTGTGTGTGTCTGTGTGTGAACAGAATATCTCAAGAACGGAACATTGTACGAACTTGAAACTTGAAACTTAAGTTACATACCACTACCGGACGCGACACGAACATTTTCATCAAAATCGGTCAACCGGAGGTAGTAGTTTATTCGTATAATTTTTCAGTTTTTTGCGATTTTCTCAAAAACTGGTCCTACGATTTTTTTTAAAATCGCCTATTTTACTCAATTTTTTATTCTCTACAAGATAGGGTAGGCGCCATGTTTGCTGAAATTCTCGGTGAGGCTGTTTTCACGTGAAAACGTTGTTTTTTTAGGATTACGGCTTTAATATAAATTTTAGCGCAAAAACTTATATAATAAAAGTTGTAGAAAATTTAAAAACCTACAACTTTTGTTTCAAACATTTTTTTGTATAACGCTTAGTTTAGCGGTAATTTGCGATTTTCTGTTTTTTTTCTCACGAAAACGTGAGAAAAATCGATTTTTTTAACATTTCGGTCTTAGTATGCATTTTACGACAAAAGTGTATATAATTAAATTTATAGAAAATTAAAAGATCTACAACTTTTGTTTAGAGCATTTTTTTCTACAGAGCCTAGTTTAGCGTGAAAGCGTGATTTTCCGTATTTTTAAGCCAAACTGAGTTCGAATGTCATTTTGCGTCATTCACTCATGATTAAAATAAGGTTATGTTTTTGAGGTTAGTTTTTGTTCATTTCTAATGTTTTAATACTAATGTTAGGTTTATTGTTAATTATTTGCATTGGCAAGAGAAAGTTGTGTGAGTGTTTCACACCAGATTTTTGTAAGTAATTGTTATATCTTATCATGGAAATGTTTAATAGTAAAGTCTAAAACAAAAAGATGGTAAAGTGGCATTCAAATATGTCTGAATTTCTGGATGAATGAGTTTATTTTGGAATTATTTTATTGGGAAATTAGCTGGAATAAATTGGAATGGAAATATAAAATTAATTCTCTCATTTCTCAGTCAACGTATGAAAATACTTGACCATTTATTGACTTAGTTCAATAACTTATTATTTATTAAGTTTGTAAATATTAACTTGAATAATCTTTCTACCATTTATTTCCTCACTTAACAGTATAGTTGTTCTTCCAATAATAGCGCTACTGGAATAAAAATAGTGCATATTTAATATTTGATTGAACTTCAATTCCTTATACAATAAACAAAAACTTAAAACAAGATTTTCCCTTTAAAAATCGCTTGTCACGGAGTTTGTTAAAAAATTCTTATTCTTAAAAATGAAATGAAATTTTCTTCTCCAACCATAAAAATTAAAAGTAATTATTGGGGAGCGGACAATTATTGTGATCATTTCACTTAACCCTTGTGCGACTGATAGGTTTGAGAATATTACTCTTCGAATACTAATTCTGAGATCGAGCCGATAGACTTGGTTTTTTAACCATCTATTATTAAAAAAAATTGAAATTTTTATGCGACATTAAGGAAATTTCGAAAGATGTTTTAAAAAATAAACATGAAACTCCGTTTTTTACGCCAGTTACAGGGAATTCACATGAAATTTGTTGTAATATAATTATGCAAAGTCGCGCGTTTTTGTCAAAATTTGGCAGTAAATATATTTTATTTTTATTTTTTTAGTCATGTATTATAGAAACATTTTTTGCGAAAAATTTGATAAATCAAATACCCTCGCTTACCACACAATAGTATGGTTATTTAAGCGTATGTGAGAGTCAAGTGAATATGGATTCTGTGGTAAAAAGAAGGCGGAAAAAACTGCTCTCTTTGAGCTGATATCTTTGACCAATTCCTATAGATATTTATATGACATGTTATTATATGAAAGCACGGAATTTTGTGAACACCTACTTGTAAAATATATATAGAAGATTAATTAGAACACCGTAGTTGCATAGTGAAAATGTTTCTAAAAACTGGCTATTCTACGAATCTCAGAGGGTTTTCCCCCTTTTTCAGGTTATATTCAATTTAACCGGTTTTTCTATGAAAGCAAAATTGAACAATATACCTATCACTACCATTCAAGCTTTTAAATGCGTTATAACTCTATTTTTAGATGAGATACGGTCTTTACACGGTTTTCTTCAAAAAATCGGAATTTAGTGTTACCACAACATTCACAAATCAATAGAAAATTACCCACTAATCTGATTGTATTTCTAAATAACTTACTTCCTTTCCGCATACATTCAGCTAATATTTAGCTATAATGTTTACTGGTGTGCGCGTATATTGACCTTCACTATTACACAAACTGTTGTGTACTTACACACTCGTCATCTAACAACAATATGTTGGCTATTAGAGATATTAGGGTTATTGATAGGTTATTTTTTTGTCTGTATTCACTCTCAAATATCTGAAATAGTTTTTGTAAAGTTCAGACTGAAGTAAGGTACAGAAAAAGCTAACTTATATTCTTCGTAATCCCTTGCCTAACTTCAAAAAACAGTTAAACAGTATTAAATCTTTCGCAGTAAGTGATAGTAGAAAAGTAATGTTAAGAGTGAAATATTATGTTAAAAAGAAAACGGGAGTTAAAAAAGTAAATATTTTTTATTAGTACCATCGTGTTGGTCTAGGGGTAAAGTCGTCACCGCGAGTCAGCTGTTTGACAGCTGATGAACGAAGACGAACGTTCCGTGTTTCAAATCCTGAAGGTAGTTGTTTGTATACAGTTTTGAATACTAGAGGTTACCGGTGCACATTGATGGTTAAGACTCAATTAACCGACCTTTCTCGGAAATGGTCGGCCTGAATATGTATCAGCTCAGTTACTTACACCTCATTTACACGTCATACATATCATACTTATCTCAATAAGTCATGGGTTGCTTATTGAACAGATTACAACGTATACACATTAGATTTAAAAGAAAATCAAATAGTCATTACTTACTGTTTTTTTTGACGACAGTTTTTTACTTTCTCTTGCCTATATGAATATATAGGAAGGAAAGAATTGATTTCGTGTCGATTTTTCGAAATCGAGTTTTTACCGGATCTACACGTTTTCAGACCTCCAGAACCCAATTGCGATTGCGATTGGTTTTTGCGATTGCTCTTTCTCTCTCTCTCTCTCTCTCTTTCTCTCTTGGCTGTCTGTGTGTGTGTGTGTGTGTGAACAGAATATCTCAAGAACGGAACATTGTACGAACTTGAAACTTAAGTTAGCTACTACTACCGCACCCGACACGAACATTTTCATCAAAATCGGTCAACCGGAAGTAGTAGTTTATTCGTGTCATTTTTCACTTACTTGCAATTTTCTCAAAAACGGCTCCTACGATTTGTTTAAAAATCGCCTCATTTACTAAATTTTTTATACTCTACATGATAGGGCAGATGGCATGTCTACTGAAATTCTTGGTGAGGCTGTTTTCTCGTAAAAAAATTGTTTATTTAAGATTGCGGCTTTAATATGCATTTTAGCGCAAAAATGTATGTAATAAAAATTGTAGAAAATTTAAAACCCTTCAACTTGTATTCCAAATATTTTTTTTGTATAAAGCTTAGTTTAGCGGTAATAAGCGATTTTCTGTTTGTTTCTCACGAAAACGTGTAAAAAAATTGATTTTTAAAGATTTCAACCTTAGCATGCATTTTACCACAAAAGTGTATATAATCAAATTTATAGAAAATCAAAGATCTACATCTTTTAATTAAAGAATTTTTCTCTACAGAGCCTAGTTTAGTGTGAAAGAGTGATTTTCCGTTTTTTAAAGCCAACCTGAGGTTGATTTTCATTTTGCGTCTTTCACTTATGATTAAAATTAGGTTATGTTTATTTAGGTTAGTTTTTTGTTTATTTCTAATGTTTAATTACTAATTTTAGGTTATATTTTAGTTAATTGCATTTGCAAGCGAAAGTTGTGTGAGTATTTCACACCAGATTTTTCTAATTAGGTACACCCAAAAAATTGTGTGACACATGCATGAATAGATAAAAGAAACTAAGAATCATTTGCAACTTAAATACTCATAAAAATTATAATTATGACTTTCCATACAAAAAACGACCTTATATTTGCCCAAGTTAAAAGTGAGGTTATGAGTGTTTCTTACAGAGAATTTAATGCTGAAAACAATGATATTTCAACTTTATTATCGTTATATATAAAAATGTTACAGAATTTTAAAAATTAAGTTTAAGAAACACTGTTTTCGGGAAATTGCAATTAAAGTTTGTTAATATTTTAGTAATAGGCTTAATATTTTTCTATTAGTATTTACTTCCCTGTCATTGACAGATGTCATGTCTTACTTTTGTAACATTTTGTGCTGAAACCAAATATATATTCAAATAATTGATATTTGAAATAATAGTAAAATCCTGTAGCAAATTTTCTGATATCATGTCAAATGTAAAAATTCATGAATAGACAAAGAAATTGAACAATTTTATCGTAATTTTAACATACAACAAAGATAAAACATTATAAATTTTTTTTCTCTTTTAACAAATTGCATTAGTAATTGGAATAATACTAAGGAAACTAATCTAGAAATGATTTTTTTTTTTACATCTGTTTTGCAATTTCTGCTAATGAAGACGGTGAAGAATGTTGATATATGAAAATGAGTGATGAAAAATGACCTGACCGGGAATCAAACCCAGGACCTTGGCGTAAAGGCCAGTTACGCTAAACACTATCAAAAATTTAATAGATAATGATACTCTAAATAGGCGTAAACTAAAAATTTATATTCTGAGAATTTTATTGATTTTCTTGTTAAGTGTGGAGGCACCAAGGCACCAATCTTGACTATTTTCTTGGAAGGATATTCTACAGTACTTTTTTACTTTTTAATGTTTTGAGCCAGAACTTTTAGTTTTTCTTTTACGTATCCAACAGAAAAGGGATCTTAACTTCACCAATAAGAAATACATTGGTGAATCTAAGGTCAAAAATCTGGTGTGAAACACTCACACAACTTTTCTTGCCAATGTAAATAACTAACAATAAACCTAGCATTAGTAATAAAACATTAGAAATAAACAAAAAACTATCCTCAATAAACATAACCTAATTTTAATCATATATGAAAGACGCAAAATGAAAATCGATCTCAGTTTGCCTTAAAAATACGGAAAATCACTCTTTCACGCTAAACTAGGCTCTGTAGAAAATAATACTTTAAATAAAAGTTGTAGATCTGTTAATTTTCTATAAATTTGATTACATACACTTTTGTGATAAAATGCATACTAAGCCTGAAATCTTAAAAAAATCGATTTTTCACACGTTTTCGTGAGAAAAAAACAAAAATTGCTAATTACCGCTAAACTAAGCGTTATACAAAAAAATGTTTAAAATAAAAGTTGTAGGATTTAAAATTGTCTACAACTTTTATTATACTATAATTTTTTGCGCTTAAATGCATATTAAAGCCGTAATCTTAAAAAAACAAAGATTTTACGTGAAAACACCCTTACCAAGAATTTCAGCCAAGATGGCGCCTACCCTATCTTGTAGAACATAAAAAATTAAATAAACCAGGCGATTTTTAAAAAAATCGTATGACCAGTTTTTGAGAAAATCACAAAAAAGTGAAAAATTATACGAATAAACTACTACTTCCGGTTGACCGATTTTGATGAAAATGTTCGTGTCGGGTCCGATTGTGGTATGTAACTTAAGTTTCAAGTTTCAAGTTCGTACGATGTTCCGTTCTTGAGATATTTTGTTCACACACACACACACACAGACCAATCGCTAAAAACATGTTTTTTGGGTTCAGCGGGTCTGAAAACGTATAGATCCGGTGAAAACTCGATTTCGAAAAATCGACATGAATACAATACTTTCCTTCCTATATATTCATACTGGCAAGAGAAATTAAAAAGAAAACAAAACAAACAAAAAACAGAATGTCATTTTTACTTTCTCTTGCCTATATGAATATATAGGAAGGAAAGTATTGTATTCATGTCGATTTTTCGAAATCGAGTTTTCACCGGATCTATACGTCTTCAGACCCCCTGAACCCAAAAAACATGTTTTTAGCGATTGGTCTGTGTGTGTGTCTGTGTTTGCGTGTGTGTGTGTGTGTGTGTGTGTGTGTGTGTGTGTGTGTGTGTGTGTGCGTGCGTGCGTGCGTGTGTGTGTGTGAACAGAATATCTCAAGAACGGAACATCGTACGAACTTGAAACTTGAAACTTAAGTTACGTACCACTACCGGACTCGACCCGAACATTTTCATCAAAATCGGTCAACCGGAAGTGGTAGTTTATTCGTGTAATTTTTCACTTTTTTGCGATTTTTCTCAAAAACTGGTCATACGATTTTTTTTAAAATCGCCTGGTTTACTCAATTTTTTATTCTCTACAAGATAGGGTAGGCGTTATGTTTGCTGAAATTCTGGGTGAGGCTGTTTTCACGTAAAAACGTTGTTTTTTTAAGATTACAGCTTTAATATGCATTTTAGCGCAAAACTTTATATAATAAAAGTTGTAGAGAATTAAAAATTCTACAACTTCTGTTTCAAACAATTTTTTGTATAACGCTTAGTTTAGCGGTAATTTGCGATTTTCTGTTTTTATTCTCACGAAAATGTGTGAAAAATCGATTTTTTAAGATTTCGGCCTTAGTATGCATTTTACGACAAAAGTGTATATAATTTAATTTATAGAAAATTAAAAGATCTACAACTTTTATTTAAAGCATTTTTCTCTACAGAGCCTAGTTTAGAGAGAAAGAGTGATTTTCCGTATTTCTAAGCCAAACTGAGGTTGATTTTCATTTTGCATCATTCACTCATGATTAAAATAAGGTTATGTTTTTGAGGTTAGTTTTTTGTTTATTTCTAATATTTTATTAATAATGTTAGGTTTATTGTTAATTATTTGCATTGGCAAGAGAAAGTTGTGTGAGTGTTTCACACCAGAGTTTTGATATAATGAAGAGCTTAGTGAAAATAAGATCCCTTTTCCTATGACTTCACAATAATTACTCTAACTTAATAAAACGATAAATTCTTAATTTTAAATTTAATCATAGTATAATTTATCATTATTATAATAAAAAAATCATGATATAAAAATTAAAAATATAATAAATAAAAGTCATTTGGTTTGAAATTCTTAAAAATTTGTGGAAGAGAGCAATAAATTATTTACAGCTCTGTTCTTTGACAAATACATGCAAAACTCACTTTTTTATTTTATTAACTTATACAGTTATAGGAAACATATATTATTGAAAATTAGATAATATGAGAAGTTTTAGCACTTACTTCTGGAATTCAAAAATTTCTATATTTTGAGTTAGACTTAACTAATAAAATAAATTAAAATGTGGAAATAAATAATTTTTTTATCATACAAATATAGCATACCTTTAAGATTGACTCCAGTTTGTCTGCCTGCAGCAGAGCACTGTCTCCTCCCTTCACCTGCAATCAAACAAAACAACAAAAATTTAAAAACATAATAGGCCTAAATAGATTTACTACAATAGTAAATTGATTCATTTTAATAGGTTCTATTTAAGTTCCATTACCATACAACAACAGAAAAGTAAACAAACTTAAAAACAAAGAGTAGGTCTATGTAACTCTTTAAAAGCTGACTATGAAAATTAATTTTATATATTTTTTTTTTCGAATTTCTACAGCAATTAAAGCCGTCTTTCGCATTTCAATCGCCAAGCCTCCCGATCCAGCCAATCACCCTCCTGCAGATCTCTCTTGCTCATTGCTTCCACCACCTCCTCCATCCACCGTCTCGTTGGACGGCCTCTTTTCCTTCTCTCTGTTGGGGTCCAATTCCATATCCTACTGGGCCATCTGCTCTCACTCATCCTTCTCAAGTGCCCATACCAAAACAATACTTTTTTCCCAATTTCATCCAATACCCTACTTGGTTTTCCTACTCTCTGCCAGATTGTTTCATTTCGTATATGGTCCATCCTCGAAACACGACAACTGCGTCTCCAGAAGTCCATCTGTGCAGCCGCAATCCTTCGTCTACTTCTCTCAGTTAGCTCCCACGTTTCCGCACCATATGTAAGAACGCTTTGTTGTATCGCTCTTCCAATTCTACACTTTGTTTCTGTCCGGATATCCTTTGACCACAAAACTGAATTCAGCATTCCTGTAACTACCTTTCCCTGAATCACTCTATTTACTATCTCCCGTTGGCTGTTTCCTTCTTTACTCAACACCACACCTAGATACTTATATTCTTCACATACCTCTATCCTATGTCCCCCTATATGCAGATCTCGTCCAACAACTCCAATCGGTAATTTTATATACCTGTATATAAGAAAGACTAGCAAAACTTCGCTCGCTAAGCTTCAAGGAAAACTAAACTTAAAGCGAATAACCACGGCACATATAAAAACAAATACAGTCCAACCTCGATTTTCCCGGCTGACCTCCGGCTTCACCCACCCCAGAAAATCGAAATCCCGGTTAATACGAATACACAGTATTACATAGTACATTTGTACCTATGAATGCCCATATATATTATTATATATAATTATAAGTATCAATGTACGTATGTATATTACATAGGTGAATAGGTGGACTCATCAGTAAGATGCCTACGTGGAAGTGAATTAAAAGAACCGTTTCGTCCCAGAAATCAACTCATATCTTAGACGATTTTTTTTTAACTACTGTACTGATTGCACCATATTATGGTTTTTTCCAATATACATTATACATACAAACATACATAATGACCCTTCAAGAAAATCAGGTAAACTAGAGTTGCGGCCACGTCTACAAATTATGTTACATCAAAAGACAAAAGATATTTTGCCTGTCGCGGACTGCAAAGTTACTTTTGTTTCAAATAAATAAAAAATTAGACATCTTCATTTTGCTAATCACAATTTTTACTTTCTCTTTTGTTTCCGATGCAGGTGTTCCCATTATCACGATCCCGGATGATCATGACCCCGGTTAATCCAAATTACGGATAACCGAGGCTAGGATAATCAACGTTGAACTGTAGTTATGAAAATAGGAATTTTATTTACATATCTATGAATCACCAGTGAAAGTAAAGAAATACAATTTGAAAATAAGAATATGAAAATAATGTAAAATTTTATTTTTATTTTTAGAATGTTTATATAACTTCCTATGAAGAAATCAGATGTGATATTATTTTTGGATCTCTGTCTTATAAAAGAAAATTTCAAAAATTTTAAGAAAGTAGTAAAGGATTATATAATGTATGAAATCATATTGATAGATAAAAGGATTGACCATCCAAAACGATCTTATTTCAAATAAATAAAAAATTAGACATCTTCATTTTGCTAATCACAGTTTTTACTTTCTCTTACCGTATGTCAAAATATAGGGAAGGAAATGATCGTTTTCATGTCGACTTTTCGAAATCGAGTTTTCACCGGATTTCAATCCTCCTGAATGTTTTTAGTGATTGGTCTGTGGGTGAACAAATACTGTACCTCAAGAACGAAATTGTGTACGAAGTTGAACCTTGCAATTAAAGTTTGTTAGAACCACATAAACAATTTCATCAAAATCGTTAAACCGGAGGTAGTAGTTTATAGTGCAATTTTTAACTTTTTGCGATTTTCTCAAAAACGGCTCCTACGATTTTTTTTAAAAACTGACTCATCTACTAAATTTTTTATGCTCTAAAAGATAAGGTAAGCACCATGTCTGCTGACATTTACAGAGGGCTTGCGCTCTTGTGGTAAAAATGGTTTTTTATAAATTGCGACCTTAATATAGGCCTACATTCTAGAGAAGTGTATAAAATTAAAGTTACAGAACATATAAAACAAAACAACTTTTACTTAAGCATTTTTCGTCTAACACATAGTTTAGCGAAAATTAGTGATTTTCAATATTTTCCTTCAAAATCCTGTGAAAAATTGGGAATTTTTACATACGCCTTAGTACGCCCTTAGTATGCCATTGCACGACAAAAGGAAATTAAAGTCATAAAATATTAAAAATCTACAACTTTTATTTCAAGCATTTTCTTCTACAAAGCCTAGTTTAGCGTCAATTAGTGATTTCGCGTATTTTTAGGTCAAACAGATGTTGATTTGATTTTAATTTTGCGTCATTCACTCATAATTAAAATTAGGTTATGTTTTTCATTTTACTTTGTTTACTGATGATGAAACGTAAGTTATATTAATCATTATTCATTATCTACATTGCCAAGAAAAAGTCATGTGATTGCTTTACACCATACTTTTTATGCTACATAACTTATGTTACTAGGAAAGATCTTACCTTACCGACAGTGAAAGAGTTTTTGAAATCGATTTAGTAGTATCTGAGATTACCTTTTACAAACAAGTATATGTTTCTTTTTTACAACATTGTTTAGATAAGTTAAGAAAAGGTTTTCTAGGTAATCAGATTTGTTTTTGATGAGAATTCGTTTTCATTTGGTGTCATTTACAAATTAAAAAGGTCTTAATTGATAAATCATTTATCAATTTAGTATATCGTAACCAAAACTAACGCAGTCCACTTTGACTGATTTTTGGTAAACGATAAAAAACTGTGATAAAATTTATCACATGACTTTTTTTGTTTGTCAGTTGTACGATCTAATATAACGATCTAGTTTCAGACGTAGAACCAAAAAAAAAATGATATACGATCTAGGCAGTTTTCAACTTAATTATATAAAATAGGTGATCATGACATTTTATAAAAAAAATGAAATTTAGCGTCTTGAAACCTCAGACTTTTAGTACTTTAGTAACTTTGATACAATTTTATTCTTGAAGATTTAAATTTAACGAGCAGTTAAGCAATAAAATCTTTTAAAAGTTATATTGTGATATTTTCTTTTTTAAATAATCTGTAATACTGGAAAATTATTCTTACTTGTACCTTTGAAAAATATAAAAAAAACTTCTCTTAAATTCACTTTTAAGTATAAAACCAAATCTGTTGTAATACAAATAAGAAGAAACTTTATAATATTGTAATACTTTTCTAGCAATGGTTGATAAAATAGATTGTTTATTCTAAGAATTGTGTATTGTGTATAGGGAGCAGTGGGTTGATATTTTTTTGTTTAACGTCCGACTCTTCTGCAATTACTGCTAATGCAGACGGTGAAGGATGAAATGATTTTTTGTAACGTATGAAAATATGCTATGCCTGAATGGAATTCGAAGCCAAGATCACATGATGAGAGGCAAGCGCGTTACCAACTACGACAATGCGGCCGGCTTGAAGTGGATTGAGCAAGGATAGTGAATGATGAGGTATTTTGAATAAGAGTTCTAAGAAATCAAAAATATAACAAATATTTGTTGTTGGCAATTTTTAAAATTGTCAACTATCATTTTCCTTTGTCCGTCCGTCACACCTAGATATCAGAAACTACAAGAGATAGCAACAAACGGTTTTCGGATTTGTAACTTACACAAAACATTAGTGGGCCTAAATTAGATTTAAAGTTCCGGTTTTGACTGAAAGTGGCCCAAAACCGGAAGTCAAAATTAGAAACTGCAAGAGATAGAAACAAACGGTTTTCGGATTCGTAATCTACACAAAAAGTTAGTGAGGTTGAATTGGATTTGAAGTTCTGGCTTTGATTGGAAGCGGCACAAAACCGGAAGTCAAGTAATAAATGTCAAAATTTGAAAACAAAAAATATTGTTATTCGATTCCTCTTAAAGAGTAAATGCCGAAACCATTGGTTGAAACCATTGAAGTTGACTGGAAGTGGCCAAAACTGGAAGGCTAAAAAGTCAAAGTTAAAATTTGGAAACAAAACAAGACGTGTCATTCGATTCCTCTTAAAGAGTAAATGCAGGAAACATTGGATTTGAAGTACCAATTTTGACCGAAAGTGGCCCAAAACTGGAAGGCGCAAATCAAAGTTAAAATTTGGAAACAAAACAAGTGTAATTCGATTCCTCTTAAAGAGTAAATGCAGAAACCATTGGGTTTGAAGTTTCAGTTTTGACCGTAAGTGGCCCAAAACTGGAAGCCAAAAACTCAAAGTTTAAATTTGGAAACAAACAAGTGTCACTCGATTCGTCTTAAAGAGTAAATGCAGAAACCATTGGGTTTCAAGTTCTAGTTTCGACCGGAGGTGGCCCAAAACCGGAAGTCAAGTAATCAAAGTGGGAATTTGAAAACAAAAATAGTGTCATTCGATTCCTCTTAAAGAGTAGATACAGAAATTACTATTGATTTTTGCCATAAGTCAAAAGTAAGACTTTTTAAAAATTGCCACCAGCCAAAAAAAGGGTTATCACATGAAAGGGATTTTTTAAAGTTTTAATTATTTCTACGGGGTTTGAGAATAGCTTTTGTTAGAACGATCTTGTAATTGTTCGAAGAATCTAGATTAACTATCAGTTCGTAGGTATGAAAACAGTTAGTGCGTTTGTAGTGGGTTGGTCAATTACTGAATTCTTGAATGGAAAGTGTGTGTTCGGCCGTTCGAAAAAGTGTCGTTACGGGACCGGTTCTGAGTTACTTTAATTGTGGGTGCGGATGATTTTAAGTGTTTGTGGGCAGCTAATCGTTTTGGTTTTTAAGAACAGTGATAAATAAATGATAAATACATTTTATTATACATTTGTTGTTGTTTCCGTCATCAGCCGAAAAGCTGGAAAAGTTGAACCTGTAGAGCGGAAAATTATGTTTATTAGCAGGCCAGGCCCTCCGAAAAGCATCTACTTTCCACTCTGTAAATGACATCTTCACTTCATTCACCGCAGATTTCCCATTTAACAGATTACAGAAACAAAAATAAGAGGAAGATATTACATAATGCAATTACTATTTACACAAATTAATAATTATAATACGGGGGAAATCATCCTATCCAACTACGGCACAACCATGTTTTAGGGTAGACTTGATGAGTGCTTCTCGTTAAAGTAGAAGTCTGTTTTTATGGCTCAAAAGTATAATAAGTGGACCAGTTAAGAATTAGAAGGCGTTAAAAAAATTAAAAGATCTCGTGTCGATCTTGGCTAATTAACCAGACCGACTAACTTTTACATTTTATGATGTTCGGCAGATTTCTGATCTCAATAGGCAAAAGATTTAAAAGTTTAGGAGCTAACTAATCCGATTGCCTTTGGTATAATAATTTGGTGGAAGCTCTGTGGAATGAAACCAAATGTTTGCTTCGGGTATTGTTGCGATGAGTTTTTAAAGGGAAGATGTTTTTGTTTTGAATGCCTGAATAAGAACTTTTCGTGCATAAAGCTGTCGAATATCCAGTATTAGAAAATCCTTTAATAGTTCATAAGATGGAAAGTGTTTTTATTTTTTTATTATTTGAATATTGTTTTCTGCACTCTTTAAAGCGGCAATATGTGAGCGTCATATGTTACTCTCAAGCAAAAAAAAAATCTACTGTTATAGTAATCTATTGTCAGTCAAGTTGGTTTAAACTTAAATTTTTTAATTGATTTATTTTATGTAACGTAATACTGTTTGTTAGTAGACTAAGTTAAATCATTCATTGTAATTATTAATTTTGTCAATTTATTATTGTCATAAGTTGATTACTATTTATTGAACCCAGATCCCGAACGAACCTAAGCTTAGTTGTTATAATATGTTAAATCTGCACGAACTATTCATAATGAAATCTACTACAGAGTACACAAGATTGATATAATAAAAACTCAGTAGTGTGCGTGGTCTAAAACAATTTTGATATTCATTTAAATGAATGGTATTGCAAAGTCTCCAGACTTAGTCTACTAAGTGTTTTCTTAGTAATCTTCTGGAATTAAAGCGTTTTGATACCGTTTAAAACAGGACATAATCACTTTTCTTGCAGTGCAAATTTTGCAAATACATTCTTTAATAAAATATAATGAGTTTGTTAAACAAAATTTTATAAGAACTTATGTATTTTGGTCTACAGAATGAATCTGTTTAACAATCTCCTTTTCAATTTTTCTTTACTTGGTGAATGTTCATTTTGACCAGTTCAATTTTAAAGCATTCTGTCAAATAATTGTATGTAGAAAAGACCTACCGATTTTTAATGACAATTAATAAAATCAAAATTATTTATCGTATAATTATTAAACCATATAACTATTTTGATATTAATATATAATTATTTAATCGTTTTAACTGTATGCTGGAAAATTTATTCAGGAATAGGAAATGGAATATGTTGATAAAGATTGTTAAACCAGGTACACATTGGAGAATCAAAGAACAAAAGAAGAATAAACTGTCTTACTTTTGTAGTCGATCTAGCATCATTTCTAGAAAACGGAAACAGCAATAGAATAATCAGCGTGTTAAAAGAATAAGCAGAAAAAACAGAATTACAGATTTCCTTCGAGAAAACTAAATCCATAATGAACATCAAAGCAGCCCCTCATCACGTAAAGACAAAATACGGAAAAATTGGAAAAACTGATAGCTTCAAGTGCCTTGGGCAGAAAATACAAACACCAGAAAAACGGAAACGAATGACAATAGACGAGGACAGAGAGCTGGTGTCCTTCGAGGAACTCACCACTTGTAGGCCCTATAAGATGTAAGCAATCTGAAGATAAGCCAAGATTAGACATTATAATACCGTCATAAAACCGGTGTGTCTGTATGGCAGTGACCGTGCAATACGGTGTGCCTTTCAATGACCGGGAAGGCTGGTCTAAGAGAAGGAAAGAAATTTGAGAGAAAGATCCTCCGCAAGATAATGGGTCCGAAGATAGTAGACGGAAGATATAGGTTAAAAGGTCGAGAAGAACTAATTGTACAAGGAAAATGAACGATTAATGGAAACGAGAAGAGAAAGACTAAAATTTTACTGTGTAGAATGAATGACCACCGGTTGTCAAAATAAAATTTTAAAACATTAACCAATAGACCTAAGGTGTCGGATAAATGGTTTTAAAGAAATCGGAAAGTATCTTAAGAAAACCGGAATAAACTGAGAAGACTTAATGAACCGAACCAAATTCAGTCAACTAATTAAGAACTTAAAGGGCTTTGATAAAGAGTAAAAACAGGACACAAGGTATACAGAAGTAAGGAGAAAAGTTAACAATGAACGAATGCTGAGAATGTGGGCTGCAAAAACAGCTTCCAGAAACGTTTAATAGTCACTTCACTTGGTTTAAAATTGGCCCTACAAGAGAAAAATAAATTTTATTATTATAAAATTGTTAAAAAAAATTAATTAATATAATATTATCTTATATTAAACTAATATAATTAATGTTCCTGTAATTTTAATTAAAAATATTTTTCCTGAAAGCATTTTCAGGTCAGTTGATAATTACATTTCTTTATTTGTATTCGTCTGATTTCTTGTCTATTAACATAAACAAGTGTACTCACACAATATTCTTAGCCCAGGAACTACTGTTAAAAATGTTAACGTTTTAAGTATAATTATATACCGGGTGGCCCATATGTCAGTTTCCCCATAAAATAGGATATTTTGTATCAATAAGTTTGTAACATTGTTACGTTAGCAGCAACCACGTATAAAATTAAATTGTTGTTCTTTTTAGTGAGGTGAGTTGCTAAGCTACATCGACCATCTGTACACCAAGCTCTTCACGAAGGTAATCCCGATAGGCGTTTGGAATTCTGTGAGACAGTCGCTATCGGTACAGAAGCTGATCCAAATTTCTTGCGATCATTTCGTGGTGTGTTGAGGTATGTTTCAAACTCAACATACGTGTTAATCGGCGTAACTGCGTGTACTCGTCGGATGCAAATCCTCATAAGTTAATCCAAGAAGAGCTTAATGTGCCTGGTGTTATGGTATGGGGAGAATTTTCGAGTGCTGCATTGATAGATTCTTATTTCTTTTTAGGGAATGTTAACTCGGAAAGTTACTAACAGGTACTGCAGGAACTAGTCTTTCCGGAACTTGAAAACAATCCTGTTTACAATCTCCAATCGCTCGCACATCTGGGAACAAGACGGAGCCCTACCATATTTCGGTATCAAAGTTCAAGAGCTTTTAAATTCCAAATTTAACTGATGGATTGGTCGCTGTGGTACAATTGATTGCCCTGCACGGTCGCCAGACTTAACCCCATGTGATTTTTACTGCGGAGTATTATAAAGGATTGGTGTTTTCTTCAAAACCACATAACCTAGCCGGACTAAAAAGCATAATAGAAAATGCCTTTGATATCGCCAATGAAGATAAATTATTATGGTTGAAAACTTGTCTATCAGTTTTAAGTCATCGTGTGAAGTGTATAGAAACCAATGATGGACATTTTGAACAACCGTTATAACAAAGGTATTAAAGGTATTACGTAAGTGCAGTTAAATAATAAATCTGTTTTCTTTCTTGTAGGTTTCTTATCCGTTAACTTGTAATGCCTATATTTTTACTCCTTCCGTATGTGGGGAAACGGACATATGGGGCACCCAGTATTTTTACGTTCCCTTGACATAAATGAATATATAGGGAAGGAAAGTATTACTTTCATGTAGATATTTCAAAATTGTGTTTTTATGGAAATACACGTTTCAGGCCCCTTTGAACCAAAAAAAACATGTTTTTGCGATTGGTCTGTGTTTGAAAACATATCTCAAGAACGGAATATCGTATCAAATTAAAACTTGGAACTTAAGTTGCCTACCACCATGGAACTTGACACGAAAATTTTCGTCAAAATCGATCTATTGAAAGCAGTAGTTTATTCGTGCGATTTTTCACTTTTTGCAATTTGCTCTAAAATGGCTCCTACGATTTAAAAAAATTGCTTCATTAACTACAATTTTTTATTTTCTACAAGATAATATAGGGTGATTCAAAAAGAGCGCCGGTTTTGATATATCAAATTAAGAGATTTATTTTATTGAAAAACTGAAAATAACTACATCAACAAGTTCATCTTTCCTTCCGATTTTATGTATGAAAAATGATGTCATGCATGTGTCCTCCTCTACTGCGCTGGCACGCATCAACTCTGTCCATGAAATTGAATATCACTGCACGACAAGTTTCGACTTCCATTTGCCCGATAACCCGTCGAATTTCCTCCTTCAAGTCATTGATGTTTCGGGGTTTATTGGCATACACCAATGACTTCAGATGACCCCAAAGAGGAAAGTCACAAGGCGTCAAGTCACACGACCTTGGTAGCCATTGATGGTCGGAATTACGAGAAATGATGCGATCCTGGAACCGTTCACGGAGCAACAACATTGTTTCTCGTGCAGCGTGACAGGTGGCACCATCCTGCTGAAACCACAACTCGTCAATGTCCATTCCATCCAAATGACGTCACAAAAACTCCCTAATTTGCTGGGTTAACAGCCACACTGTCACGAACCAACGCAACGTTCTGCTCAGTTTGGCCAGAACGACGACGTCCAGAACTTTTAAGGTCGACTGTTGAACCCGTCTCAAAAAACATTTTCATGAGCCTGCGAACTGTTGATTCATTCGGTGCTTCATTATGTCCTAGAGTACCGCGAAGTCGCCTGACAGTAGCCGCATAACTCTCTCCACTCTGGTAAAATATTTTGACGATTAACACTCGTTGCGCAATAGTAAACTTCTCCATGGTTAGACACAGACTGCGAGAGTACTACACTGCGAACAAGAGAAACTACAACTGAATCGTCAATCGGAATGTTCTCCAAAATAGAAATGTGGTCAAACAATGTTGCCAACCGATAAACAAAAATTTACCAGCCGTTTAAAAACCGGCGCTCTTTTTGAATCACCCTTTATAAACACCATGTCTGCTGAAATTCTTGAAGGCTACGCTTCCGTGGTAAAAAATATTATGTTTTAAAATTGTGGCCTTAATAAATATTCTAAGGAAAAAATGTATTATAATCAAAATTATATACAATTTATTACAAAATTTAACATTTTTCTACAACTTCAATTCAACGTCAATTAAAGATTTTCTGTATTTTTCTCATAAAAATTTGTAAAAAACTGAATTTTTAAAATTGCGCCCAAAGTATGCATTTTACGACGCCTATAACCTTTATTTCAAACACGTTTTTCTGCAACGCTTAGTTTAGCGTCAATTAGTGGTTTTTCGTATTTGTCTATTTTACAGAGGTAAATTTTCATTTTACGTAATTCACTTATACGGTTAAAATTGGGTTATGTTTTCAATTTTACATTGTTTACTCATGGTTAAACATAGGTTATATATTTCACACCAGATATTTATTTACTATTTTCCATTTTTTCAACAAATTTGTTACTTTAATAACATAAAATCACAAAGAGAAACTTTTTATTTTTTACAAAGGTATATTATATACTAACTAAAAGGTCATTATATAAGTCATATATTGGTTTATTATGTAGTATGTATTTGTAATGTCACGTTTGTACAAGTTATTGAATTTTATTACAAAAAATCTGACTCTATTGCATAAGTAGCTCAAGTCAAGGCGAGAGATTGAACTGGCTTAATATCACTTCGACATATTGTACTTTTATCACTATATTTGTGAGCTTGACCGCTTTCCTCAACCTGTGACTCTTATTCACTACCCACTCAATCTCACAGAAGAATCATCATGACAAAAATACCAAACTTAAACTTTTTCTTTCGGTTAAAAAATCGTATCTAACATTTATAAATTTTCATATGATAGCATTCTTTCTAGTTAAAACCCATTCATCTTACATAAAAATTTTAACATTTGAACCGTTTTTCAGCAGCCAATGAAGATATTTACTTCGAATTTTTACTTCATATTCAGTGTCACCAAACACAATTTGACACAAATGGAATTTTTAACATTTACTTTTAATAAAGAAAACAGTTTTCGATCATTACCGGTATGGAATCACCCAAAATATCAATAAAAGAGGTTTATAACTGGGGATTGAAAAATTCATTACAAAATTTGGTGAGAAACGCTCACAAAACTTTCTCTTGCCAATGTAAATAATGACCCATATAACCTAAGTTATATGCAGCCAGATCCTGTGGTGAATAAAGTGAAGGTGTAATTTGCAAAGTAAAACAGATGTGCCTTTCAGAAGACCCGACATGCTGATAAGCATACTTTTCTACTCAGTGAGGAAGGCATTGGCGAAGTTTGTAACGTGCTCGCCTCTCATCATGCGGTCTTGGGTTCGAATTCCATTCAGGCACGGCATTTTTTCATACGTTACAAAAAATCATTTCATCATTCACCGTCTGCATTAGCATTAATTGCAGAACAGTCGGACGTTAAACAAAAAAAAGTGAGGAAGGCAGTGTTAAACCACGTCACTCCTCGTTTTATTTAGTAAAACCTCTACAGGTTCAAACCAGCCTTTCAGCTGATGACCTAAACAACACTACCAATGTTTGTTCAATTAGGTAAAAATACATTGCCCATAACAGGCAGGTGAAGTGTTAAATTATTTGCACTCGATTTGCTTGTTGGAAAGCTAAAAAAATTGTTCTATTTCTTATCACATGGTCAGCCAATTATATGACTGAAGTATTTAAGAACAAGACAGGTAGAGGTCTAAAGACCCTAATAACAGTTATCTCCTCTGAAAGTAATGAATTTCATTTTACAGCCAAACCCCGTGGTGAATGAAGTGAAGGTGTCATTTTCAGGGTAAAAAGTAGGTGCTTTTCAAAGGGCCTGGCATGCCGATAAGCATACGCTTCCCTCAATGAAAAAGGCAATGGTAAATCGCCTCATTCCCCGTTTTACTTAGTTGAACCTCTAGAGGTTCAAACCAGCCTTTTGGCTAATGACCTTAACAACAACTACATTGCCATCAGGTTTTGGTTCCGTGAGAACCACGAGAGTATAATTTTACAGAGGTTCCACTTTTAAACTAGTAAAAAATGAAAAAGACAACTTAGTTGTAAACATGAGTGAATGGCGCAAAATTAAAATAAACCTCTATAGAACATGAAAATACATAAAATCAGTAAAAATTATCGTTTTATAATAGTTATAATAATAGTTAACATAGTTTTCCCTAACCTGTCAGATCAAATGTACTTGACCACGTCGGTTGTGTATAATTTTCCCTCTAAACTAGGATTTTTGAAGAAAAATGATTATAATAAAAGTAATAGGTTTCTTGATTTCCAATAACTTTTATTACATACACTTCTGTCAAAAATTGCAGACTGAGGCCACAATCTTAAAAATATCCCATTTTTTACCAATTTTGATTAGAAAAGACAGAAAATAACTAACTGCCGCTAAACTAAGCGTTTTATAAAACATTGTTTGAAATAAAAGCTTTATGTTTTTAAATATTCTACGACTTTAATTGTAAACACTTTTGCTCTAAAATGCATATTAAGGCTGCAATCTTAGAAAAATAATTTTTCTACGAGAGTACAGCCTTTCCAAGAATTTCAGCAGACACTATCTTATAGAGCATAAAAAATTTAATAAATGAGGGAATTTTTAGAAACATCGTAGGAGTCGTTTTTGAGAAAATAGCAAATAATTGCAAGAATAAACTAGGCTCTTTTTCCGGGTGATCGATTTTGATGAAAACGTTCGTGTCGGATCCGGTAGGAGGACTTTAATCAGTTTAGTAGCCGCAGAAAGCTACCTAGCAGGTAAAACCACAACCCCTGAGAGGCCAAACCCAAACAAGTGGGTGCGGACGTGAGCCACAGGGCGCCTCACTTCCCTCATTACTCGTGTAAACGTTGGACGAGTCGCCGTCGAGCTCGTTACGCAGCTAAAGTGCTTTGGACATGGCTCTACCACACATGGAAGTATTACGGTCAGCGCCCGTTTTCCCCGAAAGCAGGCGAGTATGGGATAGCTGAGCCGCAGTTTTATGGGCACGCTCTGTGTGGTCTCGGTAGTGCCCTCACACAGACAGACAAACAGATCAATCGCTAATAGCAGGTTTTATTGGGTTCAGGGGGACTGGAAACGAGTATATCCGGTAAAAACTCGATTTCGAAAAATCGCCGTGAAAACAATACTTTCTTTCCCTATATTATATTCATTTGGAACAAGAGAAGTTCAAATTCTTTTATTAGAAGTTGTATTGTAATACTGTGAGGACGTACTAAAAAAATTCAAGCCAATAAGTTAAGAAGTTTGAGATGGGTATTTTATGTAAAACACAATTTTTTGAGAAAAAAGTCGAAAAAAAGAATAAATGTTACAAAAGAAGAAATTGTACATGTTTAAACCGTAAAGAAATATATTCTTGTTTTCGCAAAATTACAAAGTAGAATCCTATGTTACTATAATATCGTTTTGTTCTTACAATAAAGAGTATTGTAATATGAGCATAAGAACGGAGTTTACCTTAGTTTTTACTTTCTCTTGCCTGTATGTATATGTTAAAAGGAAAGTATTGTTTTCATGTCGATTTTTCATCGGATATTCACGTTTTCAGACCCCCTGAATCCAAAAAATATATATTTTTAGAGATTGGTCTGTGTGTGTGAACAGAATAGGCCTATCTAAAGAACGGAACATCGTACGAACTTGAAACTTGAAACTTGTTAGATACTACTACTGGACCCGACATGAACATTTTCATCAAAATCGGTCAACCGGAAGTAGTAATTTATTCGTGTAATTTTTCACTTTTTTCGATTTTCTCAAAAACGGCTCCTACGATTTTTTTAAAATTCGCCTCATTTACTAAATTATTTATGCTCTACAAGATAGGGTAGGCGCTATGTCTGCTGAATTTCTTGGAGATGCTGTTTTCTCGTAAAAAATTGTTTTTTAAGATTACGGCTTTAATATGCTTATTAGCGCAAAAAGTGTTTAATAAAAGCTGTAGAAAATTTTGAAATCTATAACTTTTCAAACATTTTTTCGTAAAACGCTTAGTTTAGCGATAACTAGCGATTTTATAGTTTTTTCCCCGAAAATGTGTAAAAAATAGATTTTTTAAACATTTCAGCTTTAGTATGCATTTACGACAAAAGTGTAATTATCATATTTATAGGAAATTCAAAAACCTACAACTTTTATATGTGGCATTTTTCTCTACAGAGCCTAGTTTAGCGTAAAAGAGTGATTTATCGTATTTTAAAGCGAAACTAAGGTTGATTTTCATTTTGCGTCTTTCACTCATGATTAAAATTAGGTTATGTTTATTGAGATTAGTTTTATTAAAGTTGCGTGATTGTTTCACACCAGATTTATTTTACAGAAACTAATGGAAATTTAAAAAGCATAACTGTGGAAGTTTGTATAGAAAATTTTTTGTAAACTTTACTCAGAATAAAATTAATTTTGCCAACATCTTTTTCATCTTCACTTCATGGATTAGGTATCTCAGCCTGTTCCGTAAACTATCTATTTCTTAGGTATCCAACACTACTCTTCCGGTAGGTTTGTACCTAGAAGCTAAACGGAATAAACGGTCTCACTCATCCGTTCCAAATGGCTGCCAATAAATATTGTGAATTTTTATTCTTTATCTAGCCTAGTAATAATTTCAAATTTTGTAATTGGTTAGATAAATTTACCTTTTTTAACTGCATTCAGGAGACTCCAAAAGCGTGTATAGGACATGTTAAGATAAAACTGATAAGTATAAATTTTAACAAAATGTTAAATTCATAACTTAACACTCCTCATTATTACTACCAACTTGCTTACTTTAAATACGCGTTTATTTAAAATAATATACAATTTACCTCAACGTTTTATTAGAAGTTTATATATTATTTTTTCAATCAAAACTTCAGTGTGTGGACTAATCTCGGCGTACGGCGGCCGTCACCATTCTAGTCACTCCGAAAACATTGGCTCCACTTAATACAAACGCTTAAGAATTTACTCAAATATATCACTTTAAACTAATACATTTACTTGTTTCATTTGCTTTAATATCTATTCTGTTACTTTTTGTTACAATAAATCGATTAATACGTACGTGGTCAACTATTGCAAATAAATAAAATCTGGTGTGAACACTCACACAACTTTCTCTTGCCAATGCAAATAATTAATAATAAACCTAACATTATTAATAAAATATTAGAAATAAACAAAAACTAACCTCAAAAACATAACCTTATTTTAATCATGAGTGAATGACGCAAAATGACAATCGAACTCAGTTTGGCTTAAAAATACGGAAAATCACGCTTTCACGCTAAACTAGGCTCTGTAGAGACAAATGCTTTAAACAAAAGTTGTAGATCTTTTAATTTTCTATAAATTTAATTATATACACTTTTGTCGTAAAATGCATACTAAGACCGAAATGTTAAAAAAATCGATTTTTCTCATGTTTTCGTGAGAAACAAAACAGAAAATCGCAAATTACCGCTAAACTAAGCGTTATACAAAAAAATGTTTGAAATAAAAGTTGTAGAATTTTACATTCTCTACAACTTTTATTATATAACATTTTGCGCTAAAATGCATATTAAAGCCGCAATCTTAAAAAGAAAATGTTTTTACGTAAAAACAGCCTCAAGCAGAATTTCAGCAAACATGGCGCCTACCCTATATTGTAGAGCATAAAAAATGTAGTAAACCAGTTGATTTTAAAAAAAAATCGTAGGACTAGTTTTTGAGAAAATCACAAAAAAGTGAAAAATTATACGAATAAACTACTACTTCCGGTTGACCGATTTTGATGAAAATGTTCGTGTCGGGTCCGGTAGTGATATGTACGAGGGTAGGCTGATAAGTAATGCACACATGCTTGTAGAAGACAACTAAATAAACTTCAGTAGCGCGCCTGGTGGCATGTGGAAGTACTATTTCTCCTCTACAAGCCTGCGCAGTTTGAAGGCGTTGCTTTCATTCAGTTTGTTTTGAGTAGTGGAAGTATGGCGTCGTGTTCTGGTGCTATGTCAACGAGAATTAAACAACGCGCTGTTATCGAATTTTTAACTGCTGAGAAAGTGAATCCTAGTGAGATTTATCGTCGTTTAAAGGCTGTTTACTGTGACGATACTGTTGATAGGTCTACTGTGAATCGTTGGGTAATAAAATTTCGTGATTGCCAACCTGGAAAAGCCTTAATTGTTGACAAAACACGCAGTGGACGACCAATCACTGCCTCAGACGATAATCGTCGCAAACTCATCGATGATTTGATTCAAAATGACCGGCGAATCACTCAACAGCGTATCGCAAACCAAATTGGAATATCTAAGGAACGTGTTGGCTTCATTATTGAACAATTGGGATACCGTAAAATCTGTGCACGATGGGTACCACGCCGTCTGACAGACGAGAATAAACAGCGTCGATTGGAATGCTGTGAACAACTTTTGAAGCGCTACCGTGACGAAGGAGACGACTTTCTTTTGAATATTGTGACGGGGGACGAGTCATGGGTTCATCATTACGATCCCGAAGAAAAAAGGCAGAGCGCTGAATATCGTCATCCACATTCTCCTGTTGTGAAAAAGTTCAAAACACAACCGTCCGCAAAAAAAATTCTTTTGACTGTGTTTTGGGATGCTCGCCGAGTTTATGTGACTGATTATCTGGAACGAGGGGCAACGGTAAATTCTGCTCAGTATATACAGACTCTGAAACACCTCCGACGTCGAGTTTGTCGTGTTAGAGGCAACCTGGCGCCAATAATTTTGCAACACGACAATGCTCGTCCACACACTTCGCGTGCAACTGGAGAGGCTCTGAGAAACCTGAAGTTTCAACCAATTTTACACCCTCCGTATTCTCCCGACCTTGCGCCTTGCGATTTTTATTTTTTTCCTCTACTGAAGAGAGACCTTAAGGGTAATCATTACAGCTCGGACAATGAGGTGAAGGCAGCTATTGCGTCCTGGGTTCGAGGAAAGTCGGAAGAATTTTTCAGTGACGGAATGAAAAAACTTGTTAAACGTTGGGAGAAATGTGTAATGCTTAACGGTGACTATATTGAAAAATAAATAGATAATTTGGTAGGTTAAGATTTGTACTTTAATTTGTTATTTACCCCATCTTGCTATTTCTTTTTGTTCGTCTTCTACAAGCATGTGTGCATTACTTATCAGCCTACCCTCGTAACTTAAGTTTCAAGTTTCAAGTTCGTACGATGTTCCGTTCTTGAGATATTCTGTTCACATACACACACACACAGACACACACAGACACACACACAGACCAATCGCTAAAAACAAGTTTCTTGGGTTCAGGGGGTCTGAAAACGTATAGATCCGGTGAAAACTCGATTTCGAAAAATCGACATGAAAACAATACTTTCCTTCCTATATATTCATATAGGCAAGAGAAAGTAAAAATTAAATATATACATAAAGTAGCCCTACTGTTTAAATTTGATTTAGGTCTATATTAACTGAAAAAAATCTTGGAAATTGATCAGGTCGGCGCTCTAATTATAAAACTACCGAACTTACGATTAACGTTTTATATGAAAAAGTGAATTATAAAAAGTACCACGCAATTGACACTTAATACTTGTACATATGTAGGCCTACCTGTAGTAGTAACACAAAATACCCGTAAACATTCACTTTTGAAACTCTTCTATGAAAATGTGGGAGAAAGTAATCATAAGTCTACAATATCGATACTACAACTGATGCTAAAGTATAATTATATATTGCTCACAATAATAAAATCAGTTAACATGAACGTTCTTATGTTGTTATCAATTCTTGTTTTGTTTATATTTCTATTTGTGACATATGACAATCATAATCAGTTTATAATTTAATCGACCACGAACAGCATGTGTTGACCGTTTTTAAAAGAACAGTGAAGTGCGGCTCATGTTTACGGAAATGCATGACTTCCCCACCTCCCGCCCAGTACGGCGTACACAAGGTCGTGTGCCAAGCTAGAGTTCCATAACTGTAGTTGTATTTAGAAAGGAATTCGTGTACAATGTAAAATGTTTCATCAATCAAGTTGTTTTTTTCTTTTTTTAAACAAATTTAAAATAACACAACTTTTTAAAGCTTGAGGCAATTTATTGATGTATTTTGTACAAAAGTAGGTTTTTGTTCAAACAATTAATTGTTGTGATTAGCAACGTAGTAATCAACCGTTCCATGTGTGGTGGTTGTGGGCATTTAAATTCTGTAAAAAGGTATTTTGCTTTACGTACAATATCACTTCAAAGATGTACAAAGAAGGAACTGTAAGCAATTGAAGTTCCTTAACCCTTTCTTACACAGTGTGGCATAGAAGTCACATTGGAGTGAAATAACAGACATAAAAACTTTAATTGTTAGCGACTACTTTTGATTAAAGAGCGCTGGATGTGAAGTGTAATAATTTTCTGTACCTTAGCCAGGAATTGAACCTGAGACCTCCGCTTTGCAGTGTAAGATGCTGACCACTACACCACGGACGCGACCATTAGTTTCTTGTTAAAGTTAATTTTAGTTTTAAATATTCGTGTTCATTTACTAAAATAAAGTAGCATTTTCTTCGAGTATGTTGAATGTAGCTACATACAAGTACATTTTTTAGGCTGTAAATAGTGATTTTACCAATATTTTTGAATTGTAACATTTTTTTAAGTCTTAAATAATGCTTTGATATTAAAATCATACTTAGTTTTTTTGCTACAAATCTAAGCAAGAGAATATTGTTTATGAAGCCTGCACATGATTTTACTTATTCATATTGTTGGGAACTTTGATACCATCAAGCCCAATGTGACATATGTGTCACACTTTTTTGTCACACCATTAAAAAGGCTGAAAGGTCTAGAATTGATTTTATTTCACTTAAATGTCAGTAAAGTGTTGAAACAATGTACACATATTTGTTAGTGTATAGTTAAAAAATTTGGGATTGAAAGGGTTAAATAATAATCCGTTTGGGGTTAAGTGGTTGACTACCACTATACACCTAATAGCTTCTTTCTGAATTTTAAAAACTCTTTCCATATTACTCTATTATGAATTACCCTAAACTAATTATGACATACCGGATATGAGATAAAATTAAACCATAGAAAACTGCTGTTAACAATTTTCTTTAAATTGTTAACAATAATAATATAGAAAGGGACACAGGCCTGGTAGGAGATGTAATATTACAAGACCTATAACAATGAAGTTCTGTAATCCTAAGAAGAAAATAAAATTTGTTAAGAATTATAATTCGATACATTCAAAATTAGAAGACTTAGCTGATAGGGTTTGTGTGAGAAAAAATACTTTCAACGAAAAAATAACAAAAATAGAAAACGTAATGACACTAACCTTTGATCCACGGTTGACAAACATTGAAGAGTTCAACAATAAAATCAAAAAGAAAATGTAATGACACCAGCCTTTGATCTGTGATAGATAAAAATTGAAGAATTTAACAACAAATTCAGCAACAGGTCATGCGACTAGTGACATTTTGCAATATCGGTTGGTGTAATACAAAGTACTGAACGATGTTTTCATGCATAATTTATCGGACAACGGACTTGACTGTGTAGAAAGCCTTTAAAATTCAAACTATGAGTAACCCTAAGCGATTCAAAAAGAAGTACATTGAATAACTTGTTTGCATAAATGTGAAAGTGTACACTAACTGACTGAGACTTATTCACTCTTCAATAATGTTCTAACTTCCCGATCACCTAAAGAACTCAAATTTAGCTTATTTGTTCTACAAGGGTTGAACCGAAAAATTAAGGCATTTTCAGTTCCATCACATATTTTAATTTCTCTTCCCTATACGAAATATAGAGACGGAAGGGTTTTCTTGTCGATTTTTCGAAACACTGCATGTGGGGTTAGATAAGCGACAGTACAATCCGTGTGGTTAAACGGTGTCTCTCGTCCGACCGAGCCTAGCTGCTACTAGTCTAACTAAAAACATCGCCCGCGTTGGTAAATATACACTTACTACGTTAATTCGAAATTGAAAATAACAATTTCATGAAAGATAGATATAGGGTAAAACTGCCATTTCAATGTAGTAAGCAATTAAGTAACGACTTCTTAACGGAATGATTTATTTTTGTTTGGACTAATGTGTGAACGATGTTTGTAGAAATGTACGATAATACCCCGCATGGCTATCCACTCTATCGCGGTGTTCTCAAGGTCAGAGCTACCATTAAAACTCAAGAACTGTACTTCTGCAAATACTGTAACGGGTTCGTAAGCAATGATCTTAAGGGTTTTGGACATTTCTGGAAGCTCTTTTTGCAGTCCATTCTAAGCATTCGTTCACTGTAAGCTTTTCTGTTTTCTTGTGTCCACTCGGTGTTCCCTTTTTCTCTTTATCGAAGCCCTTGAAGTCCGTAATTAGTTGTCTGAATTTTGTTCCGTTCATTAAGTCTTTTCAGTTTATTCCAGTTTTCTCAATATCCTTTCTGGTTTTGTTAAAACCATTTATCCGACACCTTAGGTTTATTGTTTAGTGTCTTAAAAATGTATTATGTCAATCCGTTGTCTTTCATTCTACACAGTAAAATTTAAGTCTTCGTTTTCTAATCGTTTCCATTAATCGTTCATTTTCCTTGTACAGTTCTTCTAGACCTCATAACCTATATTTTCTGTCTAATATCTTCAGACCCATTATCTTGCGGAGGATTTTTCTCTGAAATTTCTTTCCTTTCTTTTAGATCAGCTTTCCCGGTAATTCTAAGGCTTTAACTGGAGTACAGATACACCGGTTTTTTGACGGTATTATAATGTCTAATCTCGGCTTATTTCGAAGGTACTTTCATCTTATAGGGCATAAGTTGTGAGTTCCTCGAAGTGTATCTGTTGTTGTTTGCTTCCTTTTCGCTGGTGTTTGCTTGTATTGCCTCCTCAAGGTACTTGAAGCTATCAACTTTTCCAATTTTTCCGTATTTTGTCTTCAAGTGATGTGGGTCTGCTTTGATGTTCATTATGCATTTAGTTTTCTCGAAGGAAATCTGTAGTCCTGCTCTTTCTAACCTTAGGTCTATTTTGTTTCGTGTATTAAACATTTTGTTTTGTCAACCAATTTCATTCATTTTATACAGTTGTCCGTAAAAGTCTTCTTTTTCTAATCGTTTCCATTAATTTTTCATTTTCCCGGTACAGTTCTTCTCAACCTCATATTTTATATTGTCCATCTTCTAGCTATGAATCCATTTTCTTGGAGAGAATCTCTCAAATTTCTCTGCTTCTCTTAGACCAGCCTTCCCGGTCATTCTAAGGTACTCACTCGCGTACAGACTTACAGGGCAGGTTGTATCACAGTATTTTGTGTAATGTCTGATCTTGATCACTTAGGATTGCTTTCTTCTCATACAAGTGGTGAAGCCCTCGAAGTACACCGGCTCGTCTGCTGTTGTTTGCTTACTTTTTGTTGGTCTTCGGTTGAATTTAATTCCCGAGGTACTTGAAGCTACCATTTTTTCCAATTTTTCCGTATTTTGTCTTTAATTAACGTGAGGCTGTTTTTATGTTTATAATGTATTTCTAACAATAGTTATGGAATAAACAGTAGACATTAAGTGTTAGTTTCTTCTTGATTCGATTTAAAAAAAATTGAAATTGAAATTTCAATTACTCAAAACTAAGAAGGTATAATATTATAATTACTGCAGAATGGTAAATACTTACATTTTGGAGGTGTTGGACTTGTTTTTGAAGGTCTGTATTTTGGATGGTAAGCTCTGTGTTTTTTTCTAAAACACGCACAAGTTGATCCTCCTGAAACAAAAAAGTAATAAAATTCAAGGTGTATTCTATATTCAAGGTGTATAATATAATTCAAGGTGGATATTGTTAATTATTAGACTGGCAGTTTATACTAAAATATGTGTAAGAGTATCGTTGCGTTTCGCTTCATTTGCGTGTGTACAGTTTTTAAGCTTTTAAGGTAACCGTAACTGCATAAAATTTGGTATAATCATAAAGAATTTTCAAGGAAGTTTTATTGACTGAACTCTCAGTCAGTTTCACTGCATTGGAAGCGTAAAATTTAACAAAACGATATCGTTTATTTTAGGATTCATTTTCTCTGACCTGTACTGTAGCTGTTTAGTAAGTTTGGCAAAAGGAAAGAACAATCGGTCAAGAAAAGTTTTTATTCATGTTCTGGGTACCATTACTGTTCAGGTAATTTTACTTATAAACAATATTGAATAGAAAACAATACTGAAAGTAAAAACCAAAAACATCTACGCTTTCTATTCGATAAGCTCTTTAAGGATTTTCAAATAACGATTATTCGACAGCTTTATGCGGGAGAAATTCTTAATTTTTAGGCATTTAAAAACAAAAACTCCTTCCTCTCAATAACTCATCGCTACAATACTCGAAACAAGCACTTGGTTCCACTCCACAGAGCTTCCAACAAATTATACCAAAAGTAATCGGGTTAATTAGCTCCTAAACTTCAATATCTTTGGCCTATTGATACCAGACATCTGCTAAACATCATAAAGTTTAAAACGGTAGTCAGTCAGTAGTTGTTTAGCCAAGGTAGACACAAGATCCACTACATTTTGACTTATAATCCTTAACTGGTTCTCTTACTATATTTTTGGGCCATAAAACTGACTTCTGCCCGAACGGGAAGCCCTCATCAAGTCTACCCGGGAACATGGTTATGCCATAGTTGGGTAGGTTGTTTTCTCCCGCACCATAATTATCAATTTTTATAAATCGTAATTGCATTATGTAATGTGTTAAATCGGAAATAAAATTTTAAGAGGGTTTATTTGTTATATTGTTCTAACAAATTATTTTTTTTAAATAGTAGACCCATATACTCTCAATGATATTATTCCCTTTTCAAATATTGGGTATATTACTCATATATTGTCAGATAATCATTTATAAAATACGATAAGTAAGCTTTCCAACCATGAACGAATTATTAAAACCGGTTAGAACGTTTCTGAAATTAAATCATACAGATAAACAAAATGTTTATATACTTCTTTATAAAGTTAGTAAAGGTAGAGAAGGTCAAAAGAAGTTTAGTTGATTTATTTTTAGTATTTTAAAACATATTATTTAAGAATAATGTTAACGAAATTCTCTTTCATGAGACGAGAATTTTCATGGCTAGTTGCAATTTTGACCTATGGAAAAAACTGTTAGTGATTTTTGTTTCTACGCTTTAAGAGGAATCGAATGACACTATTTTTTTTTCCAAATTCCGACTTCGAATTTTTGATTTCCGGTTTTGGGCCACTTCCGGTTAAAACCGGAACTTCAAAAACAATGATCTCTGTATCTACTCTTTAAGGGGAATTGAATGACAGAATTTTTGTTTCCAAATTTCGACTTTGATTTCTTGATTTCTGTTTTTGGGCCACTCCTGTCGAAACCGAAAATCGTTTGTTGCTATCTTCTGTAGTTTCTTACAATTGGGTGTGACAGACGGACGGACAAAGAAAATGATAGGTGACAGTAAAATTTTAAAAATGCCACCAATAATTTTTTAGGAATTATATCAGTTTTCAAAATTGGAATTTAATAATAAATTTAAATTTATTAATACTCTGTTGGAATAATGATTGCCAGTTCTCTGAAATCAATTACATTAATGGGATATCAAACTGGTTTAAGGTAATATGATATAATTAGATTATTCAATTTGTTTTTCATGATTAAGTTAAAAGTTGAACATTTAACAAAAAAAATCTGGTGTGAAACACTCACACAACTTTCTCTTGCCAGTGCAAATAATTAACAATAAACCTAACATTAGTAATAAAACATAAGAAATAAACAAAAAACTAACCTCAACAAACATAACCTAATTTTAATCATGAGTGAAAGACGCAAAATGAAAATCAACCTCAGTTTGGCTTAGAAATACGGAAAATCACTCTCTCTCTCTAAACTAGGCTCTGTAGAGAAAAATGCTTTAAATAAAAGTTGTAGATCTTTTAATTTTCTATAAATTTAATTATATACACTTTTGTCGTAAAATGCATACTAAAACCGAAATGTTAAAAAAATCGATTTTTCTCACGTTTTCGTGAGAAAAAAAACAGAAAATCGCAAATTACCGCTAAACTAAGCGTTATACAAAAAAATGTTTGAAATAAAAGTTGTAGGTTTTTAAATTCTCTACAACTTTTATTATATAAAGTTTTGCGCTTAAATTTATATTAAAGCCGTAATATTAAAAAAACAAGGTTTTTACGTGAAAACAGCCTCACCGAGAATTTCAGCAAACATGGCGCCTACCCTATCTTGTAGAGAATAAAAAATTGAGTAAAATAGGCGATTTTAAAAAAAATCGTAGGACCAGTTTTTGAGAAAATCGCAAAAAACTGAAAAATTATACGAATAAACTACTACTTCCGGTTGACCGATTTTGATGAAAATGTTCGTGTCGCGTCCGGTAGTGGTATGTAACTTAAGTTTCAAGTTTCAAGTTCGTACGACGTTCCGTTCTTGAGATATTCTGTTCACACACAGACACACAGACACACACACAGACACACACACACACACACACACACAGACCAATCGCTAAAAACATGTTTTTTGGGGTTCAGGGGGTCTGAAAACGTATAGATCCGGTGAAAACTCGATTTCGAAAAATCGACATGAAAACAATACTTTCCTTCCTATATATTCATATAGGCAAGAGAAAGTAATATATCCGACTTTAATAATGTAACTTTAATAGATTCATATACAGTAACTAAATTAACGTAATAAATTTCTAGAAAATATTTATCCAAAGTTAAATTACCTCTTGCTATTATATACAACAATATTAATTATGTTAATAATATCATAATATTTGCCCATAACGGGCAGTTGAAGTGTTAAATTATTTGGACTCGACATACTGTACTAGTTTCAGGGCTACAAAAAATAGTTCAGTTTCTTATCACATGGTAAGCCAATTTTATATGACTGAACCATTTAAGAACAGAAGAGGTAGAGGTGTAAAATACACTAGTCAGAGTTGTATACTCTGAGATTATTGAATTTCACTATACAGCCAGACTAACTAGTGGTCAACGCGACTAGCTTCTACGCCGGGGTCCCGGGTTCGATTCCCGGTCAGGTCAGACATTTTTTCATCACTCATTTTTACTTTCTCTTGCCTATATTAATATATAGGAAGGAAAGTATTGTTTTCATGTCGATTTTTCGAAATCGAGTTTTCACCGGATCTATACATTTTCAGACCCCCTGAACCCAAAAAACATGTTTTTAGCGATTGGTCTGTGTGTGTGTGTGTGTGTGTGTGTGTGTGTGTGTGTGTGTGTGTGTGTGTGTCTGTGTGTGAACAGAATATCTCAAGAACGGAACATCGTACGAACTTGAAACGTGAAACTTAAGTTACGTACCACTACCGGACCAGACACGAACATTTTCATCAAAATCGGTCAACCGGAAGTAGTAGTTTATTCGTGTAATTTTTCACTTTTTTGCGATTTTCTCAAAAACTGGTCCTACGACTTTTTTTAAAATTGCCTGGTTTACTCAATTTTTTATTCTCTACAAGATAGGGTAGACGTCATGTTTGCTGAAATTCTCGGTGAGGCTGTTTTCACGTAAAAACGTTGTTTTTTTAAGATTACGGCTTTAATATAAATTTTAGCGCAAAAACTTATATAATAAAAGTTGTAGAGAATTTAAAAACCTACAACTTCTGTTTCAAACATTTTTTTGTATGACGCTTAGTTTAGCAGTAATTAGCGATTTTCTGATTTTTTCTCACGAAAACGTGTGAAAAATCGATTTTTTTAAGATTTTGGCCTTAGTATGCATTTTACGACAAAAGTGTATATAACCAAATTTATAGGAAATTTAACGATCTACAACTTTTATTTATCGTATTTTTCTCTACAGAGCCTAGTTTAGCGTTAAATAGTGATTTTCCGTATTTTTAAGCCAGACTGAGGTTGATTTTCATTTTGAGTGTTTCACTCATGATTAAAATAAGGTTATGTTTATTGAGGTTAGTTTTTTGTTTATTTCTAATATTTTATTACTAATGTTAAATTATATTGTAAATTATTTGCATTGGCAAGAGAAAGTTGTGTGAGTGTTTCACACCAGATTTTTTTTACTTAGTAAAATCTCTAGAGGATCAAACCAGCCTTTCGACTGTTGACCTAAACAACAACAATTGTAATATTGATATTTATTTTTATCGATAGTGTTCACCACAAATACGTAAATAGAATCGTACGTTAATAGTAGTCCGAGTTTGGTGATGATACTGAACTTAATATTCAACAAAACCTTATTTATATGGACTTTTACGAATCAGTAAACCCGATCAACAAAAACGTTTTGTCCATTTTATTTTATGTTAAAAACCTCGTAGGTAAATTCTTTTGTAAACTTTAGATTGTTGCTTTTAGACACCTTGTTGGCATTTTCTTTATGCCACAAGATTGTATGTTAAGTAAAATGTTTTTTCACATCAGGTAGTGCACTATTCAAATATCGTTAAATGAAATTATTTTTGCTTTAGCATATTTAGAAACATACCAAATTATACGAGGGAGTATGACACAAGGCTGCTGTTTATCATTAATTTTGTTTAAAATTTATTGTTAAGGCTTATTTATTGTCTAGTTGAGAGCTAGAAGAGGAAGCAGGTATCACCACCGAATGAGGAAATACTAGTTATGTACGTTTTGCAGATATAATGTCGCTTGGAAATAAACTATAAAACACTCATTGTATTTTATAAAAATTAGAAATCGTGGTGACAAAATATGACTTGTAAATGAACGAATCGGACTAAAGTTTTGAGAGTGAAGGCAATAAATTAATGAAAATCTACATGAAAGAAAGAAAAATTAAACGTGAACAACAATAAATGTATTTGGGAAGTATGCTGACTAAAGTTTAAAGTAATGGTACTGAAATAAAAATAAGAATAGTGATGAGAAAGAAGTGTTTAATAGGAAGAAAAACTTACTATGCAGCAGGATGGAATTTACAAGAGGAAACGTTTAGTAACTTGTTATGTTTTGAGTGTACTGCTTTACTGGGGAGAAATATGGACGTTGAGAAAAAAATAAAGGTTTTTTTTATTTAACGTCCGGCTGTTTTGCAATTACTGCTAATGCAGACGGAAAAGAAAGGTAAGGCGGAGAGAGTTTTTAAATGTGGATACGATTAGAAAAAAAAAAATCTGGTGTGAAACACTCACACGACTTTTTCTTGCCAATGTAAATTATGAATAATACAACCTATATTTAATCATTAGAAAGTAATGCAAGATGAAAAACCTAATTTTAATCATGAATGAATGATAAAAAATGAAAATCAACTTCTGTATGACTTATCAAAAATTACACACAGGTACGATCGCCCGTAAGTGCGATCGTACCTGACGTCAATCAGGGTTGGAAACTATGCATATGACGCTATGCATATAACGGTTAGGGCAGTGGTTGCGGAGTGTATGTATAAAATATGTTAAGAGCCACATGTAAGTGGGTTTTAACATATTTTATATTTTGTCATAAAATGTATACTAATGCTGCAATCTTAAAAAGATACCGATATAATGAGAAAAATACAGAAATCACCAGTTGAAGCTAAACTTAGGTTGTAATGAACTTCATGAAATAAACGTTGTAGGTATTTGAACTTCTTATAAATTTGAAGTTGAATAGAATATGTCATCGGGCCATTCGAAATAGTATTGTTACGGTTTGAACTACCTTAATAGTGCGTTTGCGTAGGGGTGGTAGCAAGTAGTTGACAACAAGCAAGTAGTAGTGGACAGGTAAAGCATTGTTCTGATTATGAAGTGACTCAATTATAGTCGAGTCAAGTTTAAGCTTAAGTTTTGTAATTAATTAAATAAATTTAAATTAATCTACTTGTTTTTGTATGTAGTCTAAGTTTAATAATTATTTGTAATTATTACTTGTGTCAAAAAATAATGAATTGGTATAAGTTTAGAGAAAGTCTATTTGTTATGTTTTATACTCAGATCCAGAACGAACCTAGACTTTTATTTTCCAATACTAATTAAATAAATTAATTGGTGATAATATTAAAATATTATATTTTTTTAGTGCGAAATATTTTTTACGCTGCTATGTTTACATCCTGTCATGTAACTAGGGCGAATAAATTAGTTTCAATACGGGAGAAAAATTTTCATTACGGTAGCGTTCTCCTCCCTCCAATGGGAAGATGATGAAACAGGGAATTAAGTGACGTACAAAATACATAACGACTACATCTACCCTACGATACATTTTTTTATTATTAATATTTAACAATCAATATCTTTTATTCTTGAAAAAGAAAAAAAATGTTTTTACTGAATTGTGACATATCAGCGTGAAAGTGCCGCTATTGTAGAATTATTCTTCGAATTTCAACAGGTTTTTTAATATTTTTATAGAAATGACTGCAAGACTAAGTGGTTTTGTAAAAATGTCCTATCTGTATTTTTACTTTTTCTTGCCCTATATCTTCTTTAAAATATTCGAAACGGTTTGTTCTCAAAGTTTTTAAAATCAAGCTTTCACTGGAAAAGATGTTTTCAGGCATCTTGAACTCAAAAATATTTTTTTACCGATTGCTGTGTAAACAAAATTGGAATAACGGAAGAGAACGAAATAGCGTGCAAAGTTGAAACTTGGAACTTAAATTAGGTACCATGAGGGGACACGAAAAAACATTTTCAACAAATTCGGTCAACCGAAATTATTAGCTTATTCGTGCAAGTTATAACTTTGTGAAATTTTTTTGAAAAACGGCTCCTACGATTTTTTTTCAAATCGCCTTATTTACTTTATTTTCTGTACTCTACAAGATCTATTGAAATTCGTGCGGGGCTGTGATCTCGTGGTAAAAACGGGTTGTTTAAGATTACGGCTTCATATGAATTTTACAACAAACGTATCCCTAATCAAAGTGTAAAAAATTAAAACGCCTACAAATTTTATTTTAAGAAAATATTTCTATAGCGCTTAGTTTAGCGTCAATGAGTGATCATCCGTATTTGCTTATTGAAACCGGTGAAAATGGGTTTTTAAGATTGCGCCCTTAGTAAGTTATGCATTTTACAATAAAAGTGTATATAATTGATATTATAAAAAATGAAAAACCTACATGATACTTAATACTAAGGTAAGTAGTATTTCTGCTGAAATTCCTGAGAATGCTGTGCTGTCGTAGTAAAAAATAATGTTGTATTTTTTGGGCTAGAAACACAATTCAACTTTTATATTTATAAAAGAAAAACGTGAAGAAAAACATTAGATTCCAAAAACATTAAAAATTCGGAAATTTTCAAAAATTTTATTTTTGTACTGTATTTCACAGTATATCAATTTTCATTCGACAGGAAGTGAATGAGTCATTATATTTCCAGACTCTGCGTACTGCACACACGTATTACTCTCTCTAATCTCAGCCACGTATCAACTGTCTTTTTTCCATCGGTATTCTTCTATGCATTTTATTCAATTCTGTTAAATCGCAGCAACAAATATTTAAAACGCTGGGCATCGATTTGAGACAAGAGTGCTTCCTTCACTCATGGACGACTATATTATTATGTCGGACTTTGTAGAGCTGAAAGTACAGAAAAACAATTTATTTTGCTAACACAGGGAAACAAAACCACAAATATTTTATAAAGAGAGGATTTAAAATAATTTAATGAGGCGTACATTAGCTGCTGTGAAGCGAAGCGAGCGGGGGTTGCTAATACATAGATAAAAGGATAAAAAATATTTTAAAAATACAGTTATAAAATTTTTAATTAATATTTATTTTATTTTAAAATTAAAGAAAAGAAGGAGTTAATTAGATATCTAAACAAATATGTTAATATAAACTGTTTATCGACGGAATATTAAATAAGTTGGTAAGGAGAAGAGCAACGTAAAACAAACAGATAATTTTATTGGGTATTATAACTTCCAAGGAAGTCTATGTAATATTTTAAAACCAATTAAACGGTAGAAAGAAGACACAAAATAGAAAACAAAATTTGTTTAATTTTAGATAAGTAATACTAAAAGTCAAAGGGAATCGTATTTTTCATGTTTCCTAACTTAATATTTGTTTTATTTATGTACTTTTATTTGCTGTTAGTACATAAACTACACGAAAAGTAATTTGTTACTTTAACGTAAATTTAATTAGATATTGATCAATATTAAGTCTTTCGTTTGATTTAAAAAAATATAACATGTCTTGGTTATATTGAAAATAATTTATTTTAAGAATAAAAGATAAATTTATTTTGAAGAATTATTCCTTATCCGATGTAAAAATACAAAAATACTGAATTTATCTAATATAAAAATGTAAAAGTCGATATATATATAAATCTGGTGTAAAACGCTCACCAGACTTTCTCTTGCCAATGAAAATAATGAAAAATATAACCTAAAATTATTAAACAACGTAACAAACGGAAAAATGCCGTTTCCGTGACGTCGTGAAGGTGGTTTCCGGAACAGGTAGTACTCACTAATCCGTGAAGTGAAGAAGAAAAAGAAAAAGAAAAAAATTGGTTTAAAACACTCACACTACTTTCTCTTATCAATGCAAATAATGAACAATATAACCTAACATTAGTAATAACACATTAGAAATAAACAAAAAACTAACCTCAAAAAGCATAACCTTATTTTAATCGTGAGTGAATGACGATAAATGAAAATCACCCTCAGTTTGGCTTAAAAATGCGGAACTCAAACTTTCACGCTAAACTAGGTTCTATAGAGAAAAATGCTCTAAATAAAAATTGTTGATCTTTAGAATTCCTATAAATTTGATTATACAGGCCAACACTTCTTTCGTAAAATGAACAATATAACATCGTATTGATGAAATCTTAAAGGCTAAAATATTAAAAAATCGATTTTTTACACGTTTTTGTGAGAAAAAAACAAAATCGCTAATTACCGCTTAACGAAGCGTTATACAAAAAACGTTTGAAATAAAAGTTGTACGATTTTAAATTCTCTGTAACTTTTATTATGTAAGTTTTTGCGCTATAATTCATATTAAGTCGTAATCTTAAAAAACAAATTTTTTACGAGAAAGCAACTTCCCCAAGATTTTCAGCAGACATGGCGCCTTCCCTATCTTGTAGAGCATAAAAAATTTAGTAAATGAGGGGATTTAAAAAAAAATCGTAGGAGGCGTTTTTGAGAAAATTCGCAAAAAAGCAAAAAATGACACGAATAAACTACTACTTCCGGTTCACCGATTTTGATAAAAAATGTTAGTGTCGGGTCCTCTAGTGGTATGTAACTTAAGTTTCAAGTTTCAAGTTCGTACAATGTTTCGTTCCTGACATATTCTGTTCACATACACACAGACATAGACACACACAGAAACAGACCAATCGCTAAAAACATGTTTTTTGGGTTCAAGGGGTCTGAAAACGTGTAGATCCGGTGAAACCTCGATTTCGAAAAATCGACATGAAAACAATTATTTCCTTTCTATATATTCATATAGGCAAGAGAAAGTAAAAAAGACGTTCTCCTTAAGGTTTAAATAGAAATACGAAAGTAGATATTTTAGTTTTTTTAATCAACCTGATCTCTATTGGATCTTTTAAATTGTTTAGATACTTAACAATCCAAATTGGATAGAATTAAAATATTTACTTATTTAACTATTAAACGAGCTGTTCCCCAAAAACCGAATATAATCATTTTTGGGCGTGTAATTACAATATTATTTTTAATTTCTTGATCATTTTGATTGCTTGCACTTAAGGGGTAACAAGGGCGTTACCAACTTAAAGCAATATTATTCGCATAACTTCTCGAATAGTTTTGAAATTTTCATGAGTTATTTATATAGGAGAAAAATCATTTTAATTACAACCGCCAAATATGAGCCAGTGAAATGACCACCACGATCTTCTGACCTAGTGCCCTCAAAATTTATCTTGTAGTGTTGGATGAAGTCAATTGTCTATTAAAAACGGCTAACACACAAAACGATCTAAGAAATTAAATAATAGAAGCTGCAGAAACTTTTAATTATACTCCTGCCGTTATGATTTGCGCTAGAATAGAATGGATTATTCGAGCGGAATTATGCATTGAACAAAACGAGGATCATTTCTAACAACTTTGAAAGTAATGAGCAATAACTTCATACTTTTCATTTAAAAGTTAATTGCTTTCAAAACTGAATTAAACAGGTGATGAAAGTCCAATTTCAATATATAGGTATTATGTTTATTCTTTATTTACTTAATCTACATCAGTTTTCTTAAAATTTAATTTTTTACCTGTTGAGTTAAAAAATTATTAACTTTATAATTTAGAATTTTAAGTTAAACCTAAAAGAAATGTTAATTTCAACCTCCAATTACTTTGTGTGTTAGGTCAGATATCTTTAAAACTGTTTAAAACTAATGTTTAAACTCTGTTCAAACTATACATTTAAAACTGTTTAAACTCTATGGTTAAAACTAATTGTTTAAAAAATTTTAAAACTAGTTAATTGCTTTCGATCTTTTCGTTCCAAGGCTACAAAAAAAAGTTCTGTTTCTTATAACATAGTCAGCCAATTATATGACAGAACTATTTAAGAACAGAAGAGGTAGAGGTGTAAAAGAAGCTAGTCAGAGTTATCTCCTCTGATAGTAATGACTTTCACTATACAGCCAGACCCTGTGGTGAATGAAATGAAGGTGTCATATGCAAGGTGGAAAGTGGGTGCTTTTCGGAAGGTCAGGCATGCTGATAAGCATACTTTTCCACTCAGTGAGGAAGGCACTAGTAGACCATTTCACTCCTCGTTTTTACTTAGTAAAACTTATAGAGGTTCAAACCAGCAATTCGGCTGTTGACCTAAACAAGAACAACATATTTAAAACTATGGGACCTATTCCAATTAATTTTTTTAGGTAAAACCATAAGATTCTACCAATTTTTAATTTCTCTTGCCTGGAATATATAGGAAGGAAAGTATTTTTTTCATGTCGATTTTTCGAAATCAAGTTTTCACCGGATCTACACGTTTTCAGACCCCTGAACCCAAAAAAACATGTTTGTAGCGATTGATCTGTTTGTGTGTGTGTGTGTGTGTGTGTGTGTGTGTGTGTGTATGGATTTATGTGTGTGAACAGAATATCTCAAGAAGGAAACATCGTATGAACTTGAAACTTGATACTTAAGTTAGATAGACCACTAGAGGACCCGACACGAACATTTTCATCAAAATCGGTCAACCGGAAGTAGTAGTTTATTCGTGTGATTTTTCACTTTTTTGCGAGTTTCTCAAAAACGGCTCCTACAACGTTTTTTAAAATCGCCTTATTTACTACATTTTTTATGTTCTACAAGAATAAACGCCATGTCTGCTGAAATTCTTGGTGAGGCTATTGTCTCGTAAAAAAATTGTTTTTTTAAGATTGCGACTTTATAATGCATTTTAGCGCAAAAATGTATTTAGTAAACGTTGTAGAGAATTTAAAATTCTACAACTTTTATTTCAAACACTTTTTTTGTATAAGGCTTAGTTTAGCGGTAATTAGCGATTTTCTGTTTTTTTTCTCACGAAAACGTGTAAAAATCAATTTTTTAAAATTTCAGCGCGAGCATGAACTGTACGACAAAAGTATACAAAGAAATTTATAGGAAATTAAAAGATCTACAACTTTTATTTGTCGCATTTTTCTCTTTAGAGCCTAGTTTGCGTGAAAGAGTGATTTTCCGTATTTTTAAGCTAAACTGAGGTTGATTATCACTTTACGTCTTTCAGTCATGATTAAAATAAGATTATGTTTTTTGAGGTTAGTATTTTTATTTATTTCTAATATTTTATTACGAATGTTTGGTTATATTGTTAATTATTTGTATTGGTAAGAGAAAGTTGTGTGAGTGTTTCACACCAGATTTGTTTTTGTAATTTAAGCCTTAAAACTTTTAACGTGGCTTCCTTGTGTTGCATATTTCGCGCCTTCTGGAAGTCCTTGTTATTCTTTAGTTTATTAATATTTGCTTCCAGCTGGTAAATTGATATTCATTAAAATTGCAAAGAAGAAAATCTATATAATTGTCACAATACTATTTTTATCATTATCATCTTATACGAATACACATCAAATATCTATCTATAATAAAAGACATTACATTGTTAAATCTTAAATTTGAATCATATTTATAAGCACGACATTATTAGGAATATAACTTCTACATGCGCGCAAGTACCATAGACCTATATCAACCAGAAAACTTTACGTTTTCTTAATTCATTGTACACAATTAAGAGCCACTCCATCATGCGGTCTAAAGTCACCTGACGAATAAAACTGGTTGGATAGAGTAACCTCACTCTTGACGATTCGTGGCTTAATAAACCGATAAATGATTTAAAGAAGTCGGAAATGATATTGAGAAACTCGGAATAAACCTAGAAAACTTAATGACCCGAACCAAATTCAGACAACTAAATATAAACTTTAAAGGCTTCCATGAAGAGCAAAATTAGAACACCGGGTGAACAGAACAAAGGCGAAAAGGCTACAGTAATTGAATACTGTGAATGTAAGCTGCAAAAAGAGTTTTTCCAGAAACGTCTAAAGTCACCTCACGTGGTCTAAAATTGACCCTATACGAGAAGGAATTCATTGTACTACAGTCCATTATGTATAAATCAAATAGCTTCATTTCACTGGAGTAATTGAGTTTCAGCAAAATCTTTGGCCAGCCGGCCGATAAGCTTGCCAACGCTTACTTGCTTAAAAAGAATTTCCAGTCCTGTGTTTAGGTGAAAATTTTGTTTTTACCTATAAAAACAGCTTCAAGGAGATTGGCGTTAAATTTTATATCACTTGGTTATTTTTCAGGAATATTATTAGTTTGTATTTTCTTAAAGCTGTATAAAATGATTCCTTCCGAGGCTAGAAATTAGCTCATGTGCAGTACAGGCACAAGTATTAGTCTAATAATGTACTTTGCAGCTTCTTTAAATTTAATTTAAGAGTTCACTACAATTTTTGAGCAAATTAAAAAAGTCCTTTTACAATGTTTACTCGACTAGAATAATTGCATACTACGAAAAATTAATCCTATGAAGTGTAGTGCAGTGTATAGACTTTAAATGTTTATATTAAAGGAAATATTTTCGCAAAGTGACAAGCAAGCTCCGATGAAATTGGGTGCCGAAGGCGGTCAGAAACCCACTGTTCTGCTACACAACTTCAAAATTTTGCATTAAAACTTTACGAAATATTATGTCTAACTGCAATTATGTCACTGTTGCAAAACTTTTTACGTATTTAATATTAATAACCTTGCAAATCACAATTTCTTATGGTTAAATTTTACAATTTTTTTTAAATATTGAAATTTAAAGTCCTTACGGTGCCGTAAAAACAAAAATAAAAATTCGCTGAAAACCTTAATCGATTCCATTCCGTTTTGTACATACATCAAGCAAAATACTACCCTTTGATTTTTTTAAATATTAGTTATTTTTAATCATATTCGTATTATCACATATTTTTGTATTTTAATATTATATTATTTACTATAACATTTTTTAATTAAAAAAAATTAGTGTAAAACACACACATCTTTCTTTTGACAATGTATATAATGAACAATATAAACTAAGTTTAATCATTAATAAGCATTGTAAAATGAAGAACATAACCTAATTTTAATCATGAGTGAATGACGCAAATGAAAATCGACCTCTGTTCGACTTAAATTACGGATATTTGTAATTGCCTCTAAACTAGGGTCGGTAGAGGAAAATACTTAAAAAAAAGTTGTAGGTTTTTAATTTTCTATAACTTTATTGTATAGTACACTTTTCTCATAAAATGTATAATAAGCCTGCAATTTTATAGAATCCTACTTTTTTACTGATTTTGATTGAAAAACAGATAATCACTAAATTGTCGCTAAACTAAGCGTTGTAGAAAAAGATGTTTTGAATAAAAGTTGTAGGTTTTTTAACGTTCTACAGCGTTGAAATATACACCTTTGCTCTAAAATGCATATTAATGACGCAATATTAAAATGACCATTTTTTCTCTGAGAGCACAGCCTTCCCTAGAATTTCAGCAGACATAGCGCTTACTCGGATCTTGTATAGAATAAAAAATACTAAGGTATATTATTGAAAAAAGTTGTAGGAATCGTTTTGAGAAAATTGTAAAAAGTAAAAAATTGCACGAATAAACTACTACTTCCGGTTGACCGATTTTGATGAAAATGTTCATATCGGGTTCCATAATGGTACCTAATGTAAGTTCCAAGTTTCATCTTCGAAAGCTATTACATTTCTGAGATATTTTGTTCACATGTAGACTCACACATAGTCACACAGTGAGACCAATCGTTAAAAACATACTTTTTACGTTCAGGGGACCTGAAAACGTGAATTTCCGGTAAAAACTCGGTTTCAAAAAATCAAAATGAAAACAATACTTTTTTCCCTATATATTCATGTAGGACAAGAGAGAGTAAAACGGCTGATTGTTACCCGCACACTCACTAATTTGCTTATCTCAAGTTTCTGAAATTCTATGCTTAAAAACTTCAAATTTTGTATTTAGGGCTTATTTGGATAGTTAGTGCTTGTTCGAAAGGATTTTGAAAATCCTACTGGAAAATTATGACATTTTTAATTGTTTTTATATGTAGTGTGTGTACGTTGCAATCTGTTCAAATTAGAACAATTAACAGTCCCGTGACCAAATGAGTTGAGGAAGATATGTACGACATGTAAATGAGGTGTAGTCTTGTACAGATTCAGGCCGCCGATTTCAGAGAAAGTATGTTTGATTAAACCCCAACCACCAAAGTACACTGGTACTCACTCTATTATTCAAATCCGTGTAAAAGTACCTTACTAAGATGCCTAAGTACCTTTACTAGGATTTTAACCACGGAACCTTCGTCTCCGTAACTTTTAATTTAGCAGTAACAGGTATAGTAATGATGTATCCAAAAACAGGAAATGGATTGTACAGGCTGCGATAAAGAGATGAATTGTAACAAGGAACGAACGATTAATGGAAAAGATCAGAAAGCGAAAACTAAATTTCTACTGATACTTGTATAGAATGGATGAAAAATGGGTTACAAAACAAATTTTTGAAACACTAAACAATAGATCAAAGATGTCGGAAAAGTGGTTTATAGAAGTCAGAGAGAAAGAACACCGGAATAAATCAAGAAAACATAATGCTCCGAACCAAATTCATAAAACAGATTACTGACTTTAAGAGCTTCCAAGATGAGCAAAAACAGAAGATAGAACGAACGAAATAAATAAGAACAATTACAAGTGAATGAATTTTGAAAATTGAGGGCTGCAGAAATGTTCCAGAAATGCGTAAATATAATTTACATGGTCCAAAATGGATTACACACAAATAAGATTAGCAATGCAGAATGTTTTTTTTTAAACCGATTACCGATTCGGTCTCCTGGTAGACCTGTTCATTTGGTAGTAATCTCCATTCCATCTACTTGGTGTCTCTTTCCGATGCAGGTCCTCCTTTCAAGCTTTTGGATTTTATTCTATTCTGTTTTCCTGGTTTAATTTGACTAGAGTTTCGTACCCATCTATCTTATCTTTGATTGTACGACCGTTTTGTAGTGTTTTATTTTGGTTTTGATTGATGGGAATTTTTTATTGTAGGTGTTTTTGGTGATTAGTTGTTAATGTCAGTATCACTGAATGTTAATTTAGCATAAAATTACAACTTTCGGCAAAAACACTACATTTAAATTAGTTTCTATAAAACCACAGCCATCAAAAGAAACATTTTTTTTTAGTTTCGCTTTTAAAATTTTAAAAATTTATATTAATAATACATAAAGCTTTTCTGAAATATCTCACAGTCGGACGTTAAACAAAAAAAAAAAAAAATCTGAAATATCTCAATACATACAAAACCTTCCGATCGCGGCTAATGCGTTTCCTGGTATACCGCGAAGCGCAAAACTGCAGCCGATGAAACAGGTTAGGCATAACAAAAATACGCGAAATGTGCCAGGACCATTTTAAAGTATCATGCAAAAGGTAAAAGTAATTTTCATCTTTTTATGGTAACGCAGTAATAACGGAAATTAAACAAATGCATTGGGTGCACCAGAAGAGTTACAATCACAAAACTTAAGAAAAAAGTATAATTTTTTGAGAAATTATGGTAGTAAAGCAAATTTAAAAAAAATAAAAACACTTATTAATGAAAACGAATAAATGCAAATGAAAAGTTTATTTATTGATAACTAACTCTACTGGTGATCGGTTAATCTACGCTAAACAATTCGTTATTGTTAACTGTATTTCCTTTTTTATCATTTCTTTGTAGGGAAATAAATTTTATGGCGCTTTCGATAATTTTTTCTTTGAAAAGGACCTTCAATATCTGGTTCAATTTGTAAAATATTAGAGATTACATCGGTATTTTATTTCAAAATTTAAAAAAATTTTCTTTGATTTCAAGTTTATTTTTATTCAATATTACAGTGAATACAGAATTTTTCTTTTATGAGTCATGATAAATATTAAAATTGTATTTCGTAAAAAAATATTTTAAACGTGAAATAAATTTGCGAACGCAGTAATCTACGTAAAACCGAAAATGCAATCGAGAAAGCTTCGATGGAGAAAGTTCTACTGAGTTTCAAAATTAAATCACTTAAGCTCAACTCACACAAACGACAACCCAGCGAAAACTCAACAAAAAAAATGTCGCCGATTGTAGTTGTGTTGTCATCGAAACGGACTGTTCTGACTATATTTTTGTTGTTGGAGAGACGCTACTTGAAGTCCGTTCAAGCGACAGTAATACGACAAATCTACTCTAAATGACACCTACAATTATTATACTAAAATAATTATTAAATTTATTCAGTACTAAAATGGATTTTGATGAGGAAGCTTTATTGTTGCTTTTATTCCGTTGTAGAAATAGATTGTTTTGGATTCATCCCATAATAAAAAATAAAAAATATGGTGTGAAACACTCACACGACTTTCTCTTTCTAATGCAAATAATGGACAATATATCCTATCATTAATAAAGACCAAAAAAACGGAAAAAAGGCCGCCACGGTGACTTACTGGATAGCACACTAGACTACTAAGCGGAGGACCCAGGTTCGAATTCCGGCTAGAGTCTGGAAATTATTACGTGCCAAAACTCATAGTTATAGTTTCTTAACCCACCGAAGTCGCTAATGGTCAAGCTGTTGATGCGACTTCAAATAAACAATAAAACTAACCTCAAAAAAACATTACCCAATTTTAATCATGAGTGAATAATACAAAATGAAATTCAACCTTAGTTTGGCTTAAAAATACTGAAAATCACTCTTTGACGCTTAACTAGGCTCTTTAGAGGAAAATCCTTGAATTAAAGTTGTAGATATATTAATTTCCTATAAATTTGATTATATACACTTTTGTCGTAAAATGCGTACTAAGGCCGAAATCTTAAAAAATCCATTTATTTACAGATTTTCATGGAGATAAAAGAAAATCATTAATTATCGCTAAACTAAGCGTTGTAAAAAAACATGTTTAAAATAAATTTTTTTTTTTTACAAGAGCAGAGCTCCCCCAAGAATTTCAGCAAACATGGCGCCTACTCTATCTTGTATAGCATAAAAAATGTAGTAAATGAGGCGATTTTAAAGAAAAACGTAGGAGCTGTTTTTGAGGAATTCATAAAAAAGTGAAAAATCACACGAATAAACTACTACTTCCAGTTGACCGATTTTTATGAAAATGTTTTCAAGTGGTCCTACCTTACACGTATCTCACTTCGTACCTTAAGTCGTACCTTACTTAAGTTTGACGTTTTAACTTCGTACGATATTCCGTTCTTGAGATATTTTGTTCACACACACACACACACACACACGCGCGCGCGCGCGCACACACACACACACACACACACACACACACACCAAGAATAATCGCTAAAACATGTTTATTTGGGTTCAGGAGGTCTGAAAACGTGTATATCCGGTGAAAACTCGATTTTTCGAAATCGAAATGAAAACAATACTTTCCTTCCTATGTGTTCATATAGGCAAGAGAACGTAAAAATTAGAGGTAATTAATAGCTACTGTTTCTGTTTCATTTGTTAAGAAAATCCGATGAAAATGTTTTTGAATATTTTAAAATCAATAAAAGTACTTGTGACTACATTTAAATTTATTAACGAAACATACAGGGTGATTCATGAAGTTCTCCCCCCACTTCTACAGCACATTGTACTAGTAAAAATAATGAAAAAATGTTATATAAACATAGGTCCGAAAACGCTTCGTTAGCGAGTTACAGCTAGCGAAAGATTTCGCCTGAATTCCTGGGCAAAGAGTAAAATAAAGCCATACTGAACTTTTGGAAAGGTTAATTAAGTAAGAAATGTCGTGGATTCTTATGTAATTTTACCTGATAAAGCTAATAAAATAGGTTTCAGAACTGTACCTGTAGTAGTTTTTGAGAGATTCACGGTTAAATGCAAAAAATTGGGGCACGAAACAATGTTTTTTTAAGTTTCATGTACAATAACTTTGTTAAATTGGTAATAAATACATAAAATCAACAAACATTAATTGTAGAAAATTTAATTCTGAGAAAATTGATATAATCAAAGTCTAAAATAAAACAGAAATAAGTATCAAAAAATCGATTTTATTCAGTATAATACATTACTATCTGTAAAGAAATACCGTACGGTATTTAGTTAAAATAAAACAAAAACAAAATGTTTGTTCCTTAATGATGAGATAAATTGAGAAAACAAGATGAACTGTTAAATAAATTTGTTTGTAAATAAAAATATCATGTTTTATTACGTTGTATTTTTTTTTTTAATAAAAATTTACATTAAATGTTCGAAAATAAATGAAGCAAACATTTTCCAATTATTGTTTACTAATAATCGAAATGCAGTTTTTTGTTTTATTAATTTCTAAGTTGGTAACGCACGAATAACAGCTGATCAACAATGGTATTCTGTACTGTTACGTTAGAACTGTGTATTAGTGGTGTTTTGCAAGCTACAGCAGGAGATCGGGTTCTGTGAATCGTGTTATTAAATGCAATTTTTTTGTGAGTTATAATTCGATTGTTTATTCAGCGAAAAAATGCCTTACTTATTTACATCAGAGGAATACGCTGATATGGTTTTTATTTTGGGTTACTGTAATGGTAATGCTAGAGCTGCTGTAGTAGAATATGAACTACGTTACCCTAATAGGAGGATTCCAGATACCAAAACAATTTCAGGAACTTTTCGTACTCTTCGGGAAACAGGATCACTACCAAGTACTAGAACCAATTATGAACGAGCTGTCCAACTTGATGATGATATTGTTATTAATGCTGTTCATCGCAGTCCAGGTGTAAGTACACGACGTATTTCTAGGCGGATAGGAGTTTCGCAGTCAACGGTGTGGAGGTCACTAAATCGAAACAAATTTTATCCGTTTCATAAACAAAAGGTTCAACATCTACAGCCAGGGGATGGTCCGCTTCGCTTGGAGTTTTGCAACTTTTTGAATATTAATAATCAACTCTACAAGCGTATTTTGTTTACGGATGAGGCACAATTCACTCGGGATGGTGTCAATAACTTGCACAATGAACACTCATGGGCAGAAGAAAATCCACATGAGGTAGTGGAACAGAACTTTCAACACCGATTTAGCGTCAATGTCTGGTGTGGCCTTTTGCACAATCGGCTGATTGGACCTTTCATATTACCTGGACGCCTAAATGCTGAGTTGTATTTGCATTTCCTTCAAGAAGAGTTGCCGCAGCTATTAGAGAATGTTCCTTTACGTCTCAGACAAAATTTGTACTTCCAGCATGACGGAGCACCTCCCCACTTTTCACGTGCCGTTTCTGCTTATTTAAATCATCAATTTCCTGGACACTGGATTGGTCGTGGAGGGCCTCACCCTTGGCCACCAAGATCCCCAGATCTATCTCCATTGGATTATTGCATCTGGGGATGGATGAAAGACATTGTATACAAGACAAAAGTGAATTCTCGTGATGAATTAATTGCCCGTATTATGGATTCGGCTGTGCAGATACAGGGAAGCCCTGAAAAATTAAGAAACGCAACAAAAGCAATACACAAACGTGCTGCAAAATGTATTGTTAATGATGGCCTCATTTTCGAACAACTATTATAAAAAGGTGCGTACGGTTGGCCCAACCTGATTAATTTTGCTTAAAACTAGTAATGTATTATACTGAATAAAATCGATTTTTTGATACTTATTTCTGTTTTATTTTAGACTTTGATTATATCAATTTTCTCAGAATTAAATTCTCTACAATTAATGTTTGTTGATTTTATGTATTTATTACCAATTTAACAAAGTTATTGTACATGAAACTTAAAAAAACATTGTTTCGTGCCCCAATTTTTTGCATTTAACCGTGAATCCCTCAAAAACTACTACAGGTACAGTTCTGAAACCTATTTTATTAGCTTTATCAGGTAAAATTACATAAGAATCCACGACATTTCTTACTTAATTAACCTTTCCAAAAGTTCAGTATGGCTTTATTTTACTCTTTGCCCAGGAATTCAGGCGAAATCTTTCGCTAGCTGTAACTCGCTAACGAAGCGTTTTCGGACCTATGTTTATATAACATTTTTTCATTATTTTTACTAGTACAATGTGCTGTAGAAGTGGGGGGAGAACTTCATGAATCACCCTGTATAAAGAAAGTAACTTTCTTACTTCTTCTATAAAACTTACCATGTCAAAAATTCGTATTCAATATCAGTTACAGGTTTACATGCCATTTAATAATGAAGGAATAACACAACTAAGAAACAAGTGGACACACCGTAAGGGTGCGGCAGAACTAATTACGCGGTTTTAAAAAACCCGTATATACAGAGAAAATATTTTCATTTTTAAATTTAATAGAACATACCATTTTAAATTCCGCCAGTTTTGAAAATAATTTCCTCCAAATGGCGGCCGTTACGAGCATTACACTTTTGGTGACGATTTCTGAAGTTTTGAACAGCTCAAGCACACATATCGCGAAATATTGCATTTACTTCTTCAATAATCCGCTCCCGTACCTCTGGTAGGATGTGAAGGCGATGTTTAAACACCTTTTCCTTCCAATTGCCCTAAAGAAACAAGTCACAGATGCTAAAATTCGGTTACCGCGCAGACCAGCCCATGTAACCCCTCAAAGAGACAAGACGTCCTGGAAACATTTATCTTAAAACATTAAGTGAATTTCGGGCTGTGTGAGCTGTAGCCTCATCCTGTTAGAGCTACAAGTCCCCCAATCCCTCTTCTTTAACAGTTTCTTCAATTCTGGGCTGCAGAAAATTTTGCATTATAACGTCCAGAATTCACGGTCACTATTACATCTTCTTTCTCCACGAAGTAAGGGCTTATCACGCCAAATTGTGAAACAGCACACCACATCTTTAGTTTAGAAGAATGTAATGGACTTTTTGAATAACTTGGGGGTTATTTTCAGCCCAGTAGCGGAAGTTCTATTTGTTCATGATTCCACCGATGTTAAAATGTGACTCGTCACTACTGAGAAAACTTCCTCCGCGGGAGGGGGGGGGTCTGTGCAAGAATTTTCTCACACAGATTTCGGTGGTTGGCGTAGTCTGCTGGATTTTTGCTCTGGTCCAAACCATGTTGGCTATTGAAATGGGATCACCGACGGAACAAAGGGAGACCACGTGCAACTCCCTACCCTCCACCCCTCCCTCCAGCAGTTATCGGTTGTTCTATCGCGCCCTGTAGAATACAACTGACAACTGTTCAGACCTGAAACGAAGTACTACTTGTGGTCCCGTAATGTAATGGGTGTTGAACGAGTGAAGAGAGCGTTGTGGATTTGTCGTTGGATTGTCGTCGTGTGTGAGTTGGTTCTGACAGCAAGCAAGCAACGACAATTTTGTCGCTGGCTTGCGAACATTACCGACTGTCGCTCTGTTACCGTCACCCGTGTATGCCTTTCTTAGTTTCGTATTATTTAATCCTGTTCAATTTTGTTATTATCCGCAATCGATGACAATTTTGTAGTTAAAATGTTGCTGGATTGTCGTTCGTGTGAGTTGTTACTTTAAAAGTACAAAACAAGCTGAGTGATGCTAATTTATGCTTTTTTAAATTTTTATATTTTAGACTGAAAATATTTGTATTATTTTTTTAGTATCTTTGATCACGTGTGTAAAATTTGTGCTGTTTTATATTCATTTATAAAAAGTACAAAAATGTTACATTGAATGTACAATTTAACACTATATTGTATTTAGGTAGCGTTATTATAATAGTACCTATATATTTTAACAATGTACTTTTTGTCGGTTCCCTATTATGGATATATTATTCACGGTAATACTGTAAGACTTACAGTAATAATTACTTAATACTTAGTTACGTACTTAGTAATTAAGTACTTAGCAACTAGTTATTAAAAGCAGTTTACATAATTATGTTGTCATTAATAAATGCTACTGTCGATGCTTAAAATGTACCTTTAAATCTTTAAAATACTTCAAAAGTTTTAGAGTATTAAACAAAAAAATATAAAATTGTAAATATTTAATTTTTGATGAAGACTTTTCCCGAAAAGAGTTGCAGACTAATTAAGATTTATTTATTTCGGTTGATAAATATACTTCTTCATAATTTTCTATAAGTAGGTACTTTAAAATCAGTGTCGGTTTGAGTAATATTTACGTATTTAACGATAAAACTGTTTTTATCCTCAAACTAAATAAATTAATTTTTGGGCTAGTTCTTACATTGTGATTTTTTTTATCTCATGGCAATTCCTAAATCTTTATCAGCTGTCTGCTACAGTGAAGAATATTTTAAAAATATGTATTTACTTCTCTCATTTCAATATCGCCAGGCCTTTAGTTTTCCTCTCAGTTAATTGGAAATTTGACTTCTATATCCAAATCAATAGTGTTATTATACTGTCTTCTGATCAGACATTAACTTACTTAAACACTTTTAGTTTTTATGACTTTTTTGGTGCCAATTTTTTTAATTGTCATCTATCATTTTCCTTTTTCGTCCGTCACACTCAGATGTCAGAAACTACAAGTGATACCAACTAACGGTTTTCGGATTTGTAATCTAAATGAAACGTTAGTGGGTCTAAATGTATTTAAAGTTCCAGTTTTGACCGGAAGTGAAGAAATCAAAGTTGAAATTTGGAAACAAAAATAGTGTCATTCTATTGTTCTTAAAGAGCAAATACAAAAACCATTAATGGCTTTTGCCATAGCTCTCTTACGAAAGCTAAATGGGCTTGATCTCTTACAATTTCGTTAGAAACAATTGCCAAAATACATGAGACGCGTTGTCTCACGAAAGAGATTTTTCTAATTTTATCATTTAGACTCTGGAATTTTCTCTTTATATTAAAACCCAAAGCTGTTAAGCTTCTAATTGACTTCTTTCCAGAGTTTTGACAATAATTCACAAGGTAACGAATTATCAATGCATTTAAAAAAAACTCTTTATTTATTACATGCATAATACACGGCAGAAAGTAACCCATGACATCAGAGTCAATCGTTTGTCGTTCGTTGTGTTTTAAATCTGACTTTATTATCCCTCCATTCGTTACCAAAATAGCATTTAATCGATTCATTTGAAATACTCAGTTCCATAATACCTTATACACATCCTTTTAATTTTAAAATAAAAAGATGTGAATACATTTGTATTTTTAAATATTTACCGCCTTACTTAATAGCTAACGAAAAATGTAATATTAATAAATATAAACGAGGTGTGGCTAATAAATAACGAGACTGACGTTGTAAAAAAACATTATTTTTATTTTATACATAATCACTTATTGGCACCTTCAATATACACTCCATCTCAATCCCTACAACGCTCCATGCGAATTTTTCATGGTTGGAAACAGTGCTGGAAGTCATCTTCTGTCAGCTCCTTCAGGACACGTGCTGCTTTCTCTTTTACAGCTTTCACAGACTCAAATCTTGTCCCTTTTAATGCAGATTTCACCTGAGGGAACAGGTAGAAGATAATAACATGTGATGAAATGTGGTTTTTTACTTATATTCCGGAAACGAAGCACCAATCCGTCCACTGGAAGAGCCGAACTTCACCGAGAGCTAAAAAATCTCGAATGAGCAAGTCAAAATTTAAAGCAATGATGATTGTTTTTTTGATATCCATGGGATTGTGTACCTTCACTGGGTTACTCAAGGTCAAACAATTAATCAACATTACTGCCTTGACGTACTGTCTAAACTACGTCAAAGAGTAAGGAAAAACGCCCCGAAATGAAGGAAAAATCATGGCTTCTCCAACAAGACAATGCGCCAGCTCATTCCGCGTTATCTGTCAAGAGGTTCCTAGCCAAGTACAGCATCTCAGTGTTAGAACATCCACCTTATTCACCAGATCTTGCAACATGTGACTTCTACCTGTTCCCTAAGGTGAAATCTGCATTAACAGGGACGAGATTTGAGTCTGTGGAAGCTGTAAAGAGAAAGCGGCACGTGTCGTGAAGGAGCTGACAGAAGATAACTTCCAGCACTGTTTCCTACAATGGAAAATTCGCATGGAGCTTTGTAGAGACAGAGAAGGAGTGTATATTGAAGGTGACAAAAAGTTATTATGTATAAAAGAACAATAAAAATTTTTACGTCAGTCTCGTTATTTAATAGCCACACCTTGTAAATAAAAAAATGTTTCTGAACTCAGAAAAAAAAGTAAATACAAATATTATGAGTGTTTTACTACAGGGAAGTGAAACATAGGTGTTTAAAACACAGGATACAGCCAAATTATAAGCAATGAAGATGTGGTAATCTAACCTCCAATGTTGAGTGATCAACAAGAAAATCTCGTAAACTACTGTTAAGCTACATATAGATGCTCGAGTGGAGTACGACACGAGAAAGTTGTTCGTTATATTTGGACGGTGCTCACAGCTTGATGTTCCTAACCCGCTTGTGGTGACTTCTGACGAACACTAAGGCGCTCGCTAGTTCATATACTCGTATTTGGACGGCGTTGTAGCTTCACACAAGCTTCTCTTGTACATGTAGTCTCTTATTTCCATTTACTATATCATTTTTATTGTTCAATTTTTTACTTTTCGTTATTTTTATATTAATTTTACAAAAGTAATATGATTCTTCATGTCGTATGACGTATCGTATGTCCTTCAACAGCATATTTCTCGCCTAGAATAATGCGTTACCAAATCGCGGGTCAAAGTCAACGCTACAAAAATGTATCACGTTATATTTACCCTGAGTAAACGAGTTTGTCTTCCTTTGTATCTTTATGGCATTTAACTTCACACTTCTGAATCTATCCGTTATCTAGGTATAATGTACACGTGGATAAAACGAGAAAGGCATTCCAGGATAGGTTCAAACAGTTGTACCGACTTCTTTCACGCAAATCCAAGTTACCAACTACATTTAAATTAAACATTTACAGCATCATTTACAACATTTAAAACATTTATTGGTCGAAGGTAGGAATCTTCGACCAACATAGAGCAATGCCAGTCAGCTTTACTGCTGTGCAAAACCATCGGTATTAGCAAAAATTCAGCGTTTTCAATCAAAGCTTTTGCGGAGGATAGTTAACGCCTCCTATAATGTAACCAATAAAACGCTACACTCAAACCTAAACGTACCCTACATAAATGACGCTTTCTTAAAACTCTATACAAAATTTAGGAAGAAACTCGTGAGCCACCATAACCCATTGATTTCAAATCTGGCTACGCAGACTCTCCCAAACAATCCAATAAGACGACTAAAACGACGATGGAGCCGGGATCTCATCAATTAACGTAGTACTGTAATTGACTATCCATTACAGGGTTCTAAATGCTGCATTTAGTGCTACACTTATCAATTCACGTCGGAGTCTGTCACTGGACTGTGTCTCCACTCACGTTTATTTACCATGGTAATTTTTTCCAAATTTTGTGTTATTACATTCACTGATTGTTTCCAACAGATTGTAAATGTTCTAAATAGAGAGAAAAAAATATTAAAGGCTATATATTTAATTATATTATAATATTTATATTTTACGTATAAAAAGTCTCTTTTGATTTAGAATATTTTTTTGTGACATCTATGTAGTTTTTATATTTTAATCTACTTTAAAAAGTCTATTACAGTCTTTTTTCACAGTTATAAAAATGATCAGTTACATATTCATACGTACATTTGTGTGTACGAATATACGATACATGTGTGTGTTTATATGTGTATTTACAAATACACATAGGTAAAAAATAATAGAATACATATGTGTATATCCATTGTGTAGCACCGCAATAACGTAATTCAATCTGACTTTACTTTGAATTTTACCACACTAGACTTTGTAAATAAAGTTTATAATTTTTAATGCTTCCTTTTAATATTGTTAAAAACATTACCTATTTAATTTTTCTTTGTACTTTATATCCCTTCTTTAAACGAAGTAATTTTGTTTGCTAGGACCGAAAATATAGGAACTTACTGGTTTTGACCGGAGACTGGAGTACGCCAATATGGTTCCTGTTTGGAAATGAGTGGTCCAATCTTCTGGAGCAGTTTCTCAAAATTGTTCGTAGACATTCTCATAAAATTTTCATATTGGCCGCTTATTTCTTGAGAGTTCAAGACTAACAAAAGCTCCGTACCAGACCGTCATTTATAAAGATCGGTGTGCCACCAACGTCATTGCTTCCTCTACTTCTTGGACAAACTGGCCATCACTAAAGCTGCACCAGCAATCACTAAAATTGCATTATTTTCATCGCGTGACGACATGATGGTGCGGTGGCTACTGTTGAATGATTGCTCATTGCTTTTCCTTGTTTCACACTGTGCTCGTTGTAAAAATAACTTCAATGAGAGCCTTAAAATCGGCTCAAATTGTGCTCCACTCATGCGACTATACGCACCTTAAGACTGCATTTAGTAACGTTATGACTTAAAAGTCAAAATATACCACAAATTATAAAAAAAACCAAATTAAAACTCAATCAATATATGTGTCATAAATAAAATATAAGCCCATAACAGACAGGTGGAGTGTTAAATTATTTGCACTCAATCTGTGAAAAAAAAAAAAAAAAAAAAAAATCAATCTGTTAAGTGCAGGGCAAAAAAAATAGTTTTGTTTCTTATCAGATGATCAGCCAATTAAATGACTGAATCATTTAGGAACAGAAGAGGTGGAGGTGTAAAAATCACTAGTCAGAGTTATCTCCTCTAAAAGTAATGAATTTCATTATACAGCCAGACCCTGTGGTAAATGAAGTGAAAAATATGTGCAGAGTGAAAAATATGGTCTGTTCAGAAGTCCTGGCATGCTCATAATCAGTTTATTCACTCTTTGAGGAAGGCGATGGTAAATCACCTCGCTCCTCGTTTTACGTAGTGAAACCTCTACAGGTTCAAACCAGCCTTACGGCTGACGACCTAAACAACAAATAAATTATGTTTGTCATTTCTTTGTAAGGAATTTTTGTGCTTCCGATATTTTTTTTTTCCAAAATACCGTTCAATATTTGGGTAAATTTTCAAAATATTAGAGGTTACATCAGTTTTTTATTAAAAATTTACTTACATCATCATTTTATGACTTGTATATTACTTTTATAAGATATTTTGTTATGCAAATGAAGTTGTAGATCAAATATCGAAATACTTTACATGAGAAACCTTGTAAAGTCAAAAAAGAAACATTAAGAACTAAGATTTTTAAGGATGAAGCTGAGATAAGACGCGTTTGAAGTTTTCTATGGTGGGGGACGTAGATCAGCCGGATAAATGAAAGCACGAATTACGAAGTATTACTGGGAATCTGACACAAAATAATACTCATAGTGCTTGATCAAAAGGAATCCAAAATGTATCGGAAAAATTACGAAACACAATGATATTATTCTAAATATCTTTAGTATTGTGTTAAAGATAAAAGGGAAGTCTGATGAATGAAAACTTAGAGGGGTTAACAAAAAATGTGAAATTCAATAATTACGTGAACAAAAAATGAATGGTTTCTAAAATAAAATTTATGGTTGTCTCTTCAAGGTGAAGCATTCTTAACATAAAAATAATGACCTAAGCATATTTTATAAAAATGTTTTAACCATAACTTACCAGCTCGCTGTTTGAAATGAGGCAGCGTTTTTTGAATTCCACTTTGTCCCTTCCTGAAGCCGGTTTCAAAATTTCTCCATTTCCCTGAAAAAAAAAGATATTAAATTATAAATATTAATTTTACAAAAATATATAAATTGCTATCTCAAATAATCAAGGGATTTGGAGTAGGGCTAAAAGGTATACTGCGGATTTAACACAGTATGTGTAGTATCTAAAATTTGGAATTACAATCTTAGAATTGATTTTTAAAATTCATATCAGTTTTCATGATGTATATCTTAGAAGTTCTATCTTTGAATTATCTATCTTAGAATAGTCGTTCTTAGAAATTCTAAGGTAATTTTATAATACCAAAATTTAAGACCATTAAGAATAAATTAAACGAATAAATCAGTAGTTTATTTGTACTTCAGAAAAATTAAATTTTTTAACTTATCTTTTTCCATAACTCGCTAGAGAACGATTAATAAAATAGATGGACCAGATGAACGAATAAAGAAAGATGGAATAATATAGTGCCCACCATGAAAGAAGTCCGTTGTGTTTGAAGAGCTCACATGAAATACCAAACTGTAAAATTTTGAATGTTAAACCAAATAAAAGCTTGTTCTTTTTTGTGTTAACTGATATGAATAAAGTCATTCTATTTAAAAATAATTTTGATACAGAAGTTTACGCATAAAAAATACCCAGGTTTTAGCTGATTATCTGTAAATCCGTTTTTAAAACATATTTTACTTTGTCTAGAATATATATTTAAACATTCGTTTTTTCTTGAGTTAATCACAGTTTTCTCTAAAAAGTAAAATTTTTAAAAGTAAAATATCATGTTTTGATTTGACACGGTGGTCATTTAAAAGAAAAACGTTTTAAAAGCATACAACGCAGAACAGGAAACCAGCTAAAAACTGGGTACTTTTTTGAGTAAGTTTCTGTATTTCCTACTGAAATTTAAACAAAAACACAGTCATACCAGTCGACGTAAAAAAGAACAAGCTTGTTTTTAGTGTAAGTTCAAACTTTTTGTTTGGTACTTCATGAAACAGAGTTTTTCAAACATGACCGACTTCTTTCGTGGCACGCACTATAGAATAGAATATTGGAACCCTTTGTGGAAAAGAGACAGTGGGAGGGTGAAAGAGAGGTAGACCGCAGCAAAGATGAGCGAATGACATCAAACGTACAACGGGTCTAACATGAAGAAGAAGAAGAAGAAGAACAGCAGAAAAGATAAAGGATCAGAGTAGAGAAGAAGTATACCCACTAATGAGTTAAAGAGGGTTGAGAAGAAGAAGCAGAAGAACTTTCAAACTCTGCTAAAGACAGAGTTCCGAAAAGTAAGAGTGAAAAAGAAGTTTCTGCTGAAATAAATGGTTATAGTTATATTTTGGAGTAAAATTTCAATGGTACTTTTAAAAAAATTATTTTATATTTATTTGTCTCCAACAAATCGATAATATATATGAAGTAAAACTTTCTTGCCGTATTCAAGTTTATGTGTTTCAACTATTACCACTGACTAACTTTTAGACAGAAACTTTCATGACTCATCTGATAAAAGCGTACAAATTTTCAGTATTTTATTGCGATTTGAAAATATAAAATAAAATATTCTCTTCTGACAGAGCGAATGGACGTTTTAAAATTTTAACTTAATTTTTTAACCGTTAAAATTATTATGTACATTTAAATACTGTGTTATTACGTATTTTATAATTTACATAATATATATTTAATATTTCAATCCATCGCATCAGTATTTATAGCTTTTATTTATTTAGTTAAAAATACATTATAATGTTTTACTAAATGAAACTATGTACAACATTTTTTAACTAAAAATATACTTACTACGCGAAACTTTTCTTCACGAAAAGTTCTGACTGCGCTTAAATAAAATTATTTAAAAGAAAATTACATAAATACTTATAACTACTATAAAGAATACTACAGAGTGATTTTTTAGTCCTGTTACCCAATTGTTAATGCCTGGTAATATTTTTCTAAAAAAAATAAATTTTGTTTTGTGACACTAAGTTGGTAGCCCTACTCAACCAGTATGGATATGGCAGTGTGAGTTGATTCTCCCTGAGCTTTGTAAAATTTTGTGCCATTTCCGGTCGTGCTACGAACAGAATGTCTTTTATCCTAAAACAATCTCTTGTTTAAATCTGGAGGCTGAAGCTCTAAAACTAATCGTATGTGATACGGATACAATTTCAATTTTTTAGCAGCTTTCTGAGCACTCGAACATGACAAATCAACTTGCGAGGAAAGTTTTTGTAAACTTTTCCATGGAGAATTGAGCAATCTTGTTTTCACATTCTCTTAACGTCATCTGACAAGAGAGTTGGTCGACCACTACGTTTTCTGCTGCAAACAATACCTGCCTCTAAAAATCAGTTAGTTAGCCTAGAAATTGACTAGAATAGAGTGGAGGAACACCAAAAAATTTAATTTGAAATGATTCTGTTACACTCGCATACGATTTTGTAGCAAAATATTGTTCAAGAATGAAAACCCGTTGTTCTAGGGTAAAAGACATTCTGTTCGTAACACAACTGAAAACAGCACAAAATTTTACGCAACTCAAGGAGAATCAACTCAAACTGTCGTATCTATACCGGTTGAGTAGGGCTACCAACTTTGTGTCACAAAATAAAATATCCCTTTCTTAGAAAAAAATTACCAGACATTAACAATTGGGTAACAGGACTAAAAAATCACCCAGTATTATATGATTTAAAATGTTACAAAAATTACTTTTAACAGATTTTTTTAAAAAGCAGTGAATATAAAAGGTATGTACAATTAAATTTACGCATATATCAAAAATAATAGTAACTGTAAGAATAATACAAATTAAAAAATCTGGTGTGGAACACTCACACAACTTTCTCTTGCCAATGTAAATAATTAACAATAAAACGTAACATTAGTAATAAAACATTAGAAACAAACAAAAAAACTAACCTCAATAAACATAACCTAATTTTAATCATGATTTAAAGACGCAAAATGAAAATCGACCTCAGTTTGTCTTAAAAATACGGAAAATCGTTCGTTCACGCTAAGCTAGGCTCTGTAGAGAAAAATGCACTAAATAAAAGTTGTAGATCTTTTAATATTCGATAAATTTGATTATAGACACTTTTGTCGTAAAATGCATACTAAGGCTGAAATCTTAAAACAATCGATTTTTCACACGTTTTCGTGAGAAAAAATATAAAGTTGCTAATCCCCGCTAAACTGTGCGTTATACAAAAAAATGTTTGAAATAAAAGTTGTAGGATTTTAAATTTTTTACACTTTATTATATAAATTTTTGCGCTAAAATGTATATTAACGCCGCAATTTAAAAAAAAAAACAATTTTTTACGTGAAACAGCCTCACCGAGAATTTCTGGAAACATGGCGCCTAGCCATCTTGTAGAGCATAAAAAATGCAGTAAACCAAGCGATTTTAAAAAAAATCGTAGACCAGTTTTTGAGAAAATTGCAAATTGGTAGGCAATTACGAATAAAGCAATTATTTCTTGTTTAAACACCCCTATTTTCTGTCGGGGTTAAAAATATAACTATGTTTGGTATAATTTCACTGGTGTCAAAATGATTCAGAGATTCTCGGAATACGAAACACGACCCATTATATGTTTGCTTTCGATTCAGTGATATTTTAAAACTCGGTTATTATTTCTGTTGTCTAACATAGGACTTATCATATATCAAATTATAAATAAAATTATATATTTTATACCAAAATAATAAAATATAATGTCGTCATTGAAAGAAAAAAGTTATATGCTGTTAAACGCAACGAATGTGATGATATTTATACTTCAAACTTTGTACGAGCATATTATATTATCTAAATATCAGAATATGATAATACTCTTATATACAGGGTAATAAAATACAATTCATTAGGAAATGTAAGTAATTTTTTACTTTCTCTTGCCTATATGAATATATAGGAAGGAAAGTATTGTTTTCATGTCGATTTTTCGAAATCGAGTTTTCACCGGATCTATACGTTTTCAGACCCCCTGAATCCAAAAAACATGTTTTTAGCGATTGATCTGTGTGTGTGTCTGTGTGTCTGTGTGTGTGTCTGTGTGTGTGTCTGTGTGTGTGTGTGTGAACAGAATATCTCAAGAACGGAACATCGTACGAACTTGAAACTTGAAACTTAAGTTACATACCACTACCGGACGCGACACGAACATTTTCATCAAAATCGGTCAACCGGAAGTAGTAGTTTATTCGTATAATTTTTCAGTTTTTTGCGATTTTCTCAAAAACTGGTCCTACGATTTTTTTAAAAATCGCTTATTTTACTCAATTTTTTATTCTCGACAAGATAGGGTAGGTGCCATGTCTGCTGAAATTCTCGGTGAGGCTCTTTTCACGTAAAAACGTTGTTTTTTTAAGATTACGGCTTTAATATAAATTTTAGCGCAAAAACTTATATAATAAAAGTTGTAGACAATTTAAAAACCTACAACTTATGTTTCAAACATTTTTTTGTATGACGCTTAGTTTAGCGGTAATTTGCGATTTTCTGTTTTTTTCTCACGAAAACGTGTGAAAAATCGATTTTTTTAACATTTCGGTCTTAGTATGCATTTTACGACAAAAGTGTATATAATAAAAGTTATAGAAAATTAAAAGATCTACAACTTTTGTTTAGAAAATTTTTCTCTACAGAGCCTAGTTTAGCGTGAAAGTGTGATTTTCCGTTTTTTTAAGCCAAATTGAGTTCGATTTTCATTTTGCGTCTTCCACTCATGATTAAATTAAGGTTATGTTTTTGAGGTTAGTTTTTGTTCATTTCTAATGTTTTAATACTAATGTTAGGTTTATTGTTAATTATTTGCATTGACAAGAGAAAGTTGTGTGAGTGTTTCACACCAGATTTTTTTAAATTTTTTGATTAAAAATGAGCTCGTCAGAGAGTGGTAAGTGAAACTCTAAAATATTTTTGCCTGTGACCTTGATGTTGTCGTGAAGGAGGGTTGTATTGGCTGTACCTAATTTTTCCCGTACGCCTGATAACACAACGGGTAAGAGCTGTACTGCATTCTGAACGTGGAATAGAGTGTAGAAGTATTCTTTTGCCTTCTTTGGAGAAGTATAACCTTCAAATTCCCAATCCCAAACATTTTGTGTTGTCATATATTATTATGTGTATTATTTCATGGGACAATAAAGTTTATTTTTATTTTGTTTTGGCTACGGGTTCTCCTAAGATATTACCAATCTTCATCACATTTAATTACAGTAGAATTTGTACATAGTAACAACGGATACATTAAAGTATGGTTGCGGTAACCAAACTTTTCCAAACATTTTATCCCGTTGTCAGTTCGTACAATGTAAAATAATATTACTTATAATAACATCGCTTATTGAAACGTATCGTTATGGTAATCCTATTCCTCTTACAATTTCAAATAACATATCTGTTAGAGTAACGGTGAATAATAAATCCCATCATACATGTGCTAACATGCAAATTAAATAACAGGATGTGAATCATCAGCAGAGAAATGACCGATTAGATTGTTTCCGGTATATGGTATATGGTCTGGTGTACCAAATCTTCGTGTTCAAACATATTTAGTGTTTTAACATAAGTAATATTATGTTCATTGAATTTTTTATTAGTTCTGTTAACAATCGATTTCAAAAAAAATCTTGGTAATCGTGAGTTTTTCTATTAATTAATTACCATTAAGCCTTCGTTTTAACGAAAAATATAAGTATAGTGAAATATTTTTTTATTATTATAAATTTGAATAAACGTTACGTAGTAAATCTGATTCGTTTGTGGAGACGAAGGACGCCTGAGAAAAGTCAAGCCACGGAATTGACGCGAACAAGCCCATCAGAGCATATCAATTCCCAATACCCCGTAGCATTCAATGTGTTATCTTGGAAATAGCATACAACGAATTTTAATTCTGGTAAATTTACCCATTATTGTTGCTGTTAAGGTCATCAACCGAAAAACTGGTTTGAACCTCTAGAGGTTTTTCTAAGTAAAACGAGGAGTGAGGTGATTTACAATTGCCTTCCTCACTGAGTGTAAGAGTATACTTATCAGGATCCCAGGCCCTGTGAAAAACATCTACTTTTCAGGGTCTGGCTGTATAATGAAATTCATTACTCTCAGTGGAGTGTCTTTTACACCTCTACCTCTTCTGTTCTTAAATACTTCAGTCTTATAATTGGCTGACCATTTGATAAGAAACAGAACTATTTTTTATAGCCCTGGAATCAGCAGATCGATTGCAAAAAATTTAACACTCCACCTGCCTGTTATGGGTCTGTATCCATTTACAGTAAACTAAATTGGGTTTTTTTGGTTTTACGTCCGGCTGTTTAGCAATTACTGCTAATGCAGATGGTAAGAAGAATGATAGATAAATATGAGTGATGAAAAAATGCCAGACCTGAGTGGTAATCAAACTCGGGACCACGGCGTAGAAGCCAGTTGCACTCACCACTACACCAACGGACCGGTCTCTGAATTAGCTGATCCCTTCAATGTTACTTTACATGATTTGTACTATATATTTTCTGAACCAGCCCATTTACAGTTTTTAAAGAAAACTTTATGTGAAATACTCACCCAACTTTCTCTTGCTAATGTATATAATGAAAAATATAACCTATCTTTAATCATAAGTAAACAATGTAAAATTATAAACATAACTTAATTTTAATCATGATTGTACGCCACAAATTGAAAATCAACTCTACAGAACTTTTAAATACGGAAAATCACTAATTGACGCTAAAGTATACTCTCTAGAAAGAAATATGGTTTTAGATTTTTTAATTTGTAATAACTTTAATAATTATACACTTCTGTCGTAAAGTCCATACGAAGACCGCAATCTTAAAACATTAAATTCTTTACTGATTTTAACGAGAAAATCACTACCTGACGCTAAATTAAGTGCTGTAAAAAACTCTTTAAAGTTTTTAACTTTCTACAACCCTAATTGTACGATTTTACCCGAAAATTCACATTAAGGCTGCAGTCTTAAAAAAAAATTAACACGAGAGCAAAGCCCCCCCTACAAAATTCAGCAGTCATGCAGCTTACCTTATAAGCCTAAAAAATGTAGTAAATGAAGTGGTTTTAAAAAAATTTTAGAAGCCGCTTTTGAGAAAACCGCCAAAAAGTGAAAAATTCAACGAATAAACTACTACTTTCGGTGTACCTATTTTGATGAAAATGTTCGTGTCGCGTTCCTTTGTGGTACGTAATTTAAGTTTAAAGTTTCAACGTTGTATGATGTTCCGTTCTTGAGATATTTTGTTCACACACAGACTTGCCTTATATATTCATATACGGAGAAAGAAAGTAAAAAGAAAATATCCCTTCGATAATTGATAATTTCTTCTGGGAGATTAGCGAGAAAGTTATTGCGGTTTTGTACAATTTATTTCTTCTTGTTTTCAAATAACACGATAATTAATGTTATCTCTATAAATGGCTAATTATATAATGATGAAGTACATGGAAAAGTTTAGTTACTCATGCATTACAGCAAGAAACATTTGCTCTAAGTTTCGCTCATGTTACTTTTTAACTAAGACTTGTACCATGTTACTGGTACAAGATATAAAAGCTGTAATTATCCGTACATCATAAATCCTTATAAAATTAGTTCGTATTATTAACATACTTGACACTTAAAACGAGTTTTAGAATTTAAAATAAAGGTTATAAAACTTCTATCGTTCTGTTATAGAATAAGTAAAAGGCCGAAATATCTGAAATTAAAGCTGTCTCTTGCATAGCAAGATTATAAGTAGGTGTTTTAAACTTAAATTATGTACTTGAGTTTAGCCAAATTTCACTTTTCTACTTTACTGAAACGATAATGAAAATGTTTCTAGATTTAAGTTTATTTTCTGACACCTCTTATTAATAATTATATCAACATTACTTATTTTTAGTATTTACTTTTTTGTACCAATTAAAATAAACTTGTTTTTGTTTTTGTCTATTGACCAAATTATGATTACATGCTTTAAAAATCTGGTGAGAAACACTAACATGACTTTCTCTTACAAATTTAAATAATAATAAATATAATCTACGAGTATATTTAATCATTAGTAAACAATGTAAAATGAAAAATATAACCTAAAATTTTAATTATGAAAGAATCACGCAAAATGAAAATCAACCTCTGTAGGACTTAAAAATACAGAAATTCAGTAATTGCCTCTAAACTAGTCTCTGAAGAGAAAAAAGCTTAGAATAAAAGTAGTAAGTTTTTACTTTCTTTTACCTATATGAATATATAGAAAGGAAAGTATTGTTTTCATGTCAATTTTTCGAAATCAAGTTTTCACCGGATCTTCACGTTTTCAGATCCGCTGAACCCAAAATACATGTTTTTAGCGATTGGTCTGTGTGTTTGTGTGTGTGTGAACAGAATATCTTAAAAACGGAAAATCGTAGACACGAATATTTTCATCAAAATCGGTCAACCGAAAGTGTAGTTTATTTTTGTCATTTTTCACTTTTTTGCGATTTTCTCAAAAACGGCTCCTACGACGTTTTTTTTAAAATGGCTTCATTTACTACATTTTTTACGCTCTTCGAGATAGGGCAGGTGCCATATCTGCTGAAATTCTTGGGGAGGCTATTTTCTCGTAAAAAAAATTGTATTTTTATTATTGCGGCTTTAACATGCATTTTTGTGCAAAAATGTAAAAGTTGTAGAAAAATTAAAATCCTACAACTGTTTTTTGTAACATTTCTTTGTATAAAGGTTAATTTAGCGGAAATTAGCGATTTTCTGTTTTTTCTCACGAAAACGTGTAAAAATCGAATTTTTTCAAAAGATTCCAGCCTTAGGCTTTTTACGACAAAAATGTATATAATCAAATTTATAGGAAATTAAAAGATCTACAACTTTTATTTAGTGCATTTTTCTCTACAGAGCCTACTTTAGCTTCAAAGAGTGATTTTCCGTATTTTTAAACCAAACTGAGGTTGATTTTTATTGTGCGTCTTTCACTCTCAATTAAATTTACGCTATGTTTATTGAGGTTAGTTTTTTGTTTATTTCTTTTTTTTATTACTAATGCTAGGTTATATTGTTCAATACTTGTTTTTTTCAAGAGAAAGTTGTGTGAGTGTTTCACACCAGATCTTTTAATATTATTTAACTTTGATTACACAGGATACTTTAGTCAAAAGATGGCCAAGGCCATCTTTTGACTAAAGTAAAGATTAGCCAAGGCTACAATCCTAAAAATCCAATTTCTTTTACCGATATTGATGAAAAAGAAACAGAAAATTACTAATTACCGCTAAACTAGGCGTTGAACGAAAAAAATCTTTTGGATTAAAACTGCAGGTTTTTAAGTGTTCTTTAGTTTTAATTACATACACTTTTGCCCTTGAATGCATATTCAGCCTGAAATCTTAAAAAAAGTTCAACGGAAGCATAGTCTCACCAAGAGTTTCAGAAGATATAGTGCTTCCTGGGTATATCTTGTAAGAAATAAAAAAATTTAGTAAATGAGGTGATAAAACAATGTATGAGCCATTTTTGATAAAAATTCGAAAAGTGAAAAATAGCTCGAATAAATTGCTACTTCCAGTTGACTGATTTTGATGAAAATGTTCGTATCCGGATTCTGTAGTAGTAAATAATTTAAGTTCCAAGTTTCAACTTTGTACTTAGGTGGATGTCGAAACAGGCCTTGGGACCTAACCTTGATTGGAAGAAGGAGAAGAACTTTACACTATATTCCATTTTTGGGATATTTTTCTAACACGCTAAAAACGTGTTTCTTGGGTTCAGGGGGCCTGAAAACGTGTATATCCCTTGAACACTCGATTTAAAAAAATTGACATGAAAAAATATTTTCCTTTTCTATAGTTTATTCATATAGGGCAAGAGAAAGTAAAAACATATTTACTTTCCTTTCGTTTTATTTTTCTTAACCAACTTTCTGATAGTTTCCCTCCTTCCTTCTTTTTTTGCTGCAATAGAGATTTTCATCTTTAAACCCTTTAAACAGATTTTTCCTTTAATCGTTTGAGTAGCTTAGAAAGCACATCAATTTGTTTTTAAAAAGTTTTCTCTATTAAATCAATAAGAATCTTTTGTTCCAAGAATACTATTTTTTAAGAATTCCATGTAAGCTATATATGTTATAATTTACATTAAAAATATATTTTTATTTAAGTGACGTTAAGTAACTTTAAGTGATGATTTTCGTTTTAAATCCTTTTTTATTATAAATAGTTCTCAGAATTTTTATTTTAAAAATATTCACTATTTCACTATATTTTTAATTAAAATTGAGATTAAATTTTTTTAATTTACATATTCTAATTATGATGGATCCACTAAGAAATGTATGTTAAAAATAAAGTTTTTGACAAACTTTATAAATCATCAGTTGTAAAAGGTTAAAAATTACAATATTGTTACAATATATAATTAATTACATACTGCGGGATGCATTAGATAGATTAATTTGTACATTAAGATGTACGAAATAAACCAGAAAAACAATAATGCTGTAACATAATGTAGGGGGTGAATCAGTGCTTTTTGGATACAAACAAATCGAGAAATAATAAAACAACTTTTACACAAATAGGTGATGAATTCCCGCTTTAATCTAAGAAACTGTATGACCAAACTAAGCAAGTGCATATTAAAGTACGTGATTGTACCACCATTTAAGTTGTGATATTAAAAAATCTACAACTTTTATTTAATAATTTTTTTTCTGCAGAGCCTAGTTTACTGGAAATTACTGATTTTTTATATTTTTAAGTTCTACAGATGTTCATTTTCATTTTTCTTCATTCACTCATGATTTAAAATTAGATTATGCTTTCATTTTAAATTTATGTTTACTAGTTTGAAAGTGGAACCTCTGTAAATGTATACAGTTCTGGTATTCGCAGAACCGAAAAACTGATGACAATGTTGTTACGATTAAAAAACATAATTTATATTGTTCGTTATTTACACTGACAAGAGAAAGTCATGTGAGTGTTTCACACCAGATTTTAAATTTATCTTTTTTTGTATACAGTGTTTCATTTCATTTAACTCTTTATGCTATTTATTAGGATTCACTCAAATTAAAACACCAGGCTCGTTTTAGTGACTACCAGAATCAAAATGTATACATGCAGAAGTCGCTCTAAAAGGCAACTGAATATTGTGAAACTATCCCTCAGCTGTAAGATTTGATTGACCTTGCTGGTGGTGTCTATTTCTTCTCGTATAGGGGTCGGAACGTACGCTTTGTTTTGTTAATGGAAATGCAGTGATCATATTTTTCTTTCTATACTTGCATTGTTTTATATGAAATAAAAATCTGGTGTGAAACACTCACCCGGCTTTCTCTTGCCAATGCAAATAATAAACAAAATAACCTAACATTAGTAACACAACATTAGAAATAAACAAAAAACTAACCTCAAAAAACATAGCCATATTTTAATCACAAGTGAAAGGCGCAAAATGAAAATCAACTTTAGTTTGGCTTAAAAATACTGAAAATCACTCTTTGACGCTAAACTAGACTCAATAGAGAAAATGCGTTAATTAAAATTATAGATCTTTTAATTTCCTATAAATTTGATTGTATACACTTTTGTCGTAAAATGTATACTACGGCCGAAATCTTTAAAAATGTCCATTTTTAACAGATTTTTATGAAAAGAAAACAGAAAATCACTAATTACGAAATCTTTAAAAATGTCCATTTTTAACAGATTTTTATGAAAAGAAAACAGAAAATCACTAATTACCGTTAAGCTAAGAGTTACAGAAAAATATGTTGAAATAAAAGTTGTAGGTTTTTAAATTGTCTTCAACTTTTATTATATACACTTTTACCCTAAATGCATATTAAGGCCGCAATCATAAAAACCTTTTTTTTTCTACGAGAGAACTGCCTCCGGAAGAATTTCAGCAGACATGGTGCCTAGCCGATCTTGTATAGCATAAAAAATGTAGTACATGAGGCGATTTTTAAAAAAATGTTAGAAGCCGTCTTTGAGAAAATCGCAAAAAAGTTAAAAATGACACAAATAAACTACTACAGTACTTCTGGTTGACCGATTTTGATGAAATGTTCGTGTCGGGTCCTCTAGTAGTACGAGTAGTATAGTGGTACGTTCAGCACACTTTGGCTCTTATTTCAAAATAAGGACCACCTCTTATTTCAAAATAAGGATCACTTTTTCAAAAACATGCTCTTATTTCAAAATAAGGACCACTTTTTATTAATATAACGAGTAAGCACAATTTTGAAGGCAACTTTTAAGAATAAAAACGCTCTTAAACCAAAATAAGAGCGTATTTCAAAAAAAGGTAAAGCATCCAGCTAAATCCCTGATGAAACCAATTCAAAGAGAAAAACATCAGTAAACAAAAAAGTGTCCTTTAAATCAAAAATCACTTAAAACATTTTCAAAGGACCGAAGCCCTTTAAAAAATAGTTATCTTTTAACATCTAATATCCCCAAGGAAGTGTATCAATTATTCCATCTTCTTCTCTCAATATCATTCTCTTATCATAATCAAACTGAAATTTCTTATCTACCGATTTATTAACTAATTTCTTTGTCTTAGTGTCTCTGACTCAACTGATTATACTCGACTTTTGCTGGTTCAGTATTTCCTTCAACCATTCTCCTCATAACATTCATATCGAGTACTTGTGTATTCTTATAGTTCAAAGTAAATCCTTTAATCTTCATAACACTTTTACCTTTAATTGTCTTGTAAGCGTCACTCTTTGGTCCGATTGAGATAAATTCTGATATATAATCATCACTTCCCAATTCATCTGTTCATTCACCCAACATACAACCTGTTTGTACAGTATTATTACCATCATCAATATAAATTACAGAATCAGTGTCATAATACATAATTTTATCACCAAGTTTATCCAACATATCATACAATCTTAACCTAGCGTTCGCGGTAGTGAAAGCAGCAACAGACACATTCACTGTACCAGGATTTTCGATAAAGTGATCTTTCTTATTATAAGTTACCTGAGTAATATTATCGTTAAGTAAAGTTATATTTGTTTTATCCAGACTATCATCTAAGAGTATATTGTAAAATGTGAAAACATCAGAAACATAAACTGTTTGATTCATATTTAATCTCTGTCCAAACATACTCCACAAACTTTTTAAACATATTTTTGATACAGCGCGTTTACCAGCATTATATTCTATCTTATCAATATCTAATTTTATCCCCATTTTTCTGTTTAATATCCTCTACATATGCCTGTTTTGTTTTATAATCCTTTTCCCATTCTGAAGTTTCCAGTTTGATCTTCAGATAGGTAAGATTTAGGGGATGGATATCATCGAAAGTAGTTGAAACTATTTCGTACATATGTTCCACTACAAATCGATTTTATTTTTCAACTACCCCTTTTTATCTCAAAATAGCAACCACTTTTTCGACTACCCCTATTATTTAAAAATAAAAGCCACTTTTCTTAATGCCTACAATTTCAGATTAATATGCAAAACACATTAAATATTATTATATGGTAGTTGGAAAAATGACATCCCTTGTTTTGAAAAACAAATAGTTGTATAATAAAAAAGGATGCAAATAAAAAAGTTTAGAGAATTAATTATACCAGCAGCAGAGATAAGAGAGGTTATTAGCCAGGAAAGAGTGGAAGCAAAAGCAACGAATGCCAAGGAAGCGAAAAAACAGGAGAAATTGGAAATTTCAGAGACATGCGACACAACAGTCGAAGCGTTATTTGGAAGAAATATTAAGAAAATTACACCAGAATCTCTATTGGACAGGTTTTGCATAGAGAATATAAGAAATGTTATTACAGATATAGGCGATATAGTTTACACAAAGGTTACAAAGAAAACACTAAAAATTTGTTTAAGCCATTAACCGAACCTTCTTGCGATAACGTTTTAGCACTTAACGTTCTCGGAATGAAAGATGCAGAGAAAGTAGGAGAAAAATTATTAATTAAAAAACAGATTTGTGGAGCAAATAACACATATATCTAAGAGGGAAATTTTCCAAATACCAATTAGCAGGACATGGGGTAAAAGCTAAATTGCCACACTTTTATAAATTCTGTGATCCACCTGTGATACACCAGACCATAAAATATCGCAAATAATTTCTAAAGATTTTCTACATAGAATTTGTAAAAGATATAAAGAAGATGGCGGGTTTGCAATTTTACCATATAAAATAGAATTAGCGGATGTAAAAATAGAAGACATAAGAAAAGATCTTCCAGAGATTCTGAAAAAAATAAACGAAGATTTCTTCTTTCTAATGGATTTAGATATTACACAGGATTTTACTGGAATTTTTAATAAACAACAAATGATTGATTATATTGGGTTTAATTTTTATTTTTATTTTGGTTTAAAGCCAATAGGAGAGGGGAATATTATTGTAGAAAACATATAGAAACATATAGAAACATATAGAAATATTATTGTAGTAATTATTGATAACACAGTCGGGAAAAATTGCTTAACGTGGCTCTACGATAACGTAAGAACAAAAATATATAATAAATTTGTGTGCCAGATTACCTCGCCCGGAGTGAACAAAACAATAGGACACCACATTATAATTTTTCTAGATTGTCCAGACGAACGCTTATAAAACACATTTAACGACCCTAGAGCAAAATTACATGGAATTACAAGATTGGAAGCCACGATATATAATTACTCGACTTATAGGGGAGAGTTCTCCGAAGATCCGATAAACGATTGTATAAACGTAATTGATTCTTCGAGAGAATATTTTAAGAATGCGCCATTTTATTCTGTTCCTTTCTCTGCGCAATGGGAAAAGTTGTGTAGTTTATTGCATAGTAGCTGTTGTGTAATTTACAACGATTTAATGTATTATTGTTTATGGAGAAATAAGAGAACTGAAAAAATAACCGGCTACCGCGTTAAATTACCAGCAAAAGATAGACACAAATTAATACATTATGTAATTAACGCGTTTAGTTTTAATGCACTGCCTATAAATTACGTGGAAATTACTGGAGAAAAAAAATCCGGTACCTTTAAATTGTACATCGAATACAAAGCTTACATAAAATATGGCAAAACATATTTCACTAAACATTCCACATTGTTTTCTACTTTACCTACAGTTATAAATGCTTCGGAAAGAGAATTGACAGATACCGAAAACTGCAAGCCCTGTTTCATTACTAAGAGGAAGAATATTACAAATAATCTAGATATGTACAATATACAGAAAATTAAGCCTGTAAAATATCCTGAAATCCGTTGTTTAAAGAAGAGAGAGGAATTAGCCGAAGAAATCAGAATTTTGAAATCGAAGAGAGAATTCGAGGCAGAGCATTTATTGAATTACGAGGATGCTAAAAAGGCTTTAAGCATAAAAATTAACTACGAAAAGACAGTAAAGTCTCTGGTTAAAAAGGTACAGGTAAATTGGAAAGAATTACCCTATACGAAATTCGATGTATATGGATTTACAATAAATAACACTACTAAATATCCTATAGTCGCTGCTTATGGCACGGAGTAAAATAAAGAGGAATATAAAATGTGTTACATTAAAGGACCGCTTAAAAATACATTTATAGCTTTCGCCAATTCTAACTAAAGAAAGAAAGAAAGATTTTTCCCTATTCCATATGTAACACAAGGTAAAAACAGGTTAGTTATATATTATTGGTCTAAACAAGATCCATTTTTAAAATTAGACATAGGCGGATTTACGTGGTTTAAAGGACACAAATATCCAAAAATTATTGGGACGAGCGACTTTAAATTGCTAAATGATACTACAGACAAAGATGCTCTAATTGATGCTGAGAAAACGTTAAGAGAAGTTGTAATAGACATGTGCACTGGAAATCCTGCTAATATAAATAAATGCAAAAGGCTAGAAACACTAGAAGAGGGACCTAGTTATATTGTGACTTGCATTGAAGAAAAAATGTATAGGAATAAAAAATGATATATTTTTAAATTGGATGGTCTACAAGATTTTTTGTGTGCAATTATTACATGGAAAAAGAGATAGAGGAAAAGACAGGAAAGTCAAAGTTAGATTTTAAGTATAAATTTAAGATTAAAATAGACAATCTTAAAACTACCAAAAGCAAGAATATGGAACGATTAGTTTATATATTGTGCAGTACATTTTTAAGGCAAGTTGCCTTAAAAATGAATATTTTAGCATTTACAGTTGTCTACTAGATTTTCCCAATTGTCCGGGTATTTTATGGAAATAAATCTTGTTAGATCTTTTGTGGTGGAATCTAAGAATTCCTTACCAAATTCCTCTATTAATTTTCTCTTTCTTTCCACACAAGCGCAGTCGAATTTTAATCTTCAATAAATTTTTTATCTTCCAGGTTTAATTTCTTATATGGTGTTGTGTAGTTAATTTCCTCTACTGTAATCTTGTTAGTTTTGTTTGGGTGGAAATTTAAAAATCCCAGCTTTTTAAAAGATTCCTTATCTTCTTGTGAAATAATTATTCGTCCCAAAAGGTTGAATACTAGTTCTATTTATTTAGTACAATATTTTTTTTCTTTTTTTTCTCTAGTCTTTGTCTAACAGGTAGGGGTTTCCAAATTAAAAGTAAGAAAAATGGTCAGTTAGGAGATAATATCATTCCTATAAGAAAGTGAGATTTTAACAAAAAAAAAACTTGCGTTACATTATATCATTAATTTTTCGTGTAACGTTTTCCAGAAACTTCCAACTGACTTATTGTTTTAAATAAGATATAGGCCTATTTTTAGCAGTTACGTACTCTTATTTTCCTTTTATACAATAATTTTCTGGGAATTCTGTTATTTGTTTGTATTGTTTTCCTGTTTAGATAGAGCGTTATAAAGCTACTTGGTAGCAAAATTTTCTCATTCTCTCGACCGCTTCGACACTGTGCAGCTATCCTGCACCGGATCTTGTTTCCAAGGTAAATGTGGAAAATAAATAGTGTCGTCTACTGTGAAAAGGTCTGGGATTGGTATTATAATTCGAAAATTGTGTAAATCTTCTGAAATTCAAGTAGGTCACCAAATTAATATTAAGAGTCGGTTTTTTATGAAAGAGGTTTTTTATTCTATCGTTATAATCTTTTTGTATGTACTAAAATAAAATTTACCTTTCCTGGGATTACTGTTTTTTAGAACGCGATTTTTTGTTGCGAATTATTTATTACATAATATATAATTATTTGTGTTATTTGTGCAATTAATTTACACAGAGATTATTTTATTTTTGTCTAATATTTACTATTTGATAACTTTCTCGATAACAAGATAATTAAGAAATTTATCTTAATAGCTTATTATATTTTATCAAGAGGAATTTTATCATATGGAATGCAATCGATTATTTTAGATAACACTGTACTAATTGTTTTTATTGCCCTAAATTCTACAGAAGACAAGACTCGACTTCTCTTTACCGACAAGTAAATAGCTTACTGTACAAAAGAACAGAAATGCGGCAACCAGCATTAAATATGTGCATTATGATGTTATTAATCATTGTACTAACAATTCTATTCGGAACCTCGTTTGTAAGTATTTACGAAAATTTTCATAATATATATGTATTAGGCTACATGTTGTTTCTTAAGTTTGAAGGCAACTTCTTTACACTATTTGTTAATGTTCCGAGAAGTAATTTTAATAACGTAATCCTCTACAGTTTCTATTGGTAGTATTATAAACAAAATATTATTTTTAAGTAAATAATAAGGGATTGTATAGTTAGAAAATAAAGTACACAATAAGTTCGTGTAAAATTAAACTGTCCTTTGTATACCAAAAGCTGTAAGTTTTTGGGATTCATTTCTAATTATTAAAAATAATATTGATGACAACAACTTATTGGTTTTGGGTATTATATTTTAATGGGAGGTGATTTAACTACAAATAGGTTCTTCGCAGTTTCCGGTGATAATGAAAAACAAGGGAATAACTTGATATAGAACAATGATTTAAATAAGGATAATTTAACTTCTATAATGTTATTACCTTCTGTACAAGCGTTTAATCTTTGTAATGAGATTTTAAATGTATTACTTTGTCAGACAAAAATAACCGTAATTTTTGTAGTACGCCAAAATTTGGTACCTATTTAGTCACCTACTTTTGAAGAAAGAATTTTCTTTGGAAATGGGTACTAATAACGGCATCTCGCCTTTTCGACAAGGGCACGACTATTTGCTGTTTGATCAACAGACAATGTTACATAACGCAACCATTAATTTCTTGTTTTATATTTTAGGGTAAACACTATCGACAAGGAATAAATACTGCTTCTAGTGACTTTGAAAGAATTGTTAAGTCACCATTTTTTGTCGATAAAACTAATTTAATCAGCACCTTCTTTGAACCAGATGGGTGGAATGTGTTAATAACAGCGCCAAGGAGTTTGTAAAATCTACGAATTTGACATGTTAAAGCGATTTTGTGAAGATAATGGTACAAGGATTTCACAAAAAGAAACGGATAACTACAGGTTATTTACTAATAGATATCACAAAGTTGACACTATGGAATATTTAGATGTATATAAAAACAAAGCAAAACTTTTTCCATCAACATTTTGGAAAATACCGTGTAATTTATTTAGACTTTAAGTCACTTAGTGGTAGTTTCTTTAATAGATTTAGAGTAATGATACAAGAAGAATTTTGCGGCATTACTATGTATTGAATAGAAAATCTATGTTAGAAGAACATGTAACAATTTTTAGGAGAAGCGCATCAGAAGAAGGAATTTCGACATTAAATACCGAGCAACTGATGAATAGTATGAAATTTTATCCAGAATATTGTATAGTCATTTCAACAGAAGTGTCATAGTACTAATAGACAAGTTCGATGCTCCGGTTCAAAAATCCATACATAAAAATTGGGAAGATTTGGAGAAAATTGTATATTTTATTACAGAATTTATTTCTACTCTATTGAAAAGCAACAGTTACGTAGCAGGGCTCTTCTTAACGCATGTATCTGGCTATCCGGATTTATATCGGCAAATGCAAATAATATAGCAAATTTTCCCTTTTTAGCCCATCACGATTTTAATACATAATACGGATTTACACACGATGAAGTTTTAGGGTTATTATTAAAATTTCAACTAAAAAAATCAAATGAAAGCTGTCGTGGAATGGTACGACGGCTATATTTTAGAATCAAAAAATATTAACATGTACAGTGTCTGGTCGATCGTCAATTATTTGGAAAGTAAACAATTGAATAGTTATTGGGTAGATTCTGGGTATGTAAAAAATTTGCAAAAGCTTGTGTTTTTCGATGAGATTCGAGAAAAAATATTTAAAATGTTGGACAGTGCAATTATAGAGATAAGTTTTGTTAAATGTATCGAAATACATCACTTAAAATCTTTAGGAAGAATAATGGAAAACGATTTCCGATCCTTGAACGAATTCGAAGCGGACCTGTTTTTACAATTTATGACAGAGTGTTATTATTTCGATATAATTAACGTAACTTCTTTTACGAGAACGAACAAACGAATTTTGGCATTTATCAAGATTCCAAACAACGAAATGTTTTCCGAGCTAACAAGTAAAATATATGATGAGGAATTATTTAAAGTTAGATTCAATATGAAGCCAAAAGACAAAAAAGCGTTTATTGATGCTGCCTTGCCACTAGGCAAAGCGAGTAGCTTTAGCAAATTACTAGAAAAATTAAATGGTTGATTTAGAGAAAAATAAGTGTTGCCTATTAATGAAGCTGAACTGGCACAGATTATTTATACATGTTTCAAAGAATACGGTTTGTTTGCTTTGGTCAATTTCCAGAACTGCCTTTGCAAATAAAAACTAAGGGTAGAAAGCCCAGTGCAGATGTAATAGTGGCCAGACATGACGGCGTAGGGATAATAATGGAATTAAAACGTCAGAATCTTAATAGTCATAAGAAAGTATCAGCCATTACAGCTTTCAACCAGTCGACTGGATATTACAATTTATTTGATCAGAGTAATTACGAAAAATTCGTTACACATGATAAAATATTAGTTGGTGTTTATATCGAAATAACCGGTAGGTTCTCGATATGTTATTTAGTGAATAATAAGGATATAGAAAATAAAATGTGTGTTTCCTCAGTAACTGAGGGCTAAGCCATCGTGTTGTTGTTAATATTAGATGGTAATACTTAGTGAACTATAAGAGTTATAACTCATAGTTCACTAAGTATTACCATCTAATATTAAACGTATTTCTTCTTTCTGCTACATCATCGGTCATGGGAACAACGATTCTCTCCACGAAATTTTAACAGGATGCAAGTATATTATGTTAATTTAAACCAACTGTAAGTTTTATTTTTTTTAAATTTTTATGAACCGTCTATTACAACAAAATTTCAAAAGTGTTTGTACTTTTTACCAGCAAATCTATACACATTTTTGTGTATTTAATACCTCTACAATCTACAATTTATAACACTTTAAAATTACTAAAGGACTCTTAAGAACAATATTAATAAAGTTTAATATAAGGATTTTTATAATTTACCGTAAAAGTGTTTTAACGATTTTAAACTGTAATACTACAAAAGACATTTTAACGAACTTTTTCACACGAGTGTGTTTCAGAAGTTAAACTACTAGAGCTAATTGACAATTAATTACATAAATAAATTATAATAGGTAGACTTCTTACAGTGTTAACATGAGTTACCTTATAGCTGTGTCTTCTGCATAACTAGTGGAACTATATATTATAAAATTAAGAAGTGTAAAGTGGATTCATCTAACACCATAACTACTGGAAACGAAATGGACCTTAATATAAGGAATTTGGCAATTTAGATGTAGTTTATAGTATAAACGATCCAGATTTAGCGTATACCACCTTTTCTGAAATAATGTGTAAAAAGTTTGTGAGAAACAACAAAAAATCCTTTAGAGTTTGCAAAGAGATAAAACCATGGCTAACAAAAGTTTTAATTACTTCGATAAAAATCAGAAATACGTTAATTCGAAAAAAGGATTGTTTAGGTAAATTTTACAAACCCAAAATCAAACACTACATAAATATTTTAAAATAAAATTATTTTATACAGCAAATTAACAATGCCAAAGTTAATAATAAAAAGCAATGGGTACTCTTAGGTACATTTTTAAAGAACAAAAAATAAATACTCTTTACAGGTGATATAAATTCTTTAAATTCTCACTTTTCAAACATAGGTACAATATTATCTAACTCCATTCCGTATAAAAATAGAATTAAAGAAAATTTTAACGTAAATAGTATATATCTGGAACCGATAACAGAACAGGAAATGTCAAATAAAATAAAACTGTTAAAAGCAGATAAAGCTTGTAGTCCAGATAATATTCCTGTGTCGCTGGTTAAAATTCTAGAACAACACTTATGTAAACCATTGGCATACATTTTTAATTTGTGTATAGAAAGAGGTATTTATCCTAAACAAATAAAAAAAGCTACAATTATTCCAATTTACAAAAATAAAGGCGATAAATGTGATCCAAGTAATTACCGACCCATTTCTTTGTTACCTGTATTTAAAAGAATTTTTGAAAAATGTCTTTACGATAGATTACATTCTTTTGTAACAAAGCGAGGAATTCACTCAAACTAACAGTTCGGTTTTAGAAAAAAATTAAATACAGAAGATGCTATTTCTAAATTAATTTCCAAAATCGATGATAACTCTATTGTAGTTTTCTTAGATCTACAAAAAGCATTCGATAAAGTAGACCATTCTATATTAATGGATAAATAAGAAAGATTTGGTGTTAGAGGAATTTCTTAGAAATTATTTAACTCTTTCCTAAGTGACACATTATGTAACACTAAAATTGCAAATAACTTATCTAGATGGGAAGAAATAACGTGTGGAATGCCGCAGGACTCTTGTCTAAGTCCGTTACTGTTTAACTTATACATAAATGACATTGTAAATCTAATTTTAAATGGCGAAATTATACTGTTTGCGGACGATACAGCTTTAATAGTTAAATCACACAGAAACTTTTTTCTAAAGTAAATGCAGATTTATCCAATATAAGAGATTGGCTGCAAAATAACAAATTGTCCTTAAACGTACGCAAAACAAAATATATTAATTTCTCCATAAACTCCAATGATAAAAACGGAAATTTAATTCACATTTATGACTGCAAACTTGACAGTAATAATTGTACTTTTAATTCTATTAAAGCTGTTGACTCCTATAAATACTTAGGCTGCATAATTGATAAAAATTTAAGTTTTAATGAACATATAGATAAAGTAATAAGAAACATAACATTGCATAAAAAAGCACTAAACATTCTAAAAGAGAAAACATTCAAAAATCTGTCTATTCCGCTTGTGTACAATCTCATATACAGTATGCGATAAAAATATGGGAAAAGCAAATTTATCGCAATTATTAGCAATACACAGCAAAATTGCAAAATCTTTCAAAATAAATAAAATCGTACTAGTAGATAAATTGTATTTGTATAGTATGAAAAAAGGAAAACTTAAATCAAGAGAAGATAAGAGAACTTTTCTGGAGCAAAACAATTTCAAAATTTAGGTGCTCTCAAAATGAATGCTTCCTATTAGTACCATTAAGGCATGCTAACAATCGATTAACGTTCCATTAATGTTTATTAAAATTCTTTTAACGACACATTAACGCTTATTAACGATCGATTAGCGTCGACTAACGATCGATTAACGTTTATTAACAATCGACTAATGTTTACTAACGATTTAATTACGTTTATTAACGATTGATTATTGTTCGCTTAGCGTCTGCTAATGTTTATTGACGATCGATTAGCGTACGATCAACGCTTTTAAAACAATACTAAAATACGTTTAAATAACTCTAATAGTTCACTAAGTATTACCATCTAATATTAACAACAACACGATGGCTTAGCCCTCAGTTACTGAGGAAACACAAGTTTTATTTTCTATATCCTTATTATTCACTAAATAACATATCGAGAACCTACCGGTTATTTCGATATAAACACCAACTAATATTTTATCATGTGTAACGAATTTTTCGTAATTACTCTGATCAAATAAATTGTAATATCCAGTCGACTGGTTGAAAGCTGTAATGGCTGATACTTTCTTATGACTATTAAGATTCTGACGTTTTAATTCCATTATTATCCCTACGCCGTCATGTCTGGCCACTATTACATCTGCACTGGGCTTTCTACCCTTAGTTTTTATTTGCAAAGGCAGTTCTGAAAATTGACCAAAGCAAACAAATCGTATTCTTTGAAACATGTATAAATAATCAGTGCCAGTTCAGCTTCATTAATAGGCAACACTTATTTTTCTCTAAATCAACCATTTAATTTTTCTAGTAATTTGCTAAAGCTACTCGCTTTACCTAGTGGCAAGGCAGCATCAATAAACGCTTTTTTGTCTTTTGGCTTCAGATTGAATCTAACTTTAAATAATTCCTCATCATATATTTTACTTGTTAGCTCGGAAAATATTTCGTTGTTTGGAATCTTGATAAATGCCAAAATTCGTTTGTTCGTTCTCGTAAAAGAAGTTACGTTAATTATATCGAAATAATAACAATCTGTCATAAATTGTAAAAACAGGTCCGCTTCGAATTCGTTCAAGGATCGGAAATCGTTTTCCATTATTCTTCCTAAAAATTTTAAGTGATATATTTCGATACATTTAACAAAACTTATCTCTATAATTGCACTGTCCAACATTTTAAATATTTTTTCTCGAATCTCATCGAAAAACACAAGCTTTTGCAAATTTTTTACATACCCAGAATCTACCCAATAACTTTTCAATTGTTTACTTTCCAAATAATTGACGATCGACCAGACACTGTACATTTTAATATTTTTTGATTCTAAAATATAGCCGTCGTACCATTCCATGACAGCTTTCATTTAATTTTTTTAGTTGAAATTTTAATAATAACCCTAAAACTTCATCGTGTGTAAATCCGTATTATGTATTAAAATCGTGATGGGCTAAAAAGGGAAAATTTGCTATATTATTTGTATTTGCCGATATAGATCCGGATAGCCAGATACATGCGTTAAGAAGAGCCCTGCTACGTAACTGTTGCTTTTCAATAGAGTAGAAATAAATTCTGTAATAAAATTAACAATTTCTTCAAAATCTTCTCCATTTTTATGTATGGATTTTTGAACTGGAGCATCGAACTCGTCTATTAGTACTATGACACTTCTGTTAAAATAACTATACAATATTCTGGATAAAAATTTCATACTATTCATCAGTTGCTCGGTATTTAATGTCGAAATTTCTTCTTCTGAAGCGCTTCTCCTAAACATTGTTACATGTATTTCTAACACAGATTTGTTATTCAATACATAGTAATGCCGCAAAAATTCTTCTTGTATCATTACTCTAAAACTATTAAAGAATCTACCGCTAAGTCTAAATAAATTACAGGGTATTTTCCAAAATGTTGGTGGAAAAAAGTCTTGTTTTTATATACATCTAAATATTCCAAAGTGTCAACTTTGTGATATCTATTAGTAAATAACCTGTAGTTATCAGTTTAGTTTTGTGAAATCCTTGTACCATTATCTTCACAAAATCGCTTTAACATGTCCAAATACGTAGATTTTCCAATCCTCCTTGACGCTGTGTTAATACACATTCCACCCATCTGGTTCAAAGAAGGTACTGATTAAATTGGTTTTATCGACGAAAAATGGTGACTTAATAATTCTTTGAAAGTCACTAGAAGCAGTATTTATAGCTTGTTGATAGTTTTCAACCTAAAATATAAAACAAGAAATTAATGGTTGCGTTTTGAAAATATATAATACATATATTATGAAAATTTTCGTAAATAGTTTACAAACGAGGTTCCGAATAGAATTGTTAGTACAATAATTCTGTGGCAAGATGACAAAAGCTGATAAGTGCAATTTTGAAAATTTTTCAGGTGAACAGTTTAAAGTTTATCTGTTCATTAAAATCAGGTTTCATTGGAAATACTATCTACTCTTAATTTATTTTTCAACTAAATAAATTAAGAGTAGATAGTATTTCCAATGAAACCTGATTTTTAATGAACAGATAAACTTTAAACTGTTCTCCTGAAAAGTTTTCAAAATTGCACTTATCAGCTTTTGCCATCTTGCCACAGAATTAATAACATCATAATACACATATTTAAGGCTGGTTGCCGCATTTCTGTTTTTTGTACAGTAAGCTATTTACTTGTCGGTAAAGAGAAGTCGAGTCTTGTCTTCTGTAGAATTTAGGACAATAAAAACAATTAGTACAGTGTTATCTAAAATAATGGATTGCATTCCATATGATAAAATTCCTCTTGATAAAATATAATAAGCTATTAAGATAAATTTCTTAATGATTTTGTTATCGAGAAAGTAATCAAACAGTAAATATTAGACAAAAATAAAATAATTCTTGTGTAAATTAATTGCACAAATAACGAAAATAATTATATATTATGTAATAAATAATTCGCAACAAAACATCGCGTTCTAAGAAACAGTAATCCCAGGAAAGGTAAATTTTATTTTAGTACATACAAAAAGATTATAACGATAGAATAAAAAACCTTTCTCATAAGAAACCGACTCTTAATATTAATTTGGTGACCTACTTGAATTTCAGAAGATTTACACAATTTTCGAATTATAATACCAATCCCAGACCCTTTCACAGTAGATGACACTATTTATTTTCCACATTTAGCTTGGAAAATAGTTTCAACTACTTTCGATGAATCAATCCCCTAAATCTTACCTATCTAATAAAAAGCTGAAAACCGGGTGTTTATTTTTTACATCAGGTATTATCATTTCTTCCTCATCAAGACTACAGACAGGTTTGTTCACGAGATACTTGTGTAGTGATTTCGGGTCTTCCGTGAACTTGGACGTTCTCTCAATTTAAAAAATTTTTTGCAATCCATATTTCGGACGTTGTGGAAGACGTACTAATTCTCCTTTTGTTAGTTTTTCATTGAAAGAATCAACATCAGATTCTTCAATTAGATTCAAGAATTTTACACATTCTTCATGGTATATTTTTAATTTCCACACATCGTTAATACACTTGAAATCACTATGAAAAGCGATTTGTAGATGAGAAGTACTTGATTGCATAACTACACGCTGCAGTTGTTGACTGATCAAAACTCGTTACGAGACTGAATATAAGTGCATAATTCACTAACGTAATCAGTCGGACGATGACGTTGTTGTACTGATAAAATTGAATGCATGCCAATATTTATTTTTCATTATATTATAAAGAGATGGAATTAAATAAAAATATTAATGTTACAAATAATTTTAAAGTGGAAATTCCCGGTGTTAAAATTGACACCAAGGTTGTTCTTACATTCGGCAATGATGAGATTGTTTTAGATGTAGATCGATGGACTGAGTTCTATAAATTTCTGGATGTTATTAACACAGAGTTTTATCGAAGATTTAAATATCAGTATAATGACATTTAATTTTTTAAAGGGGTTTGGTCCTTTGAAAATGTTTTAAGTGATTTTTGATTTAAGGGACACTTTTTTGTTCACTGATGTTTTTCTCTTTGAATTGGTTTTATCAGGGATTTATCTGGATGCTTTACCTTTTTTTTGAAATACGCTCTTATTTTGATTTAAGATCGTGTTTTATTCTTAAAAGTTGCCTTCAAAATTGTGCTTACTCGTTATATTAATAAAAAGTGGTCCTTATTTTGAAATAAGAGCATGTTTTTGAAAAAGTGATCCTTATTTTGAAATAAGAGGTGGTCCTTATTTGGAAATAAGGGGTGATTTTGAAAAATTGGACTTTATTTTGATTTAAGGGGTGGTCCTTATTTTGAAATAAGGGATGATTTTGAAAAAGTGGTCCTTATTTTGAAATAAGAGCCAAAGTGTGCTGAACGTACCGCTATACTACTAGTACGTAACTTAAGTTTCAAGTTTCAACTTCGTACAATGTTACGTTCTTGAGATATTCTATTCACATATACGAACACACAGACACATGCACACACAGACACACAGACATAAACACCCAGACCAATCGCTGAAAACATGTTTTTTGGGTTCAGGGGGTTTGAAAACGAGTATATTCGGTGAAAACTCGATTTCAAAAAATCGACTTGAAAACAATACTTTCTTCCTATACATTCATATAGGCAAAAGAAAGTAAAAATAAACTACAGTATTAGAATATTATTTCTTAGAGTTTATTAAAAACAAAGGAGCGTAGTAAGCAGGTATCGGCACGAAAAGGTTATAGCAGTATAGATTTTTTATACTTACTTTAAGGACTTGATTAAAACCGCGTATTAAATGAGAATCGTATTAACCGAGAGCGTATTAAATAGATTTTACTGTAAGAATTTTCGTTTGAGGAGTTGCTGATGATTAGTTGATCCAGGTACACAAAACGTTTATGATTATAGTACATTTTTACTGTAATCGTAGAAAGAGGGAATAAGTAGAACTACTAATACTGTTACATAAACCCGTGAACATACCCCAGTACAATGTTACAAGGATCTGAGTTCATTCCAGATAATAATAATATGATAAGGTTCTACTGATATTATAAACTGTACTATCTTTAACCCGATACGCCTTCATACAACATGATACTTTCTGCAATACATGATAAGCAAGACGAGGTTATCTTAAAAGACGTTTCGTTCTATTGTAAAAGGGTTTTAACTTACGTAGGTTGTAGGCTAATACCTTTATTACAAACTCGCAATTACGCCTGCGCTTCATATTCGGTTTTTACTGGCATCGGTAGGTTATCTAAGAAGATGCTTCAAATTCTATTCCCTAATTAATTAAGTCCAAATATCAAACAACAAAAACTAACGATTCTGTAATATTACGCATATCGCTTTACGGCCTCAACGAGATCACCTTCAGAGAGAAATGATCGACAATAAAACTAAACTACACTAAACCTACTGTTAAGGTTTTCACCTTGGATTTGCCTAAGTGGTGTAGTGGATAATAATTTGCCTTGAATAATATGTTCTTTGGAGGACAGTACGCATTTACAGGGGTCTGCGTACAAGACCATTCGCTAAATTTTAAGAGAAGTAACACGAATGCACGGAAAGGAAAAACAAAGGAACACAAATAACATAGGGAAATGACCACTTGAACAACTAAATTAAGTGTCATAAACATCCACTTACTTGTTACAAAACGAAATACCGTGAAGTCCTTTATCGCAGCACGTGCCGGAAGTACATGATTGCCGGTGAAGAACACTTTAATAATAGTTACACATTTACAAAGCATACACAAACACAATATTATACATTAGCACGTATAAGCCCAGTTAACATTTAAAGCCTCGATTGGAACACATTAGCAATTGCCAAGTACCTCGTCAGATACTTAGCCGAATACATAGCCTCAGTCGAAGGATGCGTCTGTCCGTGATGAATTCAGTTGCGTAAGTGATCGAGTGAAACGGATATGGGTTAGCAGGTGGAGGGGAGAAGGATCACAGAGATTAAGGAAGCGAGATAGAGTAGGCCAATATGACAAGCAGTAAAATTCAAAAAACGATCAGAAGAAGCCAACCGCGGCCAATTTGAACAATAACTAGCGTGGTAAGCGAAAGCGTAATACCCCAGATGAAATGGCCTCAAAACCTACATTGATGACCATTTCAACGATTTTCAACACACATCTTATCTATAATTAATGTTTTTTTAAACAATTTAATTTATTTTAATATTTTTATTTTCTTAACATTGCAGTGGTAACAAAAAACTGACTGATTTGTGAAGGCTTCACTTAAAAAAAAAATTGGTTTTTGCAGATAATATTTTGTCTTGTTATTTTATATCATAATATATAGAAAATAAAGAAAGTTTATAAAAAAGTAAAAAGTTTTAATATGCACGAAAAATGATTAAAACAATTTGTGCATACCTGATCAATATTCAGGATATCCTGTTTTTCCACATTTTACGCAGGCTGTTTTAAACTTTCTGTTCTTTGATTTCCATCATATGCATAACACTTGGACCGGTTCTAAAGTTTACTTTGAAAATTATGGCTTTAGTCATAATCTGGGTTTTGTAGGACAAAACCTCGGTTTTGTCCTACGAAACTTAATTAGGCATATCTTAAGAAAGTCTTAACTTAATTAATTAAATTAAATAATTAATTAAATAATTAATTTAATTAATTAATTATTTAAATAATTAATTAATAGTTAATTAATTTGTTCTAACGAAAAAATACGTTGCAAACGTGGTTTGCTAAGCTGGGATGTCTTCAATATAATCTTTTTAATTTTTTTAAGTACTATTTTCTATTCTAAAAAATTAGTGCATTAATTCCGACTTGATCGAGATTGGCGTGTAACATGCAAAGCAGCCAGCAACGAATACATCTTCAAACACTAAAATTCACGTACTTTTTTCAAATGTATCAACTATAAATGTAAGTAACTTAAATAAAAATTCAAAGAATTTTAAATCGTCAATAAGAAAAATCAATATCAAATTTGGGTTACACTTAGTTTCCATTTTTTAACCTTGCACTACAAAACGTTTACATACAGCAGTGGTTACAGGAGTGAACTGTACTTTCATCCCCTGTAGACCCATATAAAGAAAGAATTTGCCCATAACAGGCCGGTGGAATGATTCAATTATTTAAACTCGATCTCCTAATTTCAGGGCTATAAAAAATAGTTCTGTTTCTTATCACGTCATCAGCCAATTATATGACTGAAGCATTTAAGAACAGAAAGATATAGGTAAAAGACCCTAGTTAGAGTAATTTCCTCCAAAAGTAATGAATTTCATTGTACAGCCAGACTCTACAGCAAATGAAGGAAGGTGTCATTTGCAAAGTGGAAAAATTTTTTTTAAAGGGCCTGGCATGCTGATAAGCATACTTTCCCCTCAAAGAGGAAGGCCATCGTAAACCACCTCACTCCTCGTTTTAGTTAGTAAAGCCTTTAGAGATTCAAACCAGTCTTTTGGCTGATGGCGTAAAAACAACGGAGTAAGAATAAGTAAAACCTAATAAACTTCCAAGAAACAGCCAAAGAAAACTAATATTGTGTAGGTATTAGAAAAATACACATTTTTTGAAGTAAGTAATTGAAGAAGTATAAAAAAATGTAAAAACAAATTTGTAGGTTTTTAAATTTTCTACAACTTTGGTTTTTGCCACTTTTTTTTGTCATTAAATGCATATTAAGTAAGCTATCTAAAAAAAAAAAACATTTTTCACTTCGGAAACACAGTCCTCCCTAAGAATTTTGGCAGATATGCAGTTAACCCTTTCTTATAGAGCATAAAAAAAATGTAGTAAATGAGGAGAATTTTTAATAAATCGCGAAAATTGCATGAATAACTACCTACTACTTTTGGTTGACCGATTTTAATGAAAATGTTCATATCGGGTTTCCATGAGGTTCCTAACTTAAGTTCTAAGTGTCAATATCATACGCTATTCCGTTTTTGAAATACTTTGTTCGAGCGCGCACGTGCGCAGCAATTATTTGGTAAAATAATGTTTTCTGGATTCAAAGAGCCTAAAAAGTGTATTCTGGTAAAAACTCGACGTCGACAAATCAAGGTAAAATCAAGACTTTCTTTACATCTATTTTATTTATCTAGACCTAGGTATTGCAATAGAAAGTAAAAAAGAGATTTTGTTAATTAGAAATAATCAGATCTAGAAAAACCACGAATTAGCATCATACTATATTGATTGTATTACATAATATCATGCTGATATTATTATGTTTATACTATTTATTATAATTATTTTACATAATATTAATCACTCATCTTATAACAAAGCCAGTATATCATACTTCATCATATAATTAGTTAATTAATTCCATTCTGCAATCGGTCACTGGACTTATTAATTTTCATGTCAGTCACTTCACATTCATCATATTCCTGTTTATAAATAACATAATATAGTTATAAATAAACATAAATAAGGCCAAAGAAAATAAAATTTACGTTTCCCATCATTTTTATACTGTAACAAAAAAGTAGCAACAGTACAGCATTAGTACTATTAGCACATAGCCTACCTCTTTTCCCAAAAAACTCTTTTTCCGGCCGAAACCGAAAATTCCCAATCATTTCTGTATCTACTCTTTAAGAGAAATCTAATGACACTATTTTTGTTTCCAAATTCCGATTTAATTTCTTGTTTTTTGGTTTTGGGCCAATACCGGTAGCAATCGGAATTTTTGAACTTCAAACTCAATTCAGGCCCACTAACTTTTTGTGTAGATTACGAATCCAGAAACTGCTTGTTGCTATCGTTTTCTGATTTTGATTTCTTTAGTTCCGGTTTTGGGCTACTTCCGGTTAAAACCGGAAATTCAAACTAAATTTACGCCCACTAACTTTTTGTGTAAATTACGAATGAGAAACCGTTTGTTGTTATCTCTTGTAGTTTCTAAAATATGGGTGTGACGGACGAACAGACGAACAAAGGCAAATGATGAATTAACATTTTTAAAACTGCCTACAATTACCCATAATCACAAACACTAAAATAAAATAAAATCTATAAAGTAATATTATTGTAAGTATAATTAGTTGCTTTTAATGAGCAAATATGTAGAACATTGTCAATTGTTAAGTTATTTTTTTCTCTTACTTATATGAATATAAAGGAAGAAAGTACAGTTTTCATAATGAATATTCGAAATCGAGTTTTCATTAAATCTACACGTTTTCAGACCCCCTGAACCCCAAAAACATGTTTTAAACGATTTGTCTGTGTATGTGTGTGTGAACAAAATATCTCAAGAATAGAACATCGTACAAATTTTAAACTTGAAACTTATGTTAGGCACTACTAGAGGATCCGAAACAAACATGTTCATTAAAATCGGTCAACCGGAAGTAGTAGTTTGTTCGTGTCATTTTTCACTTTTTTGCGATTTTCTCAAAAACAGCTCCTACGATTTTTCAAAATCACCTCATTTACTACATTTTTTATGTTTTATAAGATAGGATAGGCCATATCTGTTGAAATTCCTGGAAAAGCTGTTTTCTCGTAAAAATACTTGTTTTTTATGATTGCAACTTAATATGCATTTTAGCGCAAAAATTCATATAATAAAAGCTGTAGAGAATTAAAAAACCTACACTTTTTATTTAATTTTTTTTAAACGCGTAGTTAAGTGGTAATTAACAATTAACTGTTTTCTTTTCACAAAAATGTATAAAGAAATCTATTTTTTAAGATTTCAGCCTTAGTATGCATTTACGACAAAAGAATCTATAACCAAATTTATCGAAAATTAAGAGATCTACAACTTTTATTTAGAGCATTTTTCTCTACAGAAAACAATTTAGCGTGAAAGAGTGATTTTTCGTATTTTTATTACTTACTAAGGTTGATTTTCATTTTGCATAATTCACTCATGATTAAAATTAGGTTATGTTTTTTGAGGTTAGTTTTTTGTTTATTCCTATTGTATTATTACTAATATTAGGATATATTGTTCATTATTTTCATCGGCAAGAGAAAGTTGTGTGAGTGTTTCACACCAAATTTCTTTTTAAAAGTTGTGCTAACCTGCATTCATTTAAAAAAAACCTCGATAGATAAGATATTTTTAAATATAAGTACAGGAATTAATTTCTAAATAATTTGTATTTAGAAAAAAGAAATGCTAAAAAATAAAAGCGACTGCTGAAGAAAATTGTGTTTTAATCAAGGGATCAAGGGTTCAATTAATAAATATAAATAGATGACACATATATTGAAGTAAGCGTGTTGTAGTTTTGTTAATTTGTAATCAAACTAATTATGGATGTTTATGTAGTATGTATTAAATTAGCTTCTACGTTCTTGACTTGTCCTGTACATTCTTAGGGACACTAATATTAGGAGGGTAAGTATAGTTAAAATCGGATGGGTCGATCATTTGAAAAATTGAAGGAATAGTAAATATTGTAGAGAAGGGATACACAACTCGCGGCTCCCGACTTGTGTTTTTGCGGCCCGAAGTCTGCTCTAAAATGTTGCTCTTAAATTTAGTGAAACGAAATACTATTTCATAGTAAAAGGCATAAGCCAGCACAATATTGTTGTACTAAACAACAATACTATACTGGCATTTAGTACTGACCCTCACAATATTTTGTTTATTAAGTAAAATATTTCATTAGATTTATACAAAAATTACTTACCACGAGATATTTTTACTTTCTCTTGCCTATATGAATATATAGGAAGGAAAGTATTGTTTTCATGTCGATTTTTCGAAATCGAGTTTTCACCGGATCTATACGTTTTCAGACCCCCTGAACCCAAAAAACATGTTTTTAGCGATTGGTCTGTGTGTGTGTCTGTGTGTCTGTGTGTGTGTGTGTGTGTGTGAACAGAATATCTCAAGAACGGAACATTGTACGAACTTGAAACTTGAAACTTAAGTTACATACCACTACCGGACGCGACACGAACATTTTCATCAAAATCAGTCAACCGGAAGTAGTAGTTTATTCGTATAATTTTTCAGTTCTTTGCGATTTTCTCAACAACTGGTCCTACGGTTTTTTTTTAAAATCGCCTATTTTACTCAATTTTTTATTCTCTACAAGATAGGGTAGGCGCCATGTTTGCTGAAATTCTCGGTGAGGCTGTTTTCACGTAAAAACGTTGTTTTTTTAAGATTACGGCTTTAATATAAATTTTAGCGCAAAAACTTATATAATAAAAGTTGTAGAAAATTTAAAAACCTACAACTTCTGTTTCAAACATTTTTTTGTATGACGCTTAGTTTAGCAGTAATTAGCGATTTTCTGATTTTTTCTCACGAAAACGTGTGAAAAATCGATTTTTTTAAGATTTTGGCCTTAGTATGCATTTTACGACAAAAGTGTATATAACCAAATTTATAGGAAATTTAAAGATCTACAACTTTTATTTAACGTATTTTTCTCTACAGAGCCTAGTTTAGCGTGAAATAGTGATTTTCCGTATTTTTAAGCCAGACTGAGGTTGATTTTCATTTTGAGTGTTTTACACATGATTAAAATAAGGTTATGTTTATTGAGGTTAGTTTTTTGTTTATTTCTAATATTTTATTACTAATGTTAAATTATATTGTAAATTATTTGCATTGGCAAGAGAAAGTTGTGTGAGTGTTTCACACCAGATTTTTTTAAAACTTTTTCGTTAACGAAAACTATCAAATCTAAACTCGTACGCGGTTAACAGACAGTCACCTGGAATCAACTTTGAGATTAGCAACAACAAACATCGAAATAGACATTGAACAATTATTTAATCAAAAACAACAAAAACAGCGTAATATTTCCCATTAAAGTATACATCTTTACAGTTTATTTTGTTTTTAATAACATTTTAAATTTATAAAGTTAATGTAGTTTTTCCTATTCTACAAGGAAAAATCTGGTGTGAAACACTCACACAACTTTCTCTTGCCAATGCAAATAATTAATAATAAACCTAACATTATTAATAAAATATTAGAAATAAACAAAAACTAACCTCAAAAACATAACCTTATTTTAATCATGAGTGAATGACGCAAAATGACAATCGAACTCAGTTTGGCTTAAAAATACGGAAAATCACGCTTTCACGCTAAACTAGGCTCTGTAGAGAAAAATGCTCTAAACAAAAGTTGTAGATCTTTTAATTTTCTATAAATTTAATTATATACACTTTTGTCGTAAAATGCATACTAAGACCGAAATGTTAAAAAAATCGATTTTTCTCACGATTTCGTGAGAAAAAAAACAGAAAATCGCAAATTACCGCTAAACTAAGCGTTATACAAAAAAATGTTTGAAATAAAAATTGTAGAATTTTACATTCTCTACAACTTTTATTATATAACGTTTTGCGCTAAAATGCATATTAAAGCCGCAATCTTAAAAAGAAAATGTTTTTACGTAAAAACAGCCTCAAGCAGAATTACAGCAAACATGTCGCCTACCCTATATTGTAGAGCATAAAAAATGTAGTAAACCAGGCGATTTTCAAAAAAATCGTAGGACTAGTTTTTGAGAAAATCGCAAAAAAGTGAAAAATTATACGAATAAACTACTACTTCCGGTTGATCGATTTTGATGAAAATGTTTGTGTCGAGTCCGGTAGTGATATGTAACTTAAGGTTCAAGTTTCAAATTCGTACGATGTTCCGTTCTTGAGATATTCTGTTCACACACACACACACACACATACACATACACATACACACACACACACACACACACAGACCAATCGCTAAAAACATGTTTTTTGGGTTCAGGGGGTCTGAAAACGTATAGATCCGGTGAAAACTCGATTTCGAAAAATCGACATGAAAACAATACTTTCCTTCCTATATATTCATATAGGCAAGAGAAAGTAAAAATTATATTTTGGTTTTGTGTAACGTAGGTTAACTAAATTTTAAATAGAAATATTTCATAAAACTATGCGAGCAAGTTATTTTATATTTCAAATTTTGATGAATTATTAATATTGGTCACAGGTATCAACATTGCAACAGTATAATGATGGGGAATTTTGCTCACCACTGGATAATGTTGGTACAGATATGTGGGCTTTACAAAGTTACAGTACTACAGGGTGATTCATGAAGTTCTCCCCCCACTTCTACAGCACATTGTACTAGTAAAAATAATGAAAAAATGTTATATAAACATAGGTCCGAAAACGCTTCGTTAGCGAGTTACAGCTAGCGAAAGTTTCGCCTGGATTTCAGTTCACCAGGTGAAATGAGGTCTTCCTGGAATTGTGGTAAGGTAGATTAAGGGGCGAATTCAATCATTTCTTATGGTTTTTGATCTGATAAATTTAATAAAACAGGTCCCAGAACTGTAAGTTAAATAGTTTTTGAGAAAACCAGTGTCAAATGCAAAAAATGGAGTGAAAATCACATTTTTTCATCTTTGGGCAAGAATAACTTTGTTATTTCACCAAGAAACAATTAAAATTTTTCAATAAAAAATGTAGAAAATTTTATTCTGAACAAACCGGTGTAAATTAAGTACACAGAAAGCGAATAGATGTTTGATTAAATGAGTTTTTATTCATAAGAGTACAAAGTAAAATTAACCGGAAAAACTAAAATGAAAAAATGTGTTTTTTCCACTCCATTTTTTTGCATTTGACACTGGTTTTCTCAAAAACTATTCGCTTTCTGTGTACTTTATTTACACCGGTTTGTTCAGAATAAAATTTTCTACATTTTTTATTGAAAATTTTTAACTGTTTCTTGGTGAAATAACAAAGTTATTCTTGCCCAAAGATGAAAAAATGTGATTTTCACTCCATTTTTTGCATTTGACACTGGTTTTCTCAAAAACTATTTAACTTACAGTTCTGGGACCTGTTTTATTCAATTTATCAGATCAAAAACCATAAGAAATGATTGAATTCGCCCCTTAATCTACCTTACCACAATTCCAGGAAGACCTCATTTCACCTGGTGAACTGAAATCCAGGCGAAACTTTCGCTAGCTGTAACTCGCTAACGAAGCGTTTTCGGACCTATGTTTATATAACATTTTTTCATTATTTTTACTAGTACAATGTGCTGTAGAAGTGGGGGGAGAACTTCATGAATCACCCTGTATATTATGACACTTATCTCTCAGATCCGTTTCGGGATCTGGGTAAATTAAATAATTAACACACCTTTTCTAACGTACTGGTACAATTCACTCACTGGTTCACAGACAAAAACGGAACTGAACTTGTCCGTAAACAAACTAGCTGCTTCTATAGGTGGGCTAATGGAAATTTCGAGAAAGACAGAGAATTTCTACATAACAATAAAAATACAAAATCCTTCTGACGGTTTCTGGATAAATCATAACAACCGTAAACAAATTAGGATTGAATAGAAGGTGTTACAAAAAGGCCAATTATCTAAAAAGGTACTCGCTTATTCACAATACCTGTACAACAAAAGCCAGGCCTACCTTTACTATAAAAACCGTTTTAACTATTTCTTAAAAACCTGGTACTACTCTATCATTACTCTTTATATTTACGTTAACATTTTTGAACTCTAGGTCTTTCACTAAAATTCTCAAATACTCTTTCCTTTACGATATTGTCACAATATTAAAAACTATCGTTAAATAAAATAGTTGGATTTTTAATTAATTTAACTACAAGTAAATAAGACGTATACTAAATTGTTGTAGCTGTTTATGTCATCAGCCGAAAGGCTGGTTTGAACCTGTAGAGGTTTTACTAAGTAAAACGAGAAGTGAAGTGGTTTACCAATGCCTTCACTGAATGGAAAAGTTCGCTTATCAGCATCCCAGGCCCTCTGAAAAGCACATATTTCTACTCTGAAAATGATACCTTCACTTCATTCATCATTAGGTCTGGCTGTATAATGGAATTAATTACTTTCAGAAGAGATAACTCTGATTAGTGTTTTTTACACCTCTACCTCTTTGTTCTTAAATGATTCAGTCATTTAATTGGCTGACTATGTGATAAGAAACAGAACTATTTATTTTAGTCCTGCAACGAACAGATTGAGTGTACATAATTTGACTCTCCACCTTTCTGTTTTGGACACGATACTAATTGTCATATTCTAGAAATTTCATATCTACGACCGGCCGGGCTCGAAAAATCAGTAATTAATTGGCCCACCTTAACAAGAAGGTTGTGTACACCTGTTTTGGACCATAAAATTGACACTGAAAATTACAAAAAAATTCTTACGGGATAAAATATATCGTGTTAAACTGAAAGCTATATAAAGTAATTAATAAAAACAGGAAAATATTGTGGCGGCAATTAAAATTGAAATGAAACCTGATATGTGAAACTCAATTGAACACGTTTTTTCTCGACTACCATACCAATTTGCTTTATTTTTTTTTAAATAAATAAAAAGTATAATTGGTTAAAGGATGCTTTTTTATTCATTTTGTCAAAATGAATACAACAGTTTTTAAAACAAATTTTATTCTGTATGTTAAACAAATATTAAATTCGTATACTAAGGTTACTATTGTTAATATGTATTGTGACAATATCGAAAAAGAAAGAGCATTCGAGAATTTTAGAGAAGGACCGTGAGTTTAATTGTTAATGTAAATAATACGAGTCATAATAGAGTAATAATGGGTTTCCAAAAAATAGTTATAAACGGTTTTTATAGTAAAGGTAAGCCTGGGTTTTTTTGTATAGGTATTGTGAAAGAGCGAGTACCTATTTAGATAATTAGCCTCTTTGTTACACCTATTCAATCTTAATTTCTTTACAGTTGTTAAGATTTATCCAGAAGCAGTCAGAAGGATTTTGTATTTTTATTGTTATGTAGAACTTCTCTGTCTTTCTTGAAATTTCCATTAGCCCACCTATATAAGCAGCCAGTTTGTTTACGGTCAAGTCAGTTCCGTTTTTGTCTGTGAACCAGTGAGTGAATTGTACCAGTACGTTAGAAAAGGTCATCGTTACTGTGAATTACTGTCTATTGTTAAACGTTTAATTTTAAGTTAAACTTTTAAAAGGTTGTATCGTTTTTGTAAATAGTATTTAGTAAATTGGTTGTGATTTATTATATTAGTTAATTGTAATTAGTTTGTCATTTATTGAGTAATTTATTGCAATTAAATATTCACTTGTTAATTTTAGTTTTTATTTAATTGTAATAAATACAATGTAATTTTGAACTTTAGCGTGTTAATTTTTTAATTTACCCAGATTCCGAAACGAACCTTAGAGATATGTGTCACAGTTTGTTTTGTTCAACTTTTGCGCAGTCGTTATATAAGCAAAAAAATTAAACAAGGTCCAATTTTGTGTTTTTAAGATTACAATTCAATTTTGCCAGATTTTTAAATCTCTGAGCCTTCGTAGATTGGCTAATTAATTTTATCATTCAACAATGATTCTCTAACTTCCCGATCACCCAGAGTGATGAAATTTGAAGTACATATACAGTAAAGAGTCAAAAATTTAAACCGATCGGGGAAGTTTGGATTTCCGAACATAACCTAGAAATGCCGTTTAGACCCATATTTAAGCATTTTAGAAAGGTTGAAACAAATAAAAACAAACACTCTTTGTACTATAATTATACGCATAATTATAATGATTTCCGACCTCTGATAGGAAAAGGACTTTAAGAAGAAGAAGCAACCAATCGCATGTTCCGGTAAACCAAACTTAAATTATTTAAACTTTTACTCAGTCTTCCACGTTGAAAGCAAGATCACGCTGTACAAATAAAAGAAAATTAATGCTGATAATAGGAATTTTGTTGATATCAGTGAGAATCAACAGATTAAGTGGTGAAATAACTAAACAAGTGAAAGTACGTAAATTCTATTTCTTAAAAAAATGGTACAACCCGTTGATATTTGGAACGTTTACATAACTTTCTATGAGAAATCATAAATATGTGATGATATTTTTAGATATCTGTGCTGTGGTGAATAATTTAAAAGATATTCGGAAAAAAGAGAAAAAATGATGTTATATTGTAGAGGGGACAGTAGAGTACATGACAGTAATATACTTGAACGCATACTGTAATTATATTTTATGTAATGTATAGTTAAATAGAAAAAAATTCATGCAACGACTAGATAAAAAATACTATATTACCAAACAAATAACAAAAAATTTCTGAATGGTTTCACGAATACAAATAATTTCAAAATGTAAAAATTTCGCACTGAATATAATTTTAATAAATTTGAAAACACCGGTATTTCCAGTTGCACGTATTTATATCAAAAAGTCTCTATAAAAACGGCTCTTATTATACTTGTGATGTACAAATTATAATTGCCCCTGTAAAATTGTTAATAAAATATGTTGTAGTTTAGGTCAACAGCCAAAAGCCTGGTTTGAACCTCTAGAAGTTTTACTCAGTAAAAACAACCTGTTAGGTGGTTTACTAGTGCCTTCCTCACTAAGTACAAAAGTAGCCTACGCTTATTAGCATGCAAGGCCTTCCGAAAAGCATTTACTCTGCACCCTGCAAATGACACCTTCACTTCATTCACCACAGGATCTGGCTGTGAAATGAAATTCATTACTTTCAGAGGAGGTGACCCTAACTATACTCTAATTCAAGTTTAGAATTCAGTACAGCTCTTATGAGAACCCGTTTTGTTATCAGGCGTATGGAAAACATAAGAAACATCCATAAAATAACCCTCTTTTGTCGACACTATCTGAAGGTCTCGGGGAAAAATATTTAGAGTTTCGCTTACCACGCTCTAACAAGGTCATTTTCAATCAAAAACTTCTGAAAAATTGCTTTCGCTTCCTAATGAATTGTATTTTATTACGTTATAAATTACTTACGGGAAAATTATAACTTACACAGAAAAATTACAGGAAAATTAGGGTGCTTAAAGAAGTTACCATGAAATTTGTCCCAAAATTATGCTGTGATTTAATTAACGATCAATAATTCCATATCTGATTGTTTTATTTGACGTAGGTTCCAAGAATATACAAAGAAACATTTTAGATTAAAGTATTTGGGTTTTCTGTGACTATTTGACTTTTGTATTATCGTTTCGCAGGTTGTGAAAATTGTTTTCAAAAGGAAAAATCCACTGTGAAAAAATACGCCTACAAAAATGTACATTTTAAAATTCATCTCTTAAAAATTATAACAAATGTAACAAATCTTATATTTTCCCTAGATTTCTCGAGTTTATTTTTTATTTTTGAGTAAAAAATTTCTCTTTAGCAAGCACCCACATCTAAAAATTCTCTCTTACCCTACGATTCATAATCTCATTTTAGTTTTCGTGAGCCTTTTTTGTCTGTGCAATGATGGCACGTGTTTGTGCTCTGTAATGTCGAGATTTTAGTTATACCCTCGTACAATATAACTAAAACATAAAGTTGTAAAATATTTTCTGATGTGAACTTATTTGAAAGTAAAGAAAATATAAAATATATTTTTAGACCAATTCAAATAAATTACTTGACGACGTTATATTTAGCTAATATTAAATAACTGTTTTGGTTTGTCACAGCAATTTCTTTTTCGTATAGATCCAATTTTAGACAATATGACTTAGACACATCTAGATGCTCGTTTATTAGTCCGCATTCTCAGAATACGTTCACTGTAAGCTTTTTCTTCTTTCTTCTGTTAACACAGTACTCTATTTTTCGGTTTTTTTCTTTTCGTGGAAGCCCCAAAAGTGAGTAATCAGTTATCTGAATTCGGTTTGATTCTATGTTTTCTTAGATTATTCTTAGATTTATTAGCTTCAAAAGGCTTAGAAAAGCTTATAGAGGTTCAAACCAGCCTTTCGGCTGATTACCTAAACTAAAACAAGTAATGGTAATAGTAAATCTAATATAAATTTACTAAACATTAAGATATCTTGTAAGTAGGCTTAAGCATGAAGTAAAATAAAAGTATAGCCTATTGTGAACATTTTAGCAACAATTTAAAAATATATCATGAAAAAGTCGTAGTATATTTTTTTTAAATTTTCAATTATTTAGTAGAGGGTATTTAGTTTTAAATAGGAACAAGAGAAAAAGAAAATGATGCCAGCTTATTGATGAGGGGAAAATTAAAGTTTGATTTTTTTTATTTAAATTTAGTGGGAGAGCATTGTACATTTGTGGTAAAATCTAATCGTGTTGCGTCGCAACCAATGCCCACGCACAGGCTTTGTCCATGTGGGTATTATCATTTCCTGTCTTTTGTACTACGTTTCTTTTTGTTCTGGAAAGTAATAAATAAATAAAATATAATCTAGGATCTAATCTAGAAAATGGAAAATTTACTAAAATTATTAATTTTATAAAAATTGTTCATCCGTTGCTGATTGTTATTTTATCTTTTATAAAAGATCTGTTCTATAATACGTTAAAATAAAAATTTTAAAATAAACAAATTTGTTAAAAAAAACTTCCATTACCTATCAACAAATTTTATTTGTCGCTGTTACGTAAAAATATTGCAATGCATTTATTATAACCAAACCCTGAAATTTGCCTGAATTTCAGCAATCTAGGTGATCGAAAAATGGTGTAATACATGTGAAGTGTGAGTGAGTAAGAACTTTTTTTGGTTTAACGTCCGACTGTTCTGCAATTACTGCTAATGCAGACGGTGAAGGATGAAATGATTTTTTGTAGTGTATGAAAAAATGTCAAGCCTGAATGGGATTCGAACCCAAGACCTCTTGATGAGAGACGAGCACGTTACCAACTGTGCCAATGTGGCCGGCAAAGAAAGTGAGTAAGAACGTGATTATGTCAATCAGATAGGACTTTGGAATTTTTCAGTTATCTTGTAGAGAATATACCGTAAGGAGAACCAATTTTAGAACTTTATCTCTTTAGTATGTATAGGAAATGAGGGTAGTTCATAAAGTAACATCGGTTTCGTTTTTGGCGCTGATAAAATTAGCTTAGTGTTATTCGTTAAGGGTTAGGGAAAAACTGTTTTATTTAGCATCAAATGAGCAGTCGTAGGCTTCATTAGGATTATTTAGTTTAGAAAAGAAGCTCCTGATGATGGCTGTTCCACTGGCAATTTACTTCAAAGTAGAAGTTTGTTTTCTGGGACCATAAGGACATAATTCGTATTAATTATTTTATTAGCGAAAAGGCTTGGAGTAAAAAGTTATCATTACGAAGCAGTCTCATTAAGGCTCGACTTAAGTGAACGGAAAACAATTGACTTTAAAGCCATAATTAAACATGAATTGATTGATAAGAGCTACTACAGTTAGAAAAATCTTTTGTATCCCAAATTTAAAAAAAAATTAAGCGTCTATACAAGTGGTTTTTCGCTATTCTTATTTCTTGTAGGGTAATGTATTATTATGACTGAAGCGTTTAAGAACAGAAGAGTTCGAGGTTTAAAAGACACTACAGTCCGATTCACGAAAGAAAACATCTGTCTCTAAACAGCAATATCTTTTGAACCGTTGTATTTAAAACAACGATACATTAGATTAAATCTTGTTTTATTATTGGTAACTGGATATACATTAACATTTTTGGAAATTAATAGTGTATTATATATAACAAATTCCCCATAGAAAGTGCCCTGTTTTTAACCACTTTTTTAGTATACCCAACTTCAAGGTACTATTGCTTTGTTCACTCGTACTTTAAAATATATATGGCTACAAAGTATTATATATTAATGTAATCGTGTAACCAACAATAAAACAAGCTTTAATTTTATGTATCGTAATTGTTTTTATATACAACTGTTCCAAAGATAATGCGGTTCACATGCAGGTGTTTTATTTCGTGAATCGGACTGTAGGCAGAGTTATCTTAGATTAATGAATTTGATTATTATACAACCAGAACCTGTAGTGAATGAAGTAAAGGTGTCGTTTGCAGGGTGGAAAGTAGATGCCTTTCAGAGGGATTGGCATGCTGGTAAGCATACTTTTCCACTAAGTGAGGAAGGCAATTGTAAATTACCCTACTCTTTGTTTTAGTTAGTAAAGTCTCTATAGGTTCAAACCAGCTTTTCGGTGATGGCCTAATCAACAACAATGTAATATTATTATAACAATGTGTAGTATGTTTGATTACTTTCGCTTGCCTATATGAATATATAGGAAGGAAAGTATTGTTTTCATGTCGATTTTAAGAAATCGAGTTTTCACCGGATCTACACGTTTTCAGACCCCCTGAACCCAAAAAACATGTTTTTAGCGATTGGTCTGTGCGTGTGTGTGTGTGTGTGTGTGTGTGTACAAAATATCTCAAGAATGGAACATCTTACGAACTTGAAACTTGAAACTTAAGTTACATACCACTACCGGACCAGACACGAACATTTTCATCAAAATCGGTCAACCGGAAGTAGTAGTTTATTCGTGTAATTTTTCACTTTTTTGTGATTTTCTCAAAAACTGGTCCTACGATTTTTTTAAAAATCGCCTGGTTTACTAAATTTTATATGCTCTACAAGATAGGGTAGGCGCCATGTTTTCTGAAATTCTTGGTGAGGCTGTTTTTAAGTAAAAATGTGTTTTTTTAAGATCACGGCTTTAATATGTATTATAGCGTTAAAATGTATATAATAATAAATGTACAGAATTTTAAAACCTACAACTTTTATTTCAAACATTTTTTTGTATAACGCTTAGTTTAGCGGTAATTAGCAATTTTCTGTTTTTTCTCACGAAAACGTGTGAAAAATCGATTTTTTAAAGATTTCGGCCTTAGTGTGCATTTTATGACAAAAGTGTTATAATTAAATTTATAGAAAATTAAAAGATCTACAACTTTTATTCAGAGCATTTTTCTCTACAGAGCCTAGCTTAGCGTGAAAAAGTGATTTTCCGTATTTTTAAGGCAAACCGAGACCGATATTCATTTTGCGTCTTTCATAATATATATGATTAAAATTAGGTTATGTTTATTGCGGTTATTTTTTGTTTATTTATAATGTTTTATTACTAATGTTAGGTTTATTGTTAATTATTTGCATTGGCAAGAGAAAGTTGTGTGAGTGTTTCACACCAGATTTTTTTTGTTTTGTGTGTTACTAAGTATATTATTTGTGTAGTTTAATATGTCAAGTCATTTGGTTTTAAACAAATACGTTAACTGTGAAATGTATTGTTGATAATAAACCTGCTATCAATAATAATCACACACATAACTGAGAAGTAATTTTTAATAAAACCTTAATTAATTGTCAAAATTCAGTTATTTTAAAATGTTTATCTGTATTTTCTTCACCGCAGATTGAAGAATACAATCAAAATTAAAATCTTAATCATAGGGGATTAAGGAAGTACTTCGAACTTAATAATTTTTCATTAAAAAAATTACAGTAAATTATAGTAAATTTTTTAATTTAAGCCTACTTTTGGAGACAAATGTTATATTCTATGTAGTATACAAAGTGTATATAGGTCAGTTTTGACAAGTTTTATCGATGGTAAATCTGACAGATTTCGTGCAAACTTTGTTTAAAAGAGTAAAAATGAACTACACTTTGAAAATTGTGGAACACGCATACCGAATCAGGCGAATTCTAGTGTATTGATAGTGCATCTCCCAATAACAGGATAAAATTTTTCATTTTACCTGTTTTATGTAAAAATATAATTTTAATAATCCATTAATTTCTGAGTTCTAATCTGACCATTTGTAAAAGAAACATGCCAAAAAATATTTTGCACAGTTCTCTTTTCAAACTATATTTACTACAATTTAATTATAATATAGGTAGATCCTATACTATGAAGTTCAGTTCAAGTAAATAAGTTCAAAAAATATAAATTCGTTGTTCAATTTTTTCAAATTTTTCATTTGTCTTTACAAATGATTTTAAAACGGTAATTGTGAACAAAAAAATTCTCACCGAATTTACTTTCATCCGAGAAAGTCTTTTCAATAATACCGAGATATGAGCAAGAAATCAAATAGAATAGAGCGTCGAAAATCTAACTTAACTGGGAGCATAGGCAGTTCGTACTATTGGTTCGTTCAGATTTTTACGAACAACCATTTAATAAATAATAAATTGCGGTAATACATAATACTATAAGGTTAGCAAGAAAAAGTAAATTTATTTTTTAATGACTTATATATTTTTTTACTTTCTCTTCCTATATGAATATGTAGAAAGGAAAGTAATTTCATGTCGATTTTTCGAAATCGAGTTTTCACCAGATCTACACGTTTTCAGACACCCTGAACTCAAAAAACATGTTTTTAGCAATTGGTCTGTGTGTGTGTGTGTGTGTGTGTGTGTATGTGTGTGTGTGTGTGTGTGTGTGTGTGTGTGTGAACAGAATATCTAAAGAACAAAAGATCGTACGAACTTGAAACTTGAAACTTAAGTCAGATACCACTAGAGGACCCGCCACGAACATTTTCATCAAAATCGGTTAATCAAAAGTAGTAGTTTATTCGTGTCATTTTTTACTTTTTTGTAATTTTTTCAAAAACGGCTGCTACGATTTTTTTTAAAAATCGCCTTATTTACAAAATCTTTTATGCTCTACAAGATACGGTAGGCGCCATGACTGCTAAAATCCTTGGGAAGGCTGTTTTTACGTAAAAAATTGTTTCTTTTTAAGATTTTAACTTAAATATCCATTTTAACGCAAAAATGTGTGTAATAGAAGTTGTAGAAAATTTTAAATATTACAACTTGTATTTCAAACAATTTTTTGTATAACACTTAGTTTAGCGGTAATTAGCGATTTTCTGTTTTATTCTCACGAAAACAGGTAAAAAAACAATTTTTAATATTTTAGCCTTCGTATGAATTTTACGAGAAAAGTGTATATATAATCAAATTTATAGAAAAATTAAAAGATTTACAACTTTTATTAAGAGCATTATTCTCTACAGAACCTAGTTTAGCGTGAAAGAGCGATTTTCCGTATTTTTAAGCCAAACTGAGGTTGATTTTCATTTTGCGTCTTCCACTCATGATTAAAATTAGTTTATGTTTATTGAGGTTAGTTTTTTGTTTATTTCTAAGTTTTATTACTAACGTTAGATTATATTGTTCATTATTAGCATTGGCAAGAGAACGTTGTGTGAGTATTTCACACCAGATTTTTTTTATTAATATTGTAATTTGTTATAGAAATAAAAGTGTACTTCCATAAAAATCTGTTTTGAACACTCATACAATTCTTGCAATTGTAAATAGTGAAAACACAAGTTATGTTTAATCATGGTGTAAACAATGTAAAATTAAAAATATAATCTAATTTTAATCATGAGTGAACGACACAAAATGAAAATCAAACTGTGTTCGACTTGAAAATATTGATAATTACTAATTGCCACTAGGATCTGTTGAAAAATATGCCAAACATATAGTTTGTAGGTTGTTCAATTTTCTAAAAATTTTATTATAAATATACTGTTGTTGTAGAATGCATACTAGTATATCCACAATATTAAAAAATCCATGTTTTTACAGATTTTGATGAACAAAACATAAAATCACTAAGCACTGTAGAAAAGATGTTTGTAATCGAAGTTGAAGATTTTTAATTTCCTATAACTTAAATTTACACTTTTTTAAGATTTTTCACTGTTGAATATAATAATATTAATAGTAATATTGAGGTTATTATAAGGGTTCGCACGTCCCTATTTTTACAGTACTAATTTGCTATATTTTCGATACACTTTTTTTGAATTTATGGTAGATATTAGAATGATATCTTTTTATTTCATGCATATTTTTTCAAAAAGGTATGAAGCCGTTTTTTATTTTCGACATTAAGTTGAAGTTATGATTTTTAATCAAACGTTTAAATAAATTAAAGAATTTTGTTTATTACCAGTTTTGACCACCATAACCCATTGATCTCAAATCTGGCTACGCAGACTCTCCAAAACAATCCAATAAGACGTCTAAACTGTCGATGGAGCCGGGTCCTCATCAATTAACGTAGTACTGTAATTGACTATCCATTACAGTGTTCTAAATACTGCACTTAATGCTACACTTATCTATTCACTTGGGAGCTCTGTCACTGGACTGTCTCCACGCACGTTTATTTATCATGTTATTTTTTTCCAAATTTTGTGTTATTACATTCACTGATTGTTTTCAACAAATTGTGAATTTCCTGAATAGAGAGAAAAAAATAAATAAAAAATAAAATTATCAAATATCATACTAAAGATGTATTAGTCTTTAAAGCCTTTAATTGATTACACATTTTTTCTTAATATTCCAATTTACTAATTTATTTATGAGCAATCAATTAAAATATATTGAATCATAAATAATTTATAAACTTTTTGAACTTTAAATGAGTATGAAAATAAATTGATAGACTTTTGATTTTAAATTGAAATTAAATTTCCAATAAGAATAATTAATTATGTATACATAACATTACATATTACAAATACGTAGGAGATATGTAGTGGGCGCCTCCGTAGCGTAAGGCCAGCATTCCCCACCAAAGTAGCGTGAAAGCGGCGTGGCACGGTAATTCTAAAATTTTGCGACTGGTAGCATGAGATTCCTTGTAACTACACTGAAACAAATGCAACTAAATTCTACTAGAGTGACACACTGAGACACACGCCACTTCCTTGCTACTAGTCAAACAAGTCACTCGTTCAAAAATAGCGCGTTTTCTATTTTTTCCACTCGTGTTGCTTGTGCGACTGGTGTTTCTGTCTGTAGTTTGGGTATTTTAGTAGTGTTTATTTTTAAATATTTATTTACTACTGTATTCAAGATAAGTGACATGAATTTTAATTTCACTAGAATTAATTAAATAATTTAACCAATGCAACGAAACAACATCCTCTGCATATTTTTTTGTTACTAATTGCCCAAATTACTAAAATGTTATTACTAGTCCGTAGTCAATAAGTAACTGTGCAAAGAAGTATAAATAATTAAAATAAAAACTGATTAAGCAGATTCCCGTCAGAACGATGCAACTCCGTTTGATGATGCGCTACTATTAGTAACATTTGCCACTCCCGTTTGTGGTGCTAATGTTTGTTACTAGTCACAGGAATTAACTAGTAACATTTGCGACGTCGCATTTGCAAGAACGTTTGCCACACTACTCTGGTAGAATGCCTGCCTTGGTAGCGCTACGCGCTACCTAGGCAGGCGTAATAGTAGCGTGCTAGCCTACAACGCGCAGGTCCGGGATTCGATTCCCGGTTAGGGTCTAACAATTTTCACTAGATAAAACCCACTGTTTTATAACCCAATATAGTCACTAATGACCGAGCTGTTGATTCGACTTTAAATAAATAAACTAAAAAAATAACTACTTTTTTATCATTTTAGAGAGAGAATATTTCAATACTACAAACTACTAGTCTTTTGAATATCTTTTGAATATTAACACCCGAACTAAATAATTAAATACAGTTGGTTAGAAATAGATTCAGAGGAAACTAAAGAATTTTAGGCAATAATATTATAAAACTGTTTTTATAGTAAAAACTGTGAGTTAATTTTTAAAAATGTTTAGAGGAAGACCTTTTAAATGAATTGGTTGTTATAAATTTTGACCCGTTGTAATACCATAAATTATGCGCGTTTAAATATAATTTAGTTTATTAATCAGTGCATTAATCCATAAGACACCTATTTAAAATCAGCAATGTACGGAGTACACAAAAGAAGGCAATAATAAAAATTATCAGTTCTGAAGTGGGATATTTTAAAGTTGTTGTTGTTTGTGTGGTCATCAGCTGAAAGGCTGGTTTGAACCCCCAGAAGGTTTACTAAGTAAACCGAAAATAAATGGAAATTACTTTTGCCTTCCTCACTAAGTGAAAGAGTATGCCTATCAGCATGCCAGACTCTCTGCAAAAGATTTATTTTCCACCCTGTAATTGACACCTTCACTTCATTCACAACAGGGTCTGGCTGTATAACGAAATGCATTACTCTCAGAGGAGATAACACTGACTAGTGTCTTTTACACCTCTACCTCTTCTGTTCTTAAATGCTTCAGTCACATAATTGACTGATCGTTTGATAAGAAACAGAACTACGTTTGTAGCCCTGGAACTAGCAGATTGAGAGCAAACAATTTAGCACTCCACCTGCCTGTTATGGGCAAAATTTTGAAGTTATCTCCTTAGAGTTAATACCTAAGAATAAGACTTAGAAGCAGAGTCCTCTAATATTTGATTTACTTGATATTTTTATAGAAAAGGTGAAACAACAATTAACTCGGAGAATATAAAGTTTTGAAATATTTCTATATCGAGTTACATTCTATTGAACATTTTATTTTATAAATTTAATTGACATATCAGTTTCACTGTCAGCTTAAAAGCACTAATTTAGAACACCCTCTTGCGTCGATTATAATTAAAACATAAATTTATTTTTGTCTGTTTAAACAAAATATCCGGATCAATATAAATATTAGCTAAAATGTTAATTAAATTAATGTGAGCACGTTTCTGATATACAGTTTGAAAAATAATAAAAATTTGTAAAAAATGTTATCATGGAATACGTATAAATAAATGAAAAATATTTGTTTTCTATCTATTTTATTACAGTTATTATCGCTGCATCACCACCAGTGACCAATTAAAAATAATACGCCTACAAAATTGTTGGCTTCGCTCAAAACAAAAATGTTTGAACACAAAGTTTTTCCTTTACTTGTTAATTAGCATCCACACACCCCAGACAAGAGTCGTGTGATATCTTGAAAGTTGCTTGTGACTTGAAGTGTTATTTTGGTGCAAAACGTTTGGAACTTAACCTCCACCAGTAGTTACTTTTCTACTTAATTAACTCTCAATCAAAATTTTTATTTAAAAAAATAGTTTTGGGACACATATGTCCAGCTCTTTGGAGCAGCGGCAGAGAGTAATTTAAAATCGATCAAAGCCTTTCAGTTAAAATTTTTCTAAAAATAAAAATTCTTTAATTACCTACTTATTAATTTAATATTTTATTTTAATTTAATTTTAATAAAAATCTGGTGGTTTTTTATAAATTTTCTATAACTTTAGTTCTTTCCTACTTCTAACGTAAAATGCATACTAAGGCTGTAATTTTAAAATCTCATTTTTGTACTGATTTTAATGACCAGAATACAGAAAATCACTAAATGACGCTAAACTATAGAAAAAGTGTTTTAAATTGAAGTTGTGGTCTTTTGTTTTTTTATAACTTTAATTATACACCCGTTAACAAAAAAATGTTTATTATGGCCGTAATCTTAAAAAATTAAAAACTTTTTACCACGAGAGTACAGTGCTCCAAGAATTTCAGTAAACATGGCGCTTAACCTATTTTGTAAAGCATAAAAATGAAGGAAATGAGGGGATTTAAAGTTTTTGAAAGGAGCCGTTTTTGAAAATATTGCACGAATAAACACTGCTTCTGGTTGAAGGTTCTCTAGTGGTAACTAACTTAAATTTTATATTTCATTTTTGTGGGATATTCCGTTCTTAAAATATTTTGTTTACAAACAAACACACACACAAACACACACACACACACACACACACACAGAGGAATCACTGAAAACATTTTTTTGTGTTCAGTGGCTTTGTAAACTACCTATTCAGTGAAAAATCGATTTCGAAACCTGAATGAAAACAGTACAAATAAATAATTTTTAAAACTTATTATATATTAATAATAATAATAATAATTAAATAATTTTAATTAATTATTTTTTAAATTCTTTTTCACTTTTTTTTAGTTTCTAAATTCGGTTTTTTCTCTGGTACGTTTTTTATGTTAGAAATGAAACCCTTCCAACGATTCCAATCTTCTAACAGTAAAAGAACTAGCCGCCTTATTCCGTAGCAGGTTTGCGATTCACTCTATAAATAATCCAATCACTTACCCCTTTTTTGTTTTTGGTTTAAAATCCAAATGTTCTGCAATTACTGCCAATTCAGACGGTGAAGGATGAAATGATTTTTGTAACGTATGAAAATATGCCGTGCCTGAATGGGATTCGAACCCAAGACCGCATGATGAGCGGCGAGCACTTACCCCGTGACCTAGGTTTAAAGAACTGCCTAATCGTATGACGTTAAAAGTGAAAACGGAGAAATTAAATTTTGGTCTGAACAGTAGTCATAACATATTTCGAACATGAGAATGTACTACTTCGTAATTTTTCTCATAGGAGCAAAATTCCCGGCTGTCCGTTTAATATAAATTTTAACATCAAATGTGAAAATTGTGCCGCTCGATGTACAGTACTGAACCAAAAATCAAAGACAATAAAAAAAGTTTGTGTAAAGCAAGAAATTTGAAAACAAACTATCAAGATGCAAATATGAAACAGTAAAATTCTTTAAAACTTTTCCAAAAGATTTTTTTAATTTACACAGTTACTAATACTAATAAAAGTATCTGTTCAGTCGCTGAACAAAAAATAAATATTTTCAATAAATTGCCAAGTAAAAGTAAAATTTTACCCTCAGATGTACAATAAATCAAAAAGTTGTGATTTAATATTGAATATATTTGTTCGATTGTTAACGTGTTTATTTAATTAAAAGATAAAGGTAGGTCTAACATTTCTGGTATTTTAGGTATTTGCAATATCATTTTGTACAAGCAAATAAAAATTGAAATGTTATTCAACTGGAACGAAATGAAATTCATCATCTCTTCAATTGAGTTATCAAAAATTATACTTTTGTTTCATCAAATTTTTCGACAACATTAAAATTATTTATGTCAGTGGAGAGCAAACGAAATTTCTACGAGACAATGCTTAATCCTAGAACCCCACTTTGTTATCTATTAACATTAATTCTACACTGAAGTAGGTCTACTGGATACCCCAAGAATGAAATAATTTATGCTTATAATTAGAAAACATAATATTATTTAAAAAATCTGGTGTGAAACAATCACACAAACTTTCTCTTGCTAATGCAAATATTGTACAATATAATCTAACATTAGTAATAAAACATTAAAAAAAATCTGGTGTGAAACACTCACACAACCTTCTCTTGCCAATGCAAATGATTAATAATAAACCTAACATTATTAATAAAATATGAGAAATAAACAAAAACTAACCTCAAAAACATAACCTTATTTTAATCATGAGTGAATGACGCAAAATGACAATCGAACTCAGTTTGGCTTAAAAATACGGAAAATCACGTTTTCACGCTAAACTAGGCTCTGTAGAGAAAAATGCTTTAAATAAAAGTTGTAGATCTTTTAATTTTCTATAACTTTTATTATATACACTTTTGTCGTAAAATGCATACTAAGACCGAAATGTTAAAAAACTTGATTTTTCTCACGTTTTCGTGAGAAAAAAAACAGAAAATCGCAAATTACCGCTAAACTAAGCGTTATACAAAAAAATGTTTGAAACAAAAGTTGTAGGTTTTTAAATTCTCTACAACTTTTATTATATAAGTTTTTGCGCTAAAATTTATATTAAAGCCGTAATCTTAAAAAAACAACGTTTCTACGTGAAAACAGCCTCACCGAGAATTTCAGCAAACATGGCGCCTACCCTATCTTGTAGAGAATAAAAAATTGAGTAAAATAGGCGATTTTAAAAAAAATCGTAGGACCAGTTTTTGAGAAAATCGCAAAAAACTGAAAAATTATACGAATAAACTACTACTTCCGGTTTACCGATTTTGATGAAAATGTTTGTGTCGGGTTCGGTAGTGGTATGTAACTTAAGTTTCAAGTTTCAAGTTCGTACGATGTTCCGTTCTTGAGATATTCTGTTCACACACAGACACACAGACACACAGACACACACACACACACACACACACACAGACACACACACACACACACACAGACCAATCGCTAAAAACATGTTTTTTGGGTTCAGGGGGTCTGAAAACGTATAGATCCGGTGAAAACTCGATTTCGAAAAATCGACATGAAAACAATACTTTCCTTCCTATATATTCATATAGGCAAGAGAAAGTAATAAACAAAAACACTAACCTCAATAAATATAACCTAATTTTAATCATGAGTGAAAGACCCAAAATGAAAATCAACCTCAGTTGGGCTTAAAAATACGGAAAATTACTCTTTCACGCTAAACTAGGCTCTGTAGAAAAACATACTCTAAACAAAAGTTTAGATCTTTTAGTTTCTTAAAAATTTGATTACATAAATATTTGTCGTAAAATGCATACTAAGTCGAAATCTTAAAACAATCGATTTTTCACACGTTTTCGTGAGAAAAAAAAACAGAAAATCGCTAACTACCGCTAAACTAAGCGTTATACAAAAAAATGTTTGAAATAAAAGTTGTAAGATTTTATATTGACTACAACTTTTATTATATAATTTTTGCGCTAAAATGCGTTCTTCCAAGGAAGAACGCGTGTTTGTTATGTGTATTATTATACACATGCTAGTATGTTATAGTTTAACATGTGTCTAGGCACTGGTTACAAGTCCCCTTAAGAAAGAATCACGGAATAAAGTATATAGAATATTAAATATGTGTCACTGTGCCATTATATGGTGTTTTGACAATAACAGATTTTTGTATGTAGTCGTAGATTATTACCTACGAGTGTCCTATTAGATTTTATTTTTTTATTTCACTATTGTGAAATGTGTTGGCATTGCATTTGTAAGATTTACTCGCTGTGTAAGTCTCTACCATAAACATGTGTTCTTCCTTGAAAAAAACCATTGCTGACACAATATAACGAAACGACTACTATCAGACACTAATTCTTGACTGGAATATTTTAACTGTCTTAGGTAGTTGGCCTTGAGTACGCTGTTGCCAACATACCGATTGGGGAACAGAAAATTTACCGATGTATTACTTCTATCTTCTTATAATCAGGGTTGCGTCCTTAATAAAACACCCGTTACTTTTTGTGTGTTGACTCATATAGAAACAACCCAGCTTTTCATTAAGTCAGTTATTTTTTTTACAACGTGAAGCAAGTGTGATTATTTAGTCTTCGTTGGTTAAATCCAGGTTTGAACTTAATGTAGTAGGATACGAGAATAGCAGAACCTTATATACTGGTTACAGTACAAGTTCCTGATTGTAAATACTACATTATTTTTAGTTAAGTTCAGTTTTCAGTTTTAGTCTTAAGTTTATAATACCATTTTATAAACAATTTAGGGTACCCAGTCAAATTGTGATTGACTAGTTATAATCGTAATGACTCGCCGCTTCCGTGTTTTACCTCAGAGGGGTAGGTGGATCGAAGTTCATAAGTAGATCAGAATCATGGAAGTGCGTGCGCTGCGCGCCCGCACTTTGCCACAAGGTGAAGTTCGGCCACCAAAGGGTTTGGGTGGATCACAATATTTTGTAGTTTGAAGATTTGAAAGTTTAAACATGATGTTTGAAGTTCATACACTTTTTCGGTACGATGCACCGTTTAGGAGATAAAAAGTACTACCCCCTAAATTTTTATGTAATTTTGAACGCTAAATAATATACCGTTGAAAGATTTTTATATTCTGAAAATTTCAAAATTTTAAGATTTTTGTTTGGTTGTAGTAACCACAATTTACCGTAATTAATTAATAAATTTCTTTTAAGTTTAAAAAGTAGGTAAATTTTGTTATTTATTAATAACCAAACTTCAAAAGAATCTGGAATAAATGTTAAAATTCTTTATATATTTAAAAAGAATCCTTTCTAATACAATAAACGCGCAATTTGACAATTTAAATTGATGTTGTACAATTTATTCCTTTATAATTTTAACGTGAGATAAAACTATTAAACATTATTCACAGTAAGTTTGTGTTAAATTGAAATAATGACTAATGAAATAATGAGATAGGGAAGTCCATTACATATTTTGTTGTGGGCTGGACTCCCACACAAAGTTTGACCACAGCCTCTCACACCCTGCGTGTGGCCTTGGTATCATATAATATTCAATAAATTTTAATTACGCACCGTAAAGAGAAAATTACTTAAGTAATAGTTTGCGTATAACTTTGGAAAACTTCTATATAAAAACAATTAAACGATTAAAGGGAGAACTGAAATGAAAATATTAAGCCCTTAATACTCAGTCACATAACTATAATTTTTGCCCATAACAGGCAGGCAAAGTGTTAAATTACTTGCACTCGATCTGCTAGTTCCATGGCTACAAAAGATAGTTCTATTTCTCATCACATGGTCAGCCAATTATATGTCTGAAGCATATAAGAACAGAAGAGGTAGAGATGTAAAAGACGCTAGTCAGAGTTATCACCTCTGAGATTAATGAATTTCATTATACAGCCAGACCCTGTGGTAAATGAAGTGAAGGTCTCATTTACAGGGTGGAAAGTAGATTTTTTTTGAGGGTCTGGCATGCTAATAAGCATACTTGTCGACTCAGTGAGGAAAGCATCAGTAAACCACCTCACTCCTCGTTTTACTTAGTAAAGCATCTGGAGGTTCAAACCAGCCTATCGGCTGATCACCTACACAAAATTAGATCGTAATCAACAAATTAATATTTGTATAATTTTTACCCAAAGTTAAAATAAATCTCACCTTTCAATACCATTCATTGAATCTTAAATGAATTCCAGAACGTCTCTAGTCTACTTTTATTGGAATGTGATGTTTCATGACTAAAAAAACTTTTTTACTTTCTCTTGCCTATATGAATATATAGGAAGGAAAGTATAGTTTTCATGTCGATTTTTCGAAATCGAGTTTTCACCGGATCTATACGTTTTCAGACCCCTTGAACCCAAAAAACATGTTTTTAGTGATTGGTCTGAATGTGTGTGTGTGTGTGTGTGTGTGTGTGTGCGCGCGTGCGTGCGTGCGTGTGCGTGCGTGTGTGTGTGTGTGTGTGTGTGTGTGAACTTAATATCTCAAAAACGGAACTTTGTACGAACTTCAAACTTGATACTTAAGTTACATACCACCACCGGACCCGACACGAACATTTTCATCAAAATCGGTCAACCGGAAGTAGTAGTTTATTCGTATAATTTTTCACTTTTTTGCGGTTTCCTCAAAAACTGCTCCTACGATTTTTCTTTTAATCGCCTGGTTTACTTACCTTTTTATGCTCTACGAGATAGGGTAGGCGCCATGTTTGCTGAAATTCTCGATGAGGCTGTTTTCACGTAAAAAAATAGTATTTTTTAAGATTACGGCTTCATTATAAATTTAAGCGCAAAAAGTTATATAATAAAAGTTGTAGAGAATTTAAAAACCTATAACTCTTATTTAAACATTTTTTTTGTATAACGCTTAGTTTAGCAGTAATTAGCGATTTTCGGTTTTTTTCTCACGAAAACGTGTGAAAAATTTATTTTTTTCAGATTTCGGCCTTGGTATGCCTTTTACGAGAAAAGTATAACAATTAATTTTATAGGAAATAAAAAAATCTACAACTTTTACTTATAGCATTTTTCTCTACAGAGCCTAGTTTAGTGTGAAAGAGTGATTTTCCGTATTTTTAAGCTGAACAGAGTTCGATTTTCATTTTGCGTCTTTCAGTCATGATTAAAATAAGGTTATATTTTTAGAGGTTAGTTTTTTGTTTATTTCTAATGTTTTATTACTAACGTTAGGTTATATTGTTAATTATTTGCATTGGCAAGAGAAAGTTGTGTGAGTGTTTCACACCAGATTTTTCTTATTAAAATAAATAAGAAGTAATCGTGTGACAGATAAAATTTTCTTTCTTCGCTTGATGTGCCATCTAATGTGTTTTTTATTGTGTTGTTTGGGCTATCAAGTGTGTTCATCACAATAAGAAATGCGTTTTTCAGTTATTTTGTGCAATGTAATGTGTTTTTGTTAGGCTGTCAAATGTTTTCATTACAATAAGCAAAATATGCGCTATTTAGTTATTTTGTGCAATCTAATGTTTTTATTGTATTCTTTTGGCTGTCAAATTTGTTCATTCCGTACCTCTGTAGTGTGTGCGCTTGCACGCGTGAGTGTCTGTGTGTGAATAAATATCTCAAAAACAGAATATTGTACGAAGTTAAAACTTGGAACGTTAGTTACTACTTTGGGATTTGACACGAACATTATCATCAACATCAGTCAACAGTAGTAGTTTATTCGTGTTTTATATTTTTCACTTTTTTGTAATTATCTCAATAAAGGCTTCAACATTTTTTTTAAATCGCCTTATTTATTAAATTCTTTGTGCTCTTTAAGACAGAATTGGTGCCGTATCTGTTGAAATTCTTTGGGTCTGTATTATTGACGTAAAAAATTGTTTTTGCATTTTAGAGCAAAAGTGGATATAATCAAAGTTGTAGAACATTAAAAACCTACAACTTTTATTTCAAATATTTTTTCCCAATCCAAATCTAGAATTAAAAAACGGGAAATTTTACGATTGCAGCCTAAGACAAAAGTGTTTAAGGCATTTATGAACAAATATGTATAAATCAAAGTTATAAAAAATAAAAAAAATTTCATAATTTTATTCAAACTTTTTTTCTACAAAGCTTAGTTTACCATCAGGTAGTTATTTTGCAGATTTTTAGTTCTACTGAGGTTGATTTTCGTTTTGCGTCATTCACACATGATTAAAATTATGTTATATTTTTAATTGTTTCAATTAGCAAGAAAAAGTCGTGTGATTGTTTTACACCAGATTTTTTATTTAATTTTTAATCCCGGTTAACAATAAGTTGTAACGTAGGTAAAACTTATTAGGTTTCATGATGAACAATAGATATCTGATCATTTTATATTTTAAAAATTTATCTCTCTGGTCTATTGTTAGTTTGTTTTCAACGGTTTCACAAAATTTGAATTTGGTTTTATAATGTTTCTTTCTCTTTGGTTAAATTATATCAGAAATCAGGTCACGTGATATAGATGGCTGTGTTTGATTGGCTGCCTCCTTATGGTTGGCTTATCTCGCTCGTGTGTGAACGACTGAATTATGCCAATTATTTGTTTGTTTTTACTTCCTCTTGCCTATTTAAGTATTCATAGTAAAGAAAGTATTGTTTTCAAGTCGATTTTTTGAAATCGAGTTTTCACCGGATCTACACGTTTTCAGACCCACTGAACCCAACAAACATAATTTTAGTGATTGGTATGTGTGTGTTGAATGAAATATCACAAGAAAGAGAAGTTGTACGAAGCTGAAACTTGAAACTTAAAGGTGCGGTTTCGTTTGTGCGATCACCGCATGCGATTACTGCATGCGACTGACGCATAGGTCGGGTAGTTTCGTTTGTGCAGTGGAACGTGCAATCCAACTGCACGTCCGGGTTAACCGAAACCCGGGTTACCCGAAACGTCAAAAATACTCAGTATTTTAAATGTAATTTTTCTGCAAATAACTGTAATAAAAACAATAAATAATAACTACTGTAAATTGTAGTTTAGTATCAAAATACTGTTTAAGCAAATTGAACTGTAAATTATAGCACTTAATGTATGCCTACATGATATTCAGCACTGTAGACAGGATTTTTACCGATAACATGAGTATTTCCTTGGAGCGGTAGCCTACTACTAGGCCTTCTGTTTATTTTGGCTACATCACCTTTGCTGCGAACAGTCAATTAGTACTGGTATTGTGGTTGAATGGGTACGGTTGTGTCTTGGCCTTAATGTTGTTTTCATCTCGTTTTGTGACTAATTAGTGTTATACTGGTAGTGGAAGTGAAATTATATTTAACAATGTCGTGTAAACGTATAAACGCGTGGTCAAAACCATCGAATCCGACGCCCACTCTTGTACTTTTAGTTAACTATGGCGGGACATTTCGTTAAGAAAACGAATGGAAAATAAAAACCAAAAGAAAATTTCTGACTTTTCAAAAAAAGAATTGAAATGTACGGAAAATATTTTACAATTAAATCGTACGAATAAAAGTTTTAGGACACAGTAATATTTTTTTACAATAAAACACCGATTTCTTGTTATTTAAAAAACCCAGCTTATCCGAAATCGGCTCACCCCAATTATTTCGGATTAGCCGGAGTTTACTGTATCTATTAGACGATGAAAGCAATTTTAAAGGATCAAACAGTTGTAGCTTTTCTGCAGCTAACTCAATGAGTTTTGCGTTATCGTCTTTGGAAAAACTCATTTTCAACTTCCAGACGCATGCGACTACTGCAGGTGACTGGTTCCCAAAGCAGTCGATGCAGCCGAAGCATGCGATCTCTTGCATCGGACGCATAAACGGAACCACTTCTTAAGAAATACATTTGATGAGTAATGGCAGTGACGCATGCAGTAATCGCATGCAACGATCGCAAAAACGAAACCGCACCTTAAGTTAGGTACTACTAGAGGACACGACACGAACATTTTCATCAAAATCGGTCAACCAGAAGTAGTAGTTTATTTTCTGTAATTTTTCACTTTTTTGTGATATAATAAAAAACGGCTCCTACGATATTTTTTTTTAAAATCGCCTCATGTACTACATTTTTATTCTCTACATGATAAGGTAGGCGCCACGTCTGCTGAAATTCTTTGGAAGGCTGATCTTTCGTAAAAAATAGATTTTTTAAGATTGCGGCCGTAATATTCACTTTAGCGCAAAAGTGTATACATAATAATAGTTGCTAAAATTTTAAAACCTACAACTTTCAATTCAAACATTTCTTTGTATAACACTTAGTTTAGCGGAAATTAGTAATTTTCGGTTTTTCTTTCATGAACATCTGTAAAAAACGAATTATTTATGATTTCAGCCTTTGTATGCATTTTACGACAAAAGTGTATTTCCCAAATTTATAAGAAAATTAAGAGATTTATAACTTTTATTTTGAGCATTTTTCTCTACAAAGCCTAGCTTAGTGTGAAAGAGTGATTTTTCGTATTATTAAGCCAATTTGAGGTTAATTTTCATTTTTCATCATTCACTCATGATTAAATTAAGGTTATGGTTTTTGAGATTAATTTTTTTTGTTTATTTCTAATGTTTTATTACTAATATTAGGTTATATTGTTCATTATCTGCATTGACCAGAGAAAGTAGTGTGAGTGTTTCACACCAAATTTTTTAAAAATATTTTCAACGATTAACGACACAAAAGGAAAGATGGATGTGTGGTTAAAATTTTTAATGACAAAATTAAGGTTGTAATGATGTAAATTTATATATTTAAAAATAAAACAGTTTTTAATGTTTTAGGAATGTTAAAGGTTTGATGTAAGCTGGATTTAAATTAATTTGTAATTTTCATTGTCTAATTGTCGGTTACAGGGTTAGAATCTTACAGGATGAAATAGTTGGAATTTTATTAGGTGATAATTTGGGTAATGCGTAACAAATGAAAACTGTTAGTTTTTTTGTAATATATTTCGTTGTTACATTCTGCGGATGTGCTCAAGTGTACAAGAAAATAAAATGTATAAATAGTTATACCTATCGTGAATTGAAAAATTGGTGTGAAACACTCACACAACTTTCTCTTGCCAATGCAAATAATGAACAATATAACCTAAACATTAGTAATAAAACATTAGAAACAAACAAAAAAAACTAACCTTAATAAACATAACCTAATTTAAACATGAGTGAAAGACCCAAAATGAAAATCAGTCTCAAGTTTGGCTAAACAAATAGGGGAAATTTCTCTTTCACGCTTAACTAGGGTCTGTACAGAAAAACGTTATAAATAAACGTAGTAGATCTTTCAATTTCCTATAAATTTTATTATATAGACTTTTATAGTAAAATGCATCTTAAGGCTGAAATCGTAAAACAATCTATATTTTACACGTTTTCGTGAGAAAAAAAAGAAAATCGCTAAAATTACGCTAAACTAAGCGTTAAACAAAAAATTGTTTGAAATAAACGTTGTAGGTTTTTAAATTCTCTACAACTTTTATTATATATATTTTTGCGCTAAAATGCATATTAAAGCCGCAATCTTAAAAAAAACAATTGTTTACGTGAAAACAACCTCTCCAAGAATTTCAGCAGACATGACGCCTACTCTATCATGTAAAGCATAACAAATTGAGTTAAAGAAGTGATTTCAAGAAAATCGTAGGAGCCGTTTTTGAGAAAATTGCAAAAAAGTGAAAAATGACACGAAGAAACTAGTACTTCCGGTTGACCGATTTTAATGAAAATGTTTTTGCCGGGTCCGGTAGTAACTTCTAACCTAAGTTTCAAGTTTCAAGTTCGTACGATGTTTCGTTCTTGAGATATTCTCTTGACAAACACACACACACACACACACACACACACACACACACACACACACACACACAGACCAATCGCTAAAAACATGTTTTTTGGGTTCAGGGGGTTTCAAACCGTCTAGATCCCGTGAAAACTCGATTTCGAAAGATCGACATGAAAACAATACTTTCCATCGTATATATTCATACAGGCAAGAGAAAGTAAAAATAAAAGAAAAATAAATATTATATAATAAGGGATATACCCTTATTGGCCCTTATTGATATGCCCTTATTGGCATTATGAAAAGTAGACAATGAAGATCATGGAGTGTTCACAAATTGATTGGTTAACCGGCAATAGTTCTTTAGTAAATTCAATTAAATAATGATTGTAATCAGTATTTGATTGAGTGACATGTTGAAATATATACATTAAAATTACAGTTATTACACCAGTATTGTTTATTATTTTAAATTAAAATCAAGTTACTATTAAAATTGTCAGTGTTTGTTGACACGATTAATTCAACCATTGTAATTCGATATTTTGACAATTATTCAGAAATCAATTAATTCTACAGTACTAAAATTATTATAAATAATGTGAAATTTTGGATTTATTTGACGAGTGATTCTTTTAAGAGTATGAAATATTGAAGGATGTTACAATTAAAAATTAATTTATATCAATAATAAAAAATAAAGAAAGATTACTTCAATTTTGATTTATGGTGTGCTGTACCGTAGTTAAATTTCGACTTTCGGGATACTGTAAGTTTTGCGTATAAACTACAGATGTTCCCGGTAATTTTTAACACGTTGAACGAAAAGTACAGTTGTAAACTGTACATTGTAAACTTAAACATTACATTGGAATTATTTGCTTTAGATAATATTATTTTTTATAAATAATTCTGATGTTCAGAACTAGAAAACTTAAATGTAGTTAATTATGTACTACATAAATAATTTTTAATGTAATGTTAAAAAAATGGTAATTAAATAATAACATCACACGACCACAAATGTTTTTATTTAATTACTACCACCTGTGAAATGTAATGTCACAGAAAACAACGGCAAAATAATTGCTAGGAGGTGTGGTCTGATTGAACCTTTCTTAGCAACGATTTTCTGGTGCCATTATACGAGGTGCGGCTATTAAATTACGTGACTGACATTGTAAAAAAATTTATTTTTATTTTATTCATGATCACTTATTGTCACCGTCAATATACACTCCTTTTCTATCCTTACAACGCTCCATGCGAATTTTCCATTGTTGGAAACAATGCTGGAAGTCATCTTCTGACAGCTCCTTCAAGACACGTGCCGCTTTCTCTTTTACACCTTCTACAGACTCACATCTTGTCCCTTTTAATGCAGATTTCACCTTAGGGAACAGATAGAAGATAATAACATGTGATGAAACGTGGTTTTTTACTTATATTCTGGAAATGAAGCACCAATCCGTCCACTGGAAGAGCCGAACTTCACCGAGAGCTAAAAAATCTCGAATGAGCAAGTCAAAATTTAAAGCAATGATGATTGTTTTTTTTATATTCATGGGATTGTGTACCTTCACTTGGTTCCTGAAGGTCAAACAACTAATCAATATTACTACCTTGAGGTACTTTCTAAACTAAGTCAAAGAGTAAGGAGAAAACGCCCCGAAACGTGGAAGGATAAATTACGGGTTCTCCTCCAAGACAATGCGCCAGCTCATTCCGCGTTATCTGTCAAGAGGTTTCTAGCCAAGTACAGCATCCAAGTGTTAGAACATCCACCTTATTCACCAGATCTTGCACCATGTGACTTCTACCTGTTCCCTAAGGAGAAATCTGCATTAAAAGTGACAAGATTTGAGTCTGTGGAAGGTGTAAAAGAGAAAGCGATACGCGCCCTGAAGGAGCTGACAGAAGATGACTTCCAGCACTGTTTCCAACAATGGAAAATTCGCATGGAGCGTTGTAGGGATAGAGAAGGAGTGTCCATTGAAGGTGACAATAAGTGATTATGTATAAAATAAAACTGAAATTTTATACAACGTCAGTCTCGTTATATAATAGCCACGCCTCGTATTTTATGTAATATCTCCAGCCTTCTCCGTCGTGTTAGTTTTTTTTTTGTTAACACTCAAATTGGTATAAAAAAATGGTACGCCTATAAGTTTAAATTTAAATTTTGTCTGGTTTTTATTTTGGTAGTAACAATGTAGATAACGCACTATTTAATACACTGCAATACAATGCACTAGTGCATTGTAATGCACTAGTAATACAATACATAATATTATTTTAGAAAACTTTTATAATGTCAAATTATTTTATTACAGTTTTTACAAAGAAGTTCATTATGAAATATCTAATATAAATTGTATTAAAATGCATTGTGCTTTATTAATTATTGTGCAAAAATGGACCATTTATATAAATATGTGCAGAAAATGTTGCCAACATACTTTCAAACTACTGTAATAGAAATCGGTTTTATAAATACTCGTAGCACTTTTAAAAATAATGGAATTAATTAGTGTTGTTTTAAATGGTACTATGATTAAATTTTCTATTGGTGCAATTATTATAATCAATTTTATAAATTACTAAAACGTAAAATAAAATTTAATCGATAAATTGGATTCAAATTAATTAGTCACACTATATATTCTATTTTAAATGAACCGTAAACCTGTTACTTTTTATAAACTACGTTTATTTACTAGTTAAAATACGTATAATAATTATAATTCTAAATTCACTAATATAATGGTAATTAAAATTACTACGTATATTGTAATAATTAATTTCTAAAAAATAAAATAACCGATTTATTTTAAATACAACAAAAGTATACACTAAAATTTATTATAAAAAAGAAATACATATAATTATACCTGTATTTAATACGGTTTGAAATAGATGATTTTCCGGTCTAAAAATGCGATCAGTTTTGTAATTTTTAACAGAATTATTAATAAAATTTAAGATAAATATGTTAAAATGATTTTTGAAAAAATATCAATGTAAAAAATAATTGTAAAAACTAAAATTACACACCAAAAACTTCTAAACACTACATAAAAAATACAAATCTTGGTAATACTCCTAGTAAAACTACCAATTAGATTAAAAAAGAATTTTTAAAAGTTACGTAAAAACTTTTAACTTTACTTGTTTATCTCATTCCTATTTTTATTTAAGTAACATTCGACTCGAAAACAACTCAAGATATTCAACTTATCAGTTTTCTTAAACGAAAATTAGAAATAGAAAATATAGAAATTGTTTTACCATTACTTTTTTAAAACGGACATTAAGTAAATTTTATTGATCTAAGAAAACGATGTTATAATAACGAAATATACTTTTAAAATATTATTGATTCATTTTTTAAAACAAATGAAAAGTATTTAATTTTAGAAGACAACTCAAAAACTTTTAAATATTTTTTAAAAATATACAACAACCTCGACAATCAAAATTAATTAGAATCAGGACCAGTTGAGATTATAGGAAAAAATAAACTAAAAAAAAACACTTACAAGCCTTTCTCTTGCCAATGTAAATAATGAACAATATAATGTTCAATTGTTAGTCGGCCTAATCTGTGTAAAATGAAAAACAAACCTAATTTTAGTCATGAGTGATAAACGCAAAATGAAAATCAACCGTTGTAGAACTTATAAGTACAGAAATTCACTAATTGACGCTAAACTAAAAACAATTGATTTAAAAGTTTAATTTTTTTAATTTTCGATAACTTTAGTTATGTATATTTTTTCCCTGAAATGGATATAAAAGCCACAATCTTAAAAAAAAACATTTTTACCACGAGGTCACAGCTCCCTAAAAATTTCTACAGACACTGCAACAAGCCGTTTTCGAGAAAATTGTATAAAATGGAAAATTTTACGAATAAAGAATTACTTTTTGTTGACCGATTTCGATAAAAATGTATGTGTCGGGTGTCCTCATGGCACTTAACTTACGTTTTAAGTTTCAACTTTTTAGACTATTCCAATCTTGATATATTTTGTTTACAGAAACACACCCACACTAATCGATAAAAACATGTTTTATGTTTCAGGGGCCCGAAAACGTTTATTTTCGGTGAAAACTCGTTTTCAAAAAATCAACATGATAACAATAATTTCCTTCCCTATATATTTATACAGGACATGAGAAACTAAAAATATCTAAATTTCATATTACTTCCAGAATATTGGAATGGTGTTGGCTACGTGTGTATAATTAAATGAATAATTATAATACAATACAATACCAATAGACTTGAAAAAGTGGCTACGTTCACTAAGTTCACAGATACTGAAAATCTTCATTTAACAGACGAAAAAATCGTTAATCGTGCCCGATTCTGCTAAAGATCCAGAAGTAACTGATAAATATGTAACACGCATCGAATTATTTTATATCAGAAGCATCAAAAGCGCAGGAAAATCAAAAATTCACTACAGTACGTAGAGTAGCACAACAAGGTTACGCACAAAGAAGTCATGTTTATGAGGTGCTGGCAAAATATTGCGTGATTACGCGGCTTTTTGCATTTCAAACAATAAGTTTTTTGGAAAAATATTGAAAAATCTACCATAATGTACAAAACCTCCTCACCAATTATTTTCTAATTATTCACCAATTATTTTACGTGGGATTAATGTTTTAGAGTAGAGACCAAAGGGGAGGAGAGTTGTTGGGAAGCCACGCAAGAGATGGCAATAATTCAATAATTTTGTGTAATTCCTTGAAATTGCTAATGATCTAAAATTAAGTTCCAGTACAAACAACTTGGTTATATTCGATTTACATTTTCATCAACGTTGTTTATCATTCTTTTCAATTTAAATTTTTTTAGAAGTCTATTAAAACTAACTTTTTATTATAAGATTATTTAAAACACGTTTTTTGCTTTTTCTCGATACAGGAAATGACAGTATTGTTTTCATGTCGAGTTTCGAAATTGAGTTTTCACCGGATATACACGTTTTCATGACCTCTGTAACAATTGGTGTGTGTTAACGTAAGTAAGCTAAAACTTGAAACTTACGTTATATACCACTGCAGGACCCGACACGAACATTTTCATCAAAATCGGTCAACTGGAAGCACTAGTTTATTCGTGCGATTATTTCACTTTTTTGCGATTTTCTCAAAAACGACGATTACGTTTTTTTTTAAATCGCCGAATTTAATAAAAAAAATTTATGCCCTACAAGGTAGGGTAAGCGCTATGTCAACTGAAATTTTTGAGGGGCCTTTGTTCTCGTGTTAAATTTTTTTTTCTAAGACTGCGGCTTTAATATGCATCCTAGGGCAGAAAAGTATAATTAAAGTCGTAGAACAATAAAAAAAACCTACAACTTATATTCAAACATACTTTTGTACAACGTTTAATTAGCGACAAATTGTGACTTTCTGTATTTTTCCATCAAAATCGGTAAAAAAATGGGATCTTTTAAATTGCGGCCTTCATCACTTTACGACAAAAGTGTATAAATTAATAGTATAGAAAATAAAAAAAATTCTACAATTTTATTATAATTATTTTTTTCTATAGAGCTTAGTTTAGCGTCAATTACTGATTTTTCGTATTGTTAAGTTGAACAGATATAGATTTTCATGTTGTTTCTTTCACGCATGATTAAAATTAGGTTAATATTTTCATTTCACATTGTTACTAAAATTTAAATATAGCTTATATGTTTTATTATTTACATTGACAAGAGAAAGCAGTGTAAGTGTTTCATTCCTGATGTATTTTTTTTAAAACACGTTTTATACCTAAAAAGCGTTTAAACATTAGAAATCAAACTGGGGTTTCAGAGTTATGTACTTAATAAAAATTCATACCTTTCTCTTGAATTTACATACACGGCCAGTTTTACGCAGGAATTGTAAAGAAATTAGTTTCTAAATCAAATATTACGCTAAAATAAAATCTTACATTAAAATTTTATAATTTTGTTGCTGAACTTATTAAAAAAATGACATAAAATTTTGTGGTTTATGTAACTTAACTAAATATCACGATTCTACTTCTTTATTAAAAAAAAACCTAATTAAATTCAAAATCAATGAAAATAATTACAACAATATTAAGGCCTTCATTTCATACAGGGAATTTTAATAAAAGGTAACCAGAAAAATTTTCCATAATTTTTACTTAAATAAAATTTTCATCATTAACATCATCCTCATCAATACAGAATTATCACTTTACCTTTATCCATTTGCAAGTTTCTGGGATCAATTTTTGCATCTGAAAGAAGAGACAAAAAATGTTATGAACTTAACTTTTTCTCTTATTTTCTTTGGGAAAGGCTGGACAAACAAGGTTTTGGAGAGGAGGTTATTCTACAATAATCATCGATCCACAATCATTATAACAATTTTCATTCACCAATACCGACATAAATGTTATGTGGCATGCAATGTGTTTCACTAATCTAACTGATTAAGTTCTGTAATATTTTGTATCACAATTAATATTTGTTTAAAATCTCAACAAAGTTTAAAACATCAATAAACGATCGTTTTAGTTATCATTTTTATATTATATTTTAGTAATGATGCCTATTAAGTTTTAGTTTGTGCGTAGGTAATGAGATGAGGTGATATAATGATGAAAAATGAGCTAATCGGAAATCGAAATCGATACCCCTGGCATACAAACCAATTTTGTTAGCTACTTCATAAACAGACCAACCAAAATTATTTACTTCATTTTTATCTATTCGGGTAAAAATATCAAGATATACGAGGTGTGTTCAAAACATGTGGTGAATAATTTTATTATGAAGAAAGTAATAGAACTATTATGAATTCGAGGCTGTTTGTGAGTTTGTCAGTAAGTTAATAAATCCCCTGGCCGCGTTACGAACGCTCGGCAGGTTGAGGTTGATAGGAGGCCCGCTATTTTACTGCCTTAAGGCATGCAGTACCTTTTTTCAAGGTGACTCTCTAGGTTCTTCGCCCTTCCTGTCATTGGGAATTTCTTCCCATTCCGCCTTCAAGACCGTTGACCATTTTCGCCTTGTATCCCTAGGTAGAAGCCCTGACAAGGTGCTACTATCATGAGCCAGATGGACTTTGGTTTCGTATCGAAGAGCTACAAAGATCGTTGTATGTTTTTAATGAATTATACGAAAAAATATAATATCAACCTTTCCGTAAAAAAATCAAAGGTAATAGCATTCACTGGCAAATATCCAGATCTAAAATTTTGGTACATGATAGGGTGCTGAATCAAGTACTAAATTATTTAGGTTGTGTCATCGGCTTTGATCAAGATTTGGATATAGAGTAGAAAGTTGGCCAACTCCAAGCAGTGTGTGGCAATGTCAGCAGAAACCTTTGCAGGAAAACAAGAAGAGAAACTCAGATAAAATTTACGTGGTCCTACTCTATGGAAGTGAGTCCTGGATTAGTATCAGACCTCAAGAGAGTAGAGTACAGGTGGCAGAGATGCGATTCCTGCGAAGAACAAAGGGTTGCAATCGTAGGGACCAACTAAGAAATCAGGATATAAGAACGGAATTGGATGTTTACGACCTGAATGGAAAGATTACAGAATATCGAAATCGATGGAGGGAGCACGTAGACAGAATGCCTGAGGGAAAGATCCTCCTTAATGTTTTGCAATACAGACCGGAGCGGAGGAGAGATGTTGGGGGGGCACGCAAGAGATGGCAATAATTCAATAGTTTTGTTACTGTTGTGAGAGCTTAATCCTTGATTGTGAGAAAAAGACAAAGTAATGAGCTTACATCAAATCGAAAAATTAATCTCCTTTAAAGTACTCTTCTTGGCTAGCGGTTCACTTATCCCATGGGATTCCATGATCGGGATAATTTCTGGAAGACTTAATTGGAGTGTGCCATCAGCTGCTCTGTCCTGTCTTCTCTATGTCTGGAATGGTCTAAAATATTTTCCTTTTAGCATAGTTTTTATTTTTCGGAAGAGCCAGAAGTTGTATGGTGATAAATTAAGAGGGTAAGGTTGATGTGGACAGACAACGATCTTTCTTCGGCCTAATTCGTTGATCAAAAGCAAGGTGTTGCACAGGGAACAAATTTTTCAATCATTCGTTTTGTTTGCAAATATTGACAAATAAAATGCTTGGTACGGATCCGTACAAGATGTCCGTTTTTCAGTAAGCTCTCGAATATCAATCACCTGTTTGAACAAACTAGTTTGACACGTTTCCTTCTATTCTTGAGAAGGACTTTCCGACCGTGGCTCATTTCCGACTCATTTCCGCTTTTAAATTGGTAATATCACTTGTAAACAGTTTTCAGATTTCCCACATTATTGCCATACACTAATAATTTTAATATTTTAAGAGTTTCTTTGGCACTTTCTTCCAATTTTAAACAAAATATAATGTTAACGTGTAGAAACGTGTAGTTAACGTGTAAAATTTGTTATGCGTGACAAACGTGGTAAACATGATCTCACTCTTCTGGCTCTGGAAGTCCACTAATAAGTCATAACTTGTTTAAACTTAATTCTGGCGATCTCAAACAATCAGACTATGCAACTTATTACTTCAAATGGATGTAACATATGCAGTTGCTTCTCTAAAAATCCATTAACCGTATTCGTTATTACACCTTATATACAAATTTTTTGCAATTTATATTCATCCAAAAAATATGGTTTATCTTTTAGTTATACAAGGTGTGGCTATTGAATTACGTGACTGACGTTGTAAAAAAAATTATTTTTATTTTATACATATTCAATTATTGTCACCTTCCATGTACACTCTTTCTCTATCCCCTACAACACTCCATGCGAATCTTCCTTTGTTGGAAACAGTGCTGGAAATCATCTTCTATCAGCTTCTTTAGGACACGTGCCGCTTTCTCTTTTACAGCTTCCACAGACTCAAATCTTGTCCCTTTTAATGCAGGTTTCACCTTAGGGAACAGATAGAAGATAATAACATGTGATGAAACGTGGTTTTTACTGATGATCCGGAAACAAAGCGCCAATCCATGCGCTGGATGAGCCGAACTTCACCGAAAGCCAAAAAAGCTCGAATGAGCTAGTCAAAGTTTAAAGTAATGATGATTGGTTTTTTTATATCCATGGGATTGTGTACCTTCACTGGATTCCTGAAGGTCAAAAAATTTATTAATAATACTAGCTTGAGGTACTTTCTAAACTAAGTCAAAGAGTAAGGAGAAAACGCCCCGAAATACGGAAGGACAAATCATGGGTCCTCCGACAAGACAATGCGCCAGCTCATTCCACGTTATCTGTCAAGAGGTGTCTAGCCAAGTACAGCATCTCAGTGTTAGAACATCCACCTTATTCACCAGATCTTGCACCATGTGACTTCTACCTATCCCCTAAGGTGAAATCTGCATTAAAATTGACAAGATTTGAGTCTGTGAAGCTGTAAAAGAGAAAGCGGCACGTGTCCTGAAGGAGCTGGCAGAAGATGACTTTCAGCACTGTTTCCAACAATGGAAAATTCGTATGGAGCGTTGTAGGGATAGAGAAGGAGTGTATATTGAAGGTGACAATAAGTGATGTATAAAATAAAAATAAAATTTTTACAACGTTAGTCTCGTTATTTAATAGCCACACCTCGAATTTGATGATTTAAGTTATTTTTATTCAATTTCGTTTTTAAATGATGATATTGAAATGGAAATAAAATAGTTACATACGTTATTATTAAGATTTTTTTTCAAATACAGAACAATGAATCTAAAAATAAATACCATTTTGTTATTCTTCGTAGAGGATTGGGTTTTGGAATCATCGACCTGGTCATATTAATTAAATTTTGAGGACGTTGACCTAGTATACTTAATGCCATTTCATATGGCTTATGACCAGCCCAAAAATATTAAATTTTAATTCAAAATTCCACATAACACAAATTAAAAGTATTTAATACTCGTATAACTTTTGTATTTATTATTAGTTGACCAACACTTACCAAAACACACCAAACTGGATTATTCTAAAATACATGGTACATAACTCAATGCACATAAAACATGCACATAAAGAATAACAGAAAATTCACAATGCAACAATTTATTTCGTGTGACAATTTTTGTTCTAAGTTCCCGAAATTTGTGACGTTTTTGTAAAATAAAACGCTTTAAAATTTTTATTCATTTCGTATCAAGTCAATCGACCATGCTGACCATATTATAACATTTTTATTGATTTAATTGATTAAAAAAGGTATACTCTCATATAAATTAAAAGACATACTCACCACCCGAGGTAATATTTTATTTTATTGAAGTGACTACTTCTTTGGGCGCAATTGGACTATGTTTTTGCACGGGAAAAATCTTTGGTTTGCCGTCACGTCACAGTTGACTATCAACAATTACCATGAAAATAATTACCATTAATTAATTCACAAAAATCTTTTTTATTTAATTTGTTAACTTAATTAATTAAGTAGTCACTTCTGTCGGTCATTTCCGCTTTTATTTATTGAACTGAATTTGTTTTAAATAAATTGCAATTTTTTTTTGAATTCGTAGTAGCTATTATTTACGTTTAAATATAGAGAATAATTTGAGCCTGTGACAAATTATTCAGAAAGAGATAACTTCTTCACTAGAATGAGCACGTACAAAAACTTTTCCGGCAAATCGAAAAGCTAATATTTACTTTCTAGAAGTTAAGCTAAGTAATACTTGATTAAAGAACATTAATAAACTGTATATTTTTCCCATGTTAAATCAGTAATTAGTTATAGAACACTGAGATATGTGGTATTTGCCAACCTTATTTAGACATTTTGGAGAAAGTACATCAGCTTATTTTGCGAGTAATTAACAAAAATCACATCTTCTATTTTTTTAAACAATTTTCAAGTAATTTTACTTTCGCTAATCCCTCGATTTACGCAGTTAATTCGTTCCTGATAATCGGTAAGTAAATTTAAACCGCGCAAATCGACACCAGTCTTTACAAAGAGCATTTAATTTTGGTTAAGAGGAAATAATAAAAAGAATTATTCAAAGACGTTTATTTTATTTTTACCACTATAATTTAGGCCTATTTTACAATTTGTTAACTGAATAACAAACAAAAGTATTTCAATTTATATACATTACATTATATAATAAGATTCAGTATACCAACATATTTTTTCTAAAGAAGTATATGGAAGCATCTTACCAGAAGAAGGGATAGGCTAGTGGGGCATGTCTTAAGACATCCAGGTATTGGTCTATCAATTATAAAAGGTAATTAATATTGAGGGAGTGAATGGTAGGGGAAGGCAAAGGTTACAGTTTATAAAGGAAATCACAAAAGATGTAGGGTGTTACAGGTATGTAGATATGAAACGACTTGCGCGAGATAGAAAGCTTGGAAAACTGCATCAAACCAGTCGAGAGATTGATGACAAAAAAAAATTCTACTAACATCGTATTTAATATTAAATAACAGAACGTAGTACGAAACAAAACCGTAATATTCGTATGGTTAAGTACATATTAAAGAGAAATGAAAAATATCCAAATTTAATTAAATATAATTTTAGTAATAACTTTTACGAAAATGTCCAATATTAGTTTTATGTACCATACGTGTTAAGTATGTACAGTAGGTAAAAAAATCTTATTCCAACTTTGGTTTCTTAAAATAATTATCGATTTTATTTATTTTTACTACCAGCCACTGTGCAACACTCAGGCGTACCAACTCATCAGACGGGTTTATGTGTGTTTGTAACACCCACATAAACAGTATAGTGAAATAACCTGAAATAACCGCGTAAATTTAAATTTAGACTTGCGTTAAAGCAAAGGAGCGTATTAAAAAATAAACCATGTAATTCGAAACCGCGTAAAACAGAACGCGTTAATGTAAGGGATCGGTGTATTATATGTTTGTTAACTTTATGCCCTGAATCGAGTTATATAGGCGCACGAGATAACAGTGAACTTAACAAAAAGAATTAACAACTACAGTAAAAAGAAACAAACATTAGATTCATTTGCACAAAGTAAAAAAACGTTGTTTCAAAGATATTTTCGTTTCCGAGCCCCAAAAACAAGTTTACTCAAAATAGTAAACGTATACGGATCATAAAAAAGTTTAAAACTGAGTTAGAGAAGTGACACTTTAGCATCGATAGGCAGAACGCGAATAAAATAATTGGAACCTTTAAATCTGTGACCCACATCTTAGTTTGAAATCGTAACGTTTGGAGATTATGGCCATTTTTCGTACAGTTATGCCCATAACAGGCAGGTATTGTTAAATTATTTGCATTATATCTGTTAGGTCCAGAACTACAAAAAATAGGTCTGTTTCTTATCACATGGTCAGTAAATTTTATGACTGAATCATTTAAGAATAGAAGAGGTAGAGGTGTAAAAGACACTAGTCAGAGTTATCTCCTCTGAGAGTAATGAATTTCATTATACAAGCAGAGCCTGTGGTGAATAAAGTGGAGGTGTCATTTGCAGAGTGGTAAGTAGATGCTTTTTGGAGGACCTGTTGTGCTGATAAGCATAGCTTACTTTTCCATTCAGTGAGGAATGCGTATGTACCACTTCACTCTTTTTTTTACTTAGTAAAGTCTCTAGAGGTTCAAACCAGCCTTACAGCCGTACAGCCTGAAGTTTTCCCCATCAGATTTTTGTTTCTTTAAAAGTTAAAGGAATACTTTGGAAAAAAAATTATGTTGACGACCGAATAAGTGAAAAAACTATTAAAATACTTTTTGCAATTTGGATGGAAAATTTTACAAGAGGCTTTCGACAAACTTGTGTACTTCTAGGAATATGTTATCAGTTCTGAAAATTATATTAGAAAAGTACGTAGATTTCATTTATTAATTAAACTTTACATATTTTTATATCAAGTAAATATCTTTAATAAAGAAGGAACGTTAGTTTCTAAATCTCCCGAGTTCATAGATAGGTACTCAAGCGTTAGCAATGAATATATAAAAAATCTGGTGTGAAACACTCACACAACTTTCTTGCCAATCAAAATAATGAACAATATAGCCTAACATTAGTAATTAAACATTAGAAATAAACAAACAAACTAAACTCAATAAATATAACCTAATTTTAATCATGAGTGAAAAACGCAAAATCAAAATCAAACTCTGTTTGGCTTAAAAATACCAAAAACCACTCTTTCACACTAAAGTAGGCTCTGTACAGAAAAATGTTTTAAATAAAAGTTGTAGATCTTTTAATTTTCTATAAATTTAATTTTATACATTTTTCCGTAAAATGTATACTAAGGCTGAAATCTTAAAAAAATATATTTTTTACAAGTTTTCGTGAGAAAAAAAACAGAAAGTAGCTAATTACCGCTAAACTTAGCGGTATACAAAAAATGTTTGATATATAATATGTTGGATATTAAATATTCTACAACTTTTATTATATACATTTTTGCGCTAAAATGCATATTAAAGATGCAATATTAACCAAACAATTTTTTTTCGTGAAAAGAATTTCAGCAGACATGGCGCCTATCCTATCATATAAAGCATAAAAAACTTAGTAATTTAGGCGATTTTTAAAAAATCGTAGGAGCCGTTTTTGAGAAAATCGCAAAAAGTGAAAAATGACACGAATAAACTACTACTTCCGGTTGACCGATTTTGATGAAAATGTTCGTGTCGGGTCCGGTAGTAGTATCTAACTTATGTTTCAAGTTTCAAGTTAGTACGATGTTCCGTTCTTGAGATATTCTGTTCACACACACACACAAACACATAGACACACACACACACAGACCAATCGCTATAAACATGTTTTTGGGTTTAGGGGGTCTGAAAACGTGTAGATCCAGTGAAAATTCGATTTCGAAAATCGATATGAAAAGAATACTTTCCTTCTTAATAAGAAGAAAAGTATAGAAAGAATATCTATAGAAAGGAAAGAATATAATTTTATATGTTCATATAGGCAAGAGAAAGTAAATATTCACGGTGTTTTCCGATCATCTGGTAATAAATAAATATTTAAAAATATTCACATGGTTGTTTTAGTTTGTTTTAAAATTAAAAATATTTTAAAGGAATATTTTATTCATTGATTAAGAACTTTAATTTATTTATTACTTTTATTTCAAATTATTCTTTGAATATGCGTTGGAAATGAAAATATAAAGTAAGTTAAGCAAGTACACAGCCTATGTGAGGATATAAATTCTCTGTTTTTCATTATTACGAGTCCTTAGTTTCAATGCGTGATACCCTAACGCGCAAACATGCACACAACCTTATGAACGCAATGCTTATACGCATGCGCGCCCTAATTTACCATCTCCCAGACTTCTCATCCGAAAGGGTTCTCTTTCATACGTTATAAAAAAATCTTCGACTAACGAATCTGACTTCGATCAGTCTTTTGTCTTATATAAACTTATATTTTAATACCCAATATAAAATTAATATTATTAAATTTTTAATTTAAGTTTAATTTTAAATAAATAAAAGACAAATCGTTTGTTGTTAAGAATAATATTCCAAAAATCAATAATTTCAAGATCAGATGATACACAACATGCTGGTGCTATGAACTATATAGACCGCAATGCAGATCTTATTTCTTTAGTGATAAGACAAAAATGGGTTAAACCGAAAATTTATCAACACGGATCAAATTTTTTTGCAACTTCCTTTTACCTTCATCGATTTTTAAATTTCTTTGTATGACAATGTAACGATAATGCATATTGCTAGTCCAATCAACTTCACTCGCTTCGCTTCGCATTTATAAATATCTTATTCTGCTTACTGATCTTACAATATTACGTACAGAAATATTTTGGAGAAAACATTTTTATTACAAACTTCTACAATTTATAATAAGCAACAAAATTTTCTTTTAAAATTCTCGAATATGCAATTTCTACAATACCTATTAACTTATCACCTAATCCTAGGTTCGTTTGGGATCTGGGTATAACAAATAATAAACAGACTTCTTTAAACTTATAACAATTATGTATTGACAGTTTATAATTACAATCGAGTTACTCAATTAAATTATTTTACAAAGATGTAAATATTAAAGGAACTTAATGAACAATTGCTATATTCTACATTTAACAGTTACTTCTCACGTATAAACAAATGCAAGGTGCACACTACGCAGATATTTTCATAACGTACGTACAATGTATTCGCACTAATAGTATTCCGCATGAAAACTTGAACTATCTGAACGATAAAAGGAGTTAAATATTATAAACACTATTAGGTTCCAAAGAAGGGACTAGAAAGACGAGAAAGTATACAAATAATAGATATACAAAGGCTTTCTTCCGGAATTTTAAAAGCAATAATAATTAATTGAAAGGTAGATAGTACTAGAAAGAACGAACTTAAGGAATTCTGAGAAATTTTGTAAATATATCATAAAAGGGTATAAATAAATACAAAGATTAAAAATCTGGTGTAAAACACTCACACAACTTTCTCTGGCCAATGCAAATGATTAACAATATAACCTAATTTTAGCAATAAAACATTAGAAATAAACAAAGCACTAACCTCAATAAACATAACCTTATTTTCATCGTGAGTGAAAGACGGAAAATGAAAATCGACCTGTTTGGCTTAAAAATATGGAAAATCACTCTTTCAAGCTAAACTAGGCTCTGTAGAGAAAAATGCTCTAAATAAAAGTTGTAGATCTTTTAATTTTCTAGAAATTTTATTATATACACTTTTGTCATAAAATGCATACTAAGGCAGAAATTTAAAAAAATCGATTTTTCACACATTTTTGTGAGAAAAAAACCGAAAATTGCAAATTACCGCTAAATTACGCGGTATACAAAAAAATTTTGAAATAGAAGTTGTAAAATTTTAAACTCTCTACATTTTTTAATATATAAATTTTTGCGCTATAATACGTATAGGTATTAAAGCCGTAATCTTTAAAAAACACTTTTTTACGTAAAAACAGCCTCACCAAGAATTTCAGCAAACATGGCGCCTACCCCATCTGGTAGAGAATAAAAAATTGAGTAAACCATGCGATTTTTAAAAAATTCGTAGGACCAGTTTTTGAGAAAATCGCAAAAAAGTGAAAAATTACACGAATAAACTACTACTTCCGGTTGATCGATTTTGATGAAAATGTTCGTGTCGGGTCCGGTAGTGGTATGTAACTTAAGTTTCAAGTTTCAAGTTCGTACGATGTTCCGTTCTTGAGATATTTTGTACACACACACACACACACACACACACACACACACAAACAGACCAATCGCTAAAAACATGTTTTTTGGGTTCAGGGGGTCTGAAAACGTATAGATCCGGTGAAAACTCGATTTCGAAAAATCGACATGAAGACAATACTTTCCTTCCTTTAATATTCATAAAGGCAAGAGAAAGTAAAAAACTCTAGAAATTTTGCAAAATTAATAAAGAATATATATGAAATGACAAAAGGGGTGATAATACACCACCCCTCCACATCTTTCAGGTAGCAAACGCATAAAAATACACTCTGTTCATACAATACCAGGTCTTACCTAATTGTCTTACCTTAACCACGTTTTAGCCTAATATTACAATAATAATAATAATAATTTATTTCCTTTAACTTATTTACTTATATATTTATCTTAAACTACATTAAATTTATATATGCATGTATTTTTACTTTTAAATTTATACAGAGTCATTTTTTAGTCCTGTTACCCAATTGTTAATGTCTGGTAATATTTTTCTAAAAAAAATAAATTTTGTTTTGTGACACTAAGTTGGTAGCTCTACTCAACCAGTATGGATATGGCAGTGTGAGTTGATTCTCCTTGAGCTGTGTAAAATTTTGTGCCATTTCCGGTCGTGCTACGAACAGAATGTCTTTTATCCTAAAACAATCTCTTGTTTAAATCTAGAGGCTGAAGCTCTAGAACTAATCGTATGTGATACGGATACAATTTCAATTTTTTAGCAGCTTTCTGAGCACTCGAACATGACAAATCAACATGCGAAGAAAGTTTTTGTAAACTTTTCCATGGAGAATCGAGCAATCTTGTTTTCACATTCTCTTAACGTCATCTGTCAAGGGAGGTGGTCGACCACTACGTTTTCTGCTGCAAACAATACCTGCCTCTAAAAATCAGTTAGTTAGCCTAGAAATTGACTAGAATAACTAGAATAAAGTGGAGGAACACCAAAAAATTTAATTTGAAATGATTCTTTTACACTAGCATACGATTTTGTAGCAAAATATTGTTCAAGAATGAAAACCCGTTGTTCTAGGGTAAAAGACATTCTGTTCGTAACACAACTGGAAACAGCATAAAATTTTACGCAACTCAAGGAGAATCAACTCAAACTGTCTTATCTATACCGGTTGAGTAGGGCTACCAACTTTGTGTCACAAAACAAAATATCCCTTTCTTAGAAAAAAATTACCAGACATTAACAATTGGGTAACAGGACTAAAAAATCACCCGGAAGAAGAGGTGGAAAATTAACTTATCCAACTGTGGTCTCCCAAATTACCGAATAGGTCACCTTAGCGTTTCTTTTTGAAACAGCAGGTACATTTATAAATATTTTATTCTACTTATTGATTTGACAATATTGCGTACAGAATTGTTTTGGAGAAAACTACTTTTGTTTAATAAAACCTTCTACAATGTTTTATAGATAAATAAAAATTATTTCTGCCAAATTCTCGAACATGCAATACGCAAATATTTGATAATTTATCACCTAAGCCTAGATTCGTTCGGCATTTGGGTATAAATGCCTATAACGGGTAGGTGGAGTGTTAAATTGATTACACTCGATCTGTTGGTTCCAGGGCTACAAAAATAGTTCTGTTTCTTATCACATAATCAGCCAGTTATATGACTGAACTATTTAAGAACAGAAGAGGTAGAGATGTAAACGACACTAAACAGAGTTATCTCCTTTGAGATTTATGAATTTCATAATACAGCCGGACCTTGTGGTGAATGAAGTGAAGGTGTCATCGCAGGATGGAAAGTAGGTGCTTTTTGGAGGGAATTCTGATAAGCATTCTTTACCACTCAGTGAGGAAGGCAATAGTAAACCACCTCACTCCTCGTTTTACCTAATAAAACCTCTAAAGGTTCAAACCAGCCTTTCGGCTGTTGACCAAAACAACATATAATAAACAACTTACTTAAACTTACAACAATTAATTATTGACTTTATTTATAATTATTATAATTGTTGTTTAGGTCATCAGCCAAACGGCTGGTTTGAACCTGTAGAGGTTTTACTAAGTAAAACGAGGAGTGAGGTGGTTTACCGGTGCCTTCCTCACTGAGTGGAAAAGTATGCTTATTAGCATGCCAGGCCCTCTGAAAAGCACATATTTTCCACTCTGCAAACGACACCTTCACTTCATTCACCACAGGGTCTGGCTGTATAATGAAATTCATTACTTTCAGAGGAGATAACTCTGATTAGTGTCTTTTGCACCTCTACCTCTTCTGTTCTTAAATGATTCAGTCATTTAATTGGCTGACCATGTGATAAGAAACAGAACTATTTATTTTAGCCCTGCAACGAACAGAGTGAGTGTAAATAATTTGACACTCCACCTGTCCGTTATGGGCAGTTATTATAATTATCAGAACTAATTATCAAAATATCAGGATGTGAGTTAAAAAATTTAAAATAACCAATTCTTTCGTGTACTGCTTATCAAAGCTAAAGAGCCATGAATCACTTTAGTCTAATTATAATTTTCTAATAACTTTAACACTAAATTAAAACTTAAATTATGGTGGAGCGATGACTTGAATGCTAGAGTGAGACAAAGTGGGGAACAGGAAAGCTTGTCTTATCTATGGACAAGCTTGTCCATCACTTCGTCTTACACTAGCATGTAAGTCATCGGTCCACTATTACTTTTCGATATTATCACCTTGACGATTGAGACATTTGTTCTATCTCAGGATAAGCTTTCCTGTTCCCCACTTTGTCTCACACTAGCATTCAAGTCATCTTTCCACTATACTTTTTATTGCATTGTGCACTGCTCTTACACATTCACACTATTACAGTAGCTCGAAGTGATTGATCTTCATAAGCGTTCTAAGAAAATTTTAGTTGTAATGAAGTGGTATTGCTCCAGTATTGATTTGACTATTTAAAAGAAGTTCATGTTTAAAAGCGAATATTTTTATCACACTGAAAATAAAAGGTTTGTTGATGTTTCTGTACAGATTACTATTCTCAACGTTTCGAGGAGCGTCAACCATGGTTCTATGTTCTGCAAGGTTTTTATAGTTCTAGTATGATTTTTACTTTCTCTTGCCTATATGAATATATAGGAAGGAAAGTATTGTTTTCATGTCGATTTTTCGAAATCGAGTTTTCACCGGATCTATACGTTTTCAGACCCCTGAACCCAAAAAACATGTTTTTAGCGATTGGTCTGTGTGTGTGTCTCTGTGTGTGTGTGTGTGTGTGTGTCTGTGTGTGAACAGAATATCTCAAGAACGGAACATCGTACGAACTTGAAACTTGAAACTTAAGTTACATACCACTACCGGACGCGACACGAACATTTTCATCAAAATCGGTCAACCGGAAGTAGTAGTTTATTCGTATAATTTTCCAGTTTTTTGCGATTTTCTCAAAAACTGGTCCTACGATTTTTTTTTAAATCGCCTATTTTACTCAATTTTTTATTCTCTACAAGATAGGGGATAGCTGAAATTCTCGGTGAGGCTGTTTTCACGTAAAAACGTTGTTTTTTTAAGATTACGGCTTTAATATAAATTTTAGCGCAAAAACTTATATAATAAAAGTTGTAGAGAATTTAAAAACCTACAACTTCTGTTTCAAACATTTTTTTGTATAACGCTTAGTTTAGCGGTAATTTGCGATTTTCTGTTTCTTTTCTCACGAAAACGTGAGAAAAATCAATTTTTTTAACATTTCGGTCTTAGTATGCATTTTACGACAAAAGTGTATATAATAAAAGTTATAGAAAATTAAAAGATCTACAACTTTTGTTTAGAGCATTTTTCTCTACAGAGCCTAGTTTAGCGTGAAAGCGTGATTTTCCGTATTTTTAAGCCAAACTGAGTTCGATTGTCATTTTGCGTCATTCACTCATGATTAAAATAAGGTTATGTTTTTGAGGTTAGTTTTTGTTCATTTCTAATGTTTTAATACTAATGTTAGGTTTATTGTTAATTATTTGCATTGGCAAGAGAAAGTTGTGTGTGTTTCACACCAGATTTTTTCTGTTAGTGCCCATATAACCCACAGTTGTACACCATAAATCTAAACTGGTTTTAAAATATAATCTTAATTATTAAATAAAATATGATTAAATTTATACAGTGAAACCTCGGTAATTCGAACTGGTGTAATTCAAAATTTTTGTTAATTCGAAGAAACTATCCCCGTCATATAATAATATATTATATAATATACAGTACGTATATTAAATCTAACTTCAGTTTCGAAATTCCGAAATAAATATTTTTGTTAATTTGAAGTTTTCAGGCTAATAAAATAGCATGGATGACGTCTACGAGCTTTAAAAATTGTGTTCGCAAAATTGATTAAAAATTTCTTCCAGAAAATCGAAAAATTATCCTGATTGTTGGAAACTAGTGCACATCCCAATTGCCAATTTAAAGGCTGTAAACTTATAGTTTCATTCACCAAATATGACGACTGTGTGCCAGCCGATAGGTCAAGGAGTGATTATGAAATTTGAAACATAATTACAGAAAACTGGTTGTAAAGGAAATTTTATATGACATCTCATCTAATTAAAGACCAAAGATAAATTTGTTAGATGGCAACTGTATGATTTTAAGAGCATGGAACGATGTTAAAAAATACAGTACATCTAACTGCTTTAAAAAGCCGGTTTCACCAAACTTAGCGAATGGAATGAAGGCACAAAAATGTTGGTAAATCCTGATGAAAATTAAAATGATACAAAATTAAAATTAAAATTAAAACCTGAACAATGGAATGAACTCGCTACCGTACCATTCTCCATGTTTTTAATACAGTTTAAAACCTATAGTAATGTTTTTTGTTAATTATTTATAATTTTTATTCAAAATCCAAGTAACTTATTAATTTGAAATTTCATTAATTCAAATTTTTTCGGCAGTCCCTTCGGCTTCGAATCACCGAGGTTTCATTGTATTGTTTTTCGTAAATTACACTGCTTACTCATGATGAAATATGTTATTATTTTATATTATTTACATTGGCAATTTACAATCGTATGAGTATTTCACATCAGATTTTTCATTCATATCTAGATGATAAGCAAGAAAAAATAAGGTTTCCTTTGTTATTTATTGTTGTTTTTCATTTGCTTTCACCTAAATTAGATTATTATTTTTATGCAAAAATTATTTTACTTTGAAGCAAAGTAAATCTCGGGTAATCAAAGAAAACGAAAATTGTTTTGAATTATTTAGGACAGACTAATAAATACTAGTCTATTTTTCATTGGGTGCATTCATTTTTCTTGCTTGAAAAATAAAAGAATAAAACGTAAACGGCAGATGGGTTAAATCCGCCAATCAACCGACAAAAAAAACAGCACCAGATGTCTGTAGTATAAAGTAGTAACACTGTACAGTTTTTAACCCCTAATCCTATCAATCATTTCTTATTTTCAAACAAAGAAGAAGAAATAAATCTTCGATGCAGCTTAAATTTGAGTATTTCCCTTGGAATATACATATTAGTAGATCTAAGTGAAAAAACCTTGTGCAATCCTTTTATGTAATATAAAATGAAAAAAATTCTTAACCATCTTGGTAGCTTATTCAGTTAAGTTATTAACTACTAAGCTGAAAATGTTTTAAATTCCCATCTTGTTTCTAGTTAAATGAATAAATAAAATTTATTATCACGTAACATAATATAATACATGAGTGGTACTCAGCAATAACGAGACAAATAATTGATGTAGTGAAAAAACTATTTATTCACTGGCGATTAAACTTACACTAATTTTCAACATTTAATTACTTGTCCAACCGTTGTATAAGCTTTGTGATTCCGGCAGCCGAAAAATTTTTACATTGTTGTATGAACCATTCGTGTTTTGTTTTTTAACCGTTTTGCCGTCATTGAGCTTATTGCCACGTAAACAGTTTTTGAGGGAGCCAAACAAATGGAAATGGGACAGAAAATCGGATCGAGGTTTGGGTTGTAAGGAGGATGTAGTAACGTTATTCTCGTTGTCAAAGCAGTGTCAGGGCGCGCGTTATCATCCAAGAGAATCATACCTTTTGCAAAAGCGCCTTTATGTTTCGCTTTGTTAATCCAGTCAAAGTAGTCAAAAAAATAGTGCGATTTTCTCAAAAACAGTAAATTTGATACAATTTTTTTAAATTGCCCCATTTACTACAATTTTTACGCTCTACATGATAGGGTAAGTATCACCTTTCCTAAAATTCTTGGGGAGGCTGTGCTCTCGTGGTAAAAAATTATTTTTTTTTAAGATTGCGGCTTTTATTGCATTTTAGGGCAATGTATACAACCGAAAATTTAAAACATTAAAAAAACCTACAACTTATATTTCTAACATTTTTTCGAACAAACATGTTTTTACAACACTAAGTTTAGCATCAATTAGTAATTTTCTGTATTTTGTTCATCAAAATCGGAAAAAATAGGATTTTTTAAGATTGCGGGCTTAGTATGCATCAAAGTTATAGCAAAATAATTTTTTTTTTTTTTTATTTAACTATAGCGAAATGAAAATCTATAATTTTTTAGTTCAAGTATTTTTATCTACAGAGTTTACTTTAGCTTTAATTAGTGATTTTCTGTATTTTTATGTCCTACAGAGGTTGATTCACTTAAGCGTCATTCGTGATTAAAATTAGGGTATGTTTTTAATTTACATTCTTTACTAATTGAGTACTTTACTAATAGGTTAAGTTTTTATTATGTACATTAGCAAGAGAAAGTCGTGTAAGTGTTTTACATCAAATTTTTAATGACTTATTTGTAAAATTAAAGAACTCCACTGCTTTTATAGATTTATATGTCGTTTTTTTTAAGGAAATAATTTAGGCTCGAGTAAATTTTGACAGTGGGTGATATTATTTTAATGGAATAAAAATAGTAAATAAATTAAGAATTGTTAAGAAATTGATGACAATTCTTTTATTTTAACCCACCGGGTTGGTCAAGCGGTAGAGTCGTTGCCAAAGTCAGCTGTTTAACAGCTGATTTCGGAGAAGAAGGTTCCGTGGTTCAAATCCTTTTACAGATAGTTACTTTTAAACGTATTTGAATATTAGACAGTGATTACCGGAGTACTTTGATGGTTGGGGTTCAAATAACCATGCACTCCATGTTACCATTACCTCATTTACACATCATACACATCATCTTTATCTCATTGGGTCACGGGGTTGCTTATTGTTCTTAAATTGAACAGATTGTAACGTTCACACATTGAAGTATAAGAAAGATATATTAAAAAAAAGTATTTCTGTAGATATTAAATTACTTCGGTTTTTTAATCATAAATAAAATTGTATACTTCTTGTAAAGTTGTCAACTTATAAACATTAAATTGGTTTTACTGAAGAGTTACTCTTAAGTCCATGGGGAGACTTAGGTAACTTGGTCGAATAGAATAAATGTATTTTTGTAAGAATTAACATCGTATTAAGTAGAAATGGTGGAGCCGTAACGACCTGATAGCGTCACGCTCACATTCTTTGGAATAGCCTTCTTACGTTTCGTTTTTTCTTATTTAGAGTTAGTTACTTCTTCTTATAATCACGCAATAGCCTTTCTAAACGAGCGCTTATGTTTGTACTTTTTTCTCCTTAATCGTACCTCTCTGCAGTATACAGGCTAAGGAAAAATAAATAAAAAATCTGCCGTGAAACACTCACACGGCTTTCTCTTCCCAATGTGAAAAATTATGTATATAAAACCTATCATGAGTAAACAATAAAAAATTAAAAACAACCTAATTTTTTGCCCATAACAGGCAGGTGGAGTGTTAAAATATTTGCACTCGATCTGCTAGTTCCAGAGCTACAAAAAATAGTTCTGTTTCTTATTACATGGTCAGCCAATATTATATGACTGAAGCATTTAAGAACAGAAGAGATAGAGGTGTAAAAGGCACTAGTCACAGTTATCTCCTCAGAGAGTAATGAATTTCATTATACAGCCAGACCCTGCGGTGAATGAAGTGAAAGTGCCATTTGCAGGGTGGATAGTTAAGTTTTCTCAGCGGGCTTGGAATGCTGATAAGCATAGGCTACTTTTACACTCAGTAAGGAAGGCAATGGTAAACCACCTCAGTCTTCGTTTTACTTAGTAATACCTCTAGAGGTTTAAACAATCCTTTCGGCTGATGACCTAAACAACAACAACCCAATTTTAATCATGAGTGATTGACGCAAAATGGAACTCAAATCCTGTTCGGCGCTAACCCTAAACTAAGCTCTTTACAAAAATTTCCTTAAAATGAAAGTTCTAGGTGTTTTATTTTTCTACTACTTTGATAATATACTTTTTTGCTCTAAAATGAATATTAAGCTCGCAATATAAAAAATAAATATTTTTTTTACGAGAGTTCAGCCCCAAGAATTTTAGCACATATGCCACTTACCCTAAACTACTATTTTCGGTTGACTTATGTTGATGAAATATTCGTGTCAGGTCCCTTTATAGTACTTAAATTGTTTCAAGTTTCAACTTCGTACAATATTCCGTTCTTGAGATATTTTCTTTACACACACACCAATTGCTAAAAACATGTTTATTGGGTTCAGGGGCTCTGAAAACGTGTTATCCGTGAAAATCTGATTTCGAAAAAATTGACATGAAAACAATATTTTCCGTCCTATATATTCATATAGGGTAAGAGAAAGTAAAAAAATAATTGTGTTATGATAAATAATGAAATACGTTTTACTAATAGCAATTTTGGATGCTTCTAATTTTTAATTTTCTTAATTTTTTTTTTTATTTTTATTTGGCGGATGCTGCTTTGCATCATAACCGATTTCTTTTTCGTGTACCGTCTGATGGCCCCTCGCGTTTCTTCAGGGGTACGCGTAACACGGTTGGGAACTGCTGCCTTTATTAGAAGTGATCCAATCGTAAATGGCTAAAATTTCTAATTATGTTACAAATGTGCCAAATTTCAGCTCATATTGTCGGTAAGTTGGAAAATATGTAAACAGTGCTTTCGGATTGATATAGTAGTGTGACAATATCTAAGGGGAAAGTGTTTCTTTCAGAAATCTGTAGCGGGACTGAATTTTTAGAAGTGTTTACGTAAATCCAGTTGTACAAATATAGTTGATAAATCTGGTAATGGTGAAAAATAGTGTAGGCCTATTATTGTGACGGCTATCTAAGAAAGATTGGTGGATATATTTAGATAATTAAATATTTTGTTAAGGTGTTATAATGTGTCCTTCATTCAATACTAATAACTTTTGTTTAATTATTTCCAAGTAGAGATATCCAGAACCCGAGAGAAAGACTTTATATTTTTACTATTATGTAGAAAATCTTTGTTAACCCTTATGGGACTGATAGGTTTTAGAATACTAACTATTCGAACACTAATTCCGAGATCGCGCCGATAGACTTGGCTATTTTCATCCACCTTTTACCCAAAAAAATTGAAATTTTTATGACACATTAAGAAAACTTCGAGAGATGTTTAAAAGGAAAAACACATGAAACTCAGTTTTTTTACGCCAGTTACAGCGAATTTACGAATTTTTTTTTTGTAATTTATGAAAAGTCGCGCGTCTTTGTCAAAATTTGGCAATAAATATTTCTTATTTCTATTTTTTTTAGTCTCGTATTATAGAAAAATTTCTAGTAAAACATCTGATATACCAAATGCCTTCGCTTACCGCACTATACGACTATTCAAGTGTATGTAAGAGTAAAGCGTATATGGATTCTGTGCTAATATGCAGGCCGAAACAATATATCTTTGTTTCAGCTGATGGCATTGACCCATTCCTACAGTTATTTATATGACATATGTTATTATATGAAAGCATGGAAATTTTTGAACTCGTGCATGTACAAAAATATTATAAAAGATAATATTAGAACGTTTTAGTTCCATTGTGAAGAATGTCTGGAAATATGGTATTCTACGAATTTCGGAGCGTTTATTCCCTTTTAAAGGTCATATTCATTTCAATCAGTTTTGCTATAATAGCAGCATTGAACAATTTACCTACCTTTAACATTCAAGCTTTCAAACGCTGTTATGACTCTATTTTTAAATAAGATACGGCTTTTATACAGTTTTCTTAAAAAACCGGAGTTGAGTGGTATCACATTTACAAATCAATAAAAAAATTCCAACTAACCTTATTGTGTTTCTAAATAGCTTACTTTTTTCTTCATACATTCAGCTGTTATTTAACTATAATGTTTACTGGTGTGCGCGTACAATGACCTTCACTATTACATAAACTGTTAAGTACATACAACTTACACACTCGTCATCTAACAACCATATATGGGCTACCCAGCTTCTAAGGGTCTAGTAATTTCAATAACTTAGGCATTTAAAGGGCTGCGCCGCTGTGGGTCTGTCAGTCAGTCTTGAGTTGTAATCGCGAGTGAGTTGTGTAATTAAAGCCAATCGGATACTGTTTAACAGTTTACGTTTTATGAGAAGGTCTGAAGCGTTTTACTGTAGACTAGTATAATTGGTTGTAAGTAGGATTTAATTAAATTAAGTACGAGATAATCTAGTTACTGGTAAGTTCATTTATTATCATTAATTTATAATAATTAGTTTACTATATATTATGAGTATCTTGATTGCAGTAATTGTAATTTAATAGCAGATTAAATAAGACTATAATAATTTGTAATTTATAGTTTGTAATTCGAAACGATAGTTTGTTAATTATTATTTATTTTACTCAGATTCCGGAACGGACTTTGGCAATAAGTGTTACAGTATATTTAAGGGTAAAAGAAAGTAAAAATATACATTATACTTTTAAAACCTTGTGTGTGTCAAAAATAAAATTTCATTTTTTATAATAAATCATACGAATGGTTTGATGCAGCCTCTAAACCATTTTGCCTTTAGCGTATCTTTTGATACTTAAGAAAATTCCATATTTTGTATATCTTATAATTTTCTTTAACCATCCTACTCTTAGTCTCCCATTACAATTTTATCCCTGAATTTAATCTTCTATTTTAGTGGTAACAATTTCTGAAAAAGCGCCTCAAGACATGTCCTTTGCCTCTCTTTTTTCACTAACAGATTATTATTTTCAAAAACTTCTACCTTCTCGTTTCAGATCCTTAATATTTCTTAATTTTTCTACCCACCTAATATTAACAAATTCTTTTCTTCCACGACATTTCAAATCTATATAACAGGGATCATAAAACTATACTGAGACAACCGTATTGTAGATTTTACTTTTTAAATTCAGTTATGAATTTTTACTTGTACACAATATTAACAAAGAAATCAAAGCGTACAAAAACCGACGAGAAAAGATGGCCGGTTCATTCCGAGGAACTCACCTACTTGTATAAGAAGAAACCACTTTCAAGATCAACCAAGATTAGACATTGTAACTGTGTTAAAACCTGTTTACCTGTATGCGAGTTAGTACTTCAGAATGACAGAAAAAGGCTGGTCTAAAAGATCAGATTTCTTTATATTTAGTTCCAAAATTTTTTGATACTATTCCACATATAGTTAGAAATTCTCAAAATTTAAATATTTATCTTAAAAGATTGGCTCTTTGAATTGAAAGATATTTAAAACATTTTAATATAGCTTTAATTTTCTCTCACCCTCTCAAAGATGAACACTGTTGTTATTTGTTTATTTTCAGTGATTACTGGTATTCGAATGTTATCAAGCATTTCGCTTGAAATGCGCCCGGTAAGAGTTTTCGCAGCCGGCGCAAGCGAACTGCTTATTTAGCGCTAACAACTTTGATCGAATTTCACATTTATCTATATTCTTTTAATTATTGATCAAAACATGTTTCCAATGCTTTAGTATAACATTGTTTCACTTTAAACGACATTTAGTCTTCATTTCAGTATTAAAAACAAACTGCAAACATTTATTTTCAATAATTTTAATGCCGCGGGACCCGATTTAGTACATTTTCATCTATCTCGGATCTCGGAAAATGTCCTCTCCTCCGATTGACGTTAGGCGGCAGCACCGTATACATGTTACATGTGTGTATGTGTAGTGGATTATTACTTAATATTTCGAATTTGTGTTTGGGTAGGTTCGATTTTAAAATTATAATAAAAAAAAATATGTAAAATTATAAAAAGAAATTATAAAAAAATACCAAAATTATATAAAATTGTACAAATTATTATAATAGAAAACGGTAGCTGTACTCAGGTAGTTTCAGTAAAATCCAATAGATAGCGTTTTTGTTTACTAAGATAGTTTTGAAAAATTCCGATAGAGTGCGGTAGTTGAATTAAGGTAGTTTCAATAAAATTTGATCCTCACAAAATTACAATAAAATTGTAAACTGACCGGTAAGAGTTTTGCAGAAACGGTCGCATCAATAGTCAATTTATTTTTAGAAATTATATAATATATTCAACAAAACGTTATGATATCCTCTCAAAATTACAATGAAATTGTAAAATGACCGGTAAGAGTTTTGCAGAAACTGCGTTGTACTAACAATTCAAAGGTGTAACAAAAGGTTAAGAATATCTGGGGTAGGTAAGAGTTTGAAAATATTTCAAACTCCATTTATAATCCAGATATCCTTAACCTTTTGTTACACCTTTGAATTGTTAGTACAACGCAGTTTCTGCAGAACTCTTACCGGTCATTTTACAATTTCATTGTAATTTTGAGAGGATCTTAATTTATCTGAGCGATTTCGTTCGTTAACTGATTAACTAAAATTACATCAACTAATTACTTAATTATTTTATCTTGTAAAAGTAAATTTTGTTTTTTTTTCAGTAAAAGTGTTTGCTTCTTTTCATTATGCATATACACAGGGCAGAAATACTCTAAATCATAATTATTACTGTGTTTGTCTTATTTAATAATCGATCATATTTTCTTTAATTTTATTATGTATAGGAGTCATGTTTTTGTAGTAATTACATCGTTTAGTTTTTTGTTTGTTTAACGTCCGACTGTTCTGCAATTACTGCTAATGCAGACGGTGAAAGATGAAATGATTTTTTTGTAACGTATGAAAATATGCCGTACCTGAATGGGATTTGAACCCAAAACCGCATGATGAGAGGCTCAGTTTAGTTGATCGTGTTTATTTTTACTTTATAATTTTATGGGATGGTGACATCCAATCAGGCTCTTGCCTTGGAGGCTCTAAAATTTCCATAACTTTGGTTTCTTTGTTAAAAATGAAACACATATGTAGCCTATATATGTGTATGTATGTTTACGTGTGAATTATAAGATTGTTCTAGGTATGAGATTGTCTAATTACAATGATTATAATAAGATTGATGAGTTTAAGTATGTAAGTAAGGTTAAGTATGAGTTTAAGTAAGTAAGTAAAGTAAATTATATTGTATTTTTTATAAAAATATCTAAATATATGGAAATAAAATTTTAATTCTAAGTCTAATTTTAGAAAAAGATCCTCCGCAAGATAATGGACTCAATGTTAGTAGACAGACAATACAGGTTACTAAATCGAGAATAACTGTACAAGAAATATAAAAGTTTAATGGAAACGATTAGAAAAAGAAGACAAAATTTTACGGACACTTTTAGAGAAAGGATGACAACTGGATGATAAAATAAAATTTTTGAGACACTAAATAATATATCTCAGGTGTTGGATAATTGTTTATATAAGGCAGAAAGAATATCAAGAAAAACAGAACAAACCGAGGAAACTTAATGAACCGATCGATATTCAGACAAATAATTTAAAGTCTTCCATGAAGAACAAAAACGGAACACCGGCTGGAGAGAAGAAAGGAGAAAAGCCTACAGTGAACGAATGCTGAGAATGTGGGCTGCAAAAAAGAGCTTACAGAAACGTCTACAGTCACCTCACCTGGTCTACAATTGACCTCATACGAGGAAAAAAATTAACAAAGAAAATGAAATTAGCTTATAGACCCTAATGTAAATAACATTGAAAGAAAGAACTACTAAATATTTTTCATTAATTTAAAAACAACTAAATAAAATTTATCATCACAAAGGCTTATTTAAAACGTTAATTCAGGTTTAATATATTTTCAATGAAGATTTTAATAGTCGTTAAATACAAAGTTCTATCGAACACATCTTAAACCGTTTTTTTATAAATGGTTACAAAGACCACATAATTATATGGGATTCCGCAAAAGAAATCATAAATTAAAGTTTGTAATGGCCATAACGATATTTTGTCTAATAAATATGAAAATAGTGATATAATAAAATATAATAATAATAATAATAATAATAATAATAATAATAAACAGTTTTGGTGGTGTTACTATTTTGTTGATAACGTTACAAAGTTGGAAAATTTACTTATACTATAAAATTAATATTGAAGGAAAGAACTATGTACTAAACGTTTGCGATTAAATTAAAAAAACTATACAAAATTCGGTAATATATAGTCCTGTTTCAAACGTAAGTATTGGTCTAATACCCAAAATTTGGTATGTTTATTGAAGTTTTTGTTTGGCTTAAAAATAGAGTTCTGTCGAACGGATTTTTTAAAAAATTCACTTGATTGTAAAGATGACATAATTATTCGCGATTCGTAAAAATCCAAAATTAAAATGGTAGCTGCCATAACGAGATTTTGTGTAGCAATGTACATTTAGTAAAGTATTTTGTATTAATGTTTATTACCAGAAAATATATATTTTGATTTGAATTTTCTGGCAAGACCTTAAAAATAAAAAAATTCATCGTTAAAAACAATTAAAATTAAAAAAACGTTATTAGTTTTCATTCTAATAACAACCGATTTGTTCAATAAAACCCTATTTCTTGCTTTCTATTCATCCTTTGCCTTTTACTTGATTTGGTTTCATAATTATATTATTATTAGAACAATATAATGGCTATGACCCGTAATGTCTCTGTAAAGTCAACAACCAAGTTCAAGCCTTGCTTCTACTGGTTGCATATGATGCAGCATTAATTAATATGTTATACTAAATTATGTATTTTGTTTAATTGAAGAAGTGTGTATCAATGTATAAATAAATAAATAAATAGTTAAATAAATTAAAGTTTCGGTGGTGCTACTATTTTGGCGGTGACGTTTCAAAGTATAAATCAACACGACAGTTTGTTTGGTATATGGTAGGGCTAACTTTTTTTATAAAACCTACATCAAGTAATTTTAACTAAAAAACGGTTATTTCATAATTTACTGCCGCATATCCATAAACTATTATTTATTTTCGATGTTATTTATTTATTTTTAGTGTGTTTTAGGAAAAATTAAACAAATTTTGTTTAATTTTAATATGATAAACTTTTAAAGTTTATCATATTAACACTTCGTGGAAGGAATTAGTTTTACGTCACAGAAGGATTTAATAATGGGTTGGGGTAAAAATTGTTTTTTAGAAAAATGGGTTTTAGTAAATAAAACACTCGTTTTAAAGGCTCAGAATCCACGCAAATTTTATTATATATTTTTCTCTTCACTTTTGCTCAATAATAATGGATGCGGTTATATCCGTCTATCGTCGAGAGTGCCGTGACATAAGCGGATATATCCGTAAATAGAACAACTGAATGAAAAAAATTATTTATGTACGTTGAATCGGTAGAATAATAGGAAAAAGTAAATCTACAAATAGAAAGATAGTTTAAAAAAATTTTTACATACAGACTAAAAAATTTTTAAATCAGCTCCTACAATTTTGTTTGAAGTTGTTTCATTTACTTAATTTTACTAATTTTTATTTAGCTACTATTTCGAGTTCTAGAAGACCGAGTAATCAACGACATGCCTAAAAAAAATTGTGGGGTGAAAGGCCAGTGCTTTTGTAGTAAAAATGGTTTATTAGGGTTTCAACATTAATATGAATTTTAGGCTAAAAGCTCGTAAGATGAAACGGTTAGAAAACAGTTATGTTGTTGCTTAGATCATCAGCCAAAAGACTGGTTTGAAGCTCTAAAGATTTTACTAAATAAAACGAGGAGTAAGGTGGTTTGCCATTGCCTTTCTCATTAAGTGCAAAAGTATGCTTATCAGCATGCCAGGCCCTCCAAAAAACACTTACTTTCCACCCTGCAAATGACACCTTCACTTCATTCACCACACGATTTGGCTGTATAATGAAGTTTATTACTTTCAGAGCATATAACTCTAACTAGTATATTTTACACCTCTACCACTTCTGTTCTTAAAAGTTTCAGTCATTTAATTGGCTTATCATGCGATAAGAAACAGAACTATTTTTGTAACCGTGGAACTAGCAGGTCGAGTGTAAATAGTTTAGCACTTCACCTGCTTGTTATGGACAATATGAAAGTTATAGGAAATTGAACATCTCAAAAATTTTATTTGGACCATTTTTCTGTACAGATTTTAGTTCAGAGTCAACTTGTAATTTTTCAATTTAATTCATTATAAAAATAGGTTATGAAATATGTAGTTTTGAATTTACAGTGTTATGACTTTCATAAAGGAACAGATAATAAGTTTTTTCAAAATAAAAAACACTACCAACAACAAATTTTGTTCAAACATTATTCATTAGACTTAATTCGGTTTTGGCAGTTATTAATTTTATATGTGAGGAGCAAATTTTCAAAACATGTTTTGCAACACTATTGCTAATTTTGGAAAAACGCGAAAACTAATTTCAACATTAAACTTGTGTAAACTACTTAATTTTTAACTTAATTTATGATAGTTGTATTAAATTAAACGCCATAAAAAATAGGTTTTAAGCCTTATTAATGATAATAATTTTTTTGTTTAATCATATAATAAAAGCAAAAAAAAAGAATTTTAAATTGGATGAAACGAGTCTTGCACAAAACATTCTTTGAATCAATAATTTTAGCGATAAGATAATCAAACAGACTTTATGTTAACGCTGAGTGTTTCCTGAATAGGACAAAACGAACAAAATTAGGAAAAACGTAGCGTAAAAAATTTAGGTTCGTATGTTACATTATCATATTAATTTCAATTTTAAATCTTTACAGCAACTTCTAAACATTCGTAAATTTCTTCATCGCTGGCGAGTTCCATCGAAACACTTTCACTAGTCAAAATTTTTTGAAGTACTCAAAATTTTCTCCCAGTAAAAATAGGATCAATAATAGAGAGTCTGGCATTACTGTGATTGGTTGTTGGGCTAAATACTTTTTGAACAAAACAGAGCTATGGACAAAACACTTTTTTAATGAAAGGCTAATTTTCATTGTCCCTTTAACAGGAGATTAATTGTTAAGGGTTGAAAACGTAAGTTTAGGCCAATTCCAGAGAGTAAAACCAACGAGAGTTTAACTCAGATTCTTATTTTTTGTGACAAAACACGTTTTGAAAGATGTTTTTACATGTAGACTAATGCTCATAAAAATTGGTCCATTGGATAGAGAAAAATGTGTTTCATACCAAAATTTTTGAAAACGTACAGCCGAGGCTGTGGACTACGTTCTAGTTCAAATGAAGACAGAAAATGATAATTAAACCATACTTTAAATAAAATTCTTGATTATACTCAATCGACTAAGCTTAGAGTTGTTCTTGCGATTTTACCGTCATTTTCTAATTACGAGCTAGTGCTCAGAACGAAGAAGAACGAATTTTGGCGTACAGTAAGCTCAAAAATGTGGTAGGCTTGCGCGGTTATACCCAGTGTTCAGTATTACCTCACCTTCTCTGCATCAAAACGAACAACACATAAAATTTATTATTCTATTTTTCAAAACAATGAACTGACTTATCGTACTTAAGTATCCATTTAAATATGAATCACAAAGTACTTTATCGTAAATAATAAATTTACTGATTTTCCTTAAGCACATGATTCTATAGATGGTAGATATAATACTGTTGAGAGCTTAAGTTAAATACATACATTACACTTTTACATATGGCTCATCATATTTGAATATTGTGTTTAATGATGAAATACAATGTAAAGAGTTCTAAAGATTTATTGTATTCTCGGAATATAAATTTTCAAAACATATTTATACCAAAAGATGGATTAAGAATATTTTTTACACGTTATCTTATTTTGTAATACTTTTTCAAATAAATAAAACTTTTCATAAAATATAATATTCTTTGCGAAAGTAAGATTTATTTTTTATGAGCAGTTTACCAATATTTAAATCGTAAAAATCTAAGTAAAAATCAACACAGATTATTAAAATGTTACTTAATAAAAATGAAGGTTTATCAAAATTTAATAAATCCAAAAGAATTTGCTTATTTTAATTAAATTATTTTTTGTTAGATTATTTGAAGTGGCTTTAATGACCACTTTAGGTTAAGGAACGGTAAGATTTAATGTATAATAATTTTATTGTCCTTTTTCTAACCGAACATCGTACCCAGAATCTCCGTTTTGCAGCCTAGCACGATATCCACTGAGCCACGGAAACAGCTTTCATGTTTCATTTATTTCACAGTTGACTCTTTTTGGAAATCAGTTACAATTTTGTAAATATTTTCATATAAGTAGGCTATTTTTCTTAAGTTTACTTACGATTACCTGTAAATAAGTTAGTAACGCATTTTCAATATACAGTAAATTACCATTTTTAATAGTAAAATAATAATAGTAATCTATATGAATAATACAACAAATACGTAGTAAAACATGGGTGATAAAATTTTTAAAAATCTGGTGTGAAACACTCGCATGACTTTCTCTTGCCAATGCCAATAATGAACAATATAACCTAATATTAGTAATAAAACATTAAAACAAAAACAAAATAACTAACCAACCTCAAAAAATATAACCTTATTTTAATCGCGAGTGAATGCTGCAAAATGAAACCCAACCTTACTTTGGCTTAATAATACGGAAAATTAGTATTTCACGCTATACTATGTATTCTCTGTAGAGAAAAAAGCTCGAAATAAAAGTTTTAGATCATCCTATAAATTTGATTTATGCACTTTTGTCGTAAAATGTATACTACGGCCGAAATCTTATAAAATCTATTTTTTTATAGATTTTTATGAAAAAAGCAGTAGGCCTAAATCACTAATTACCGCTGAACTATGCGTTATACAAAAAAATGTTTGAATTAAAAGTTGTAGGATTTTAAATTCTCTACAACTTTTAATATACATTTTTTGCTGAAATGCATATTAAAGCTGCAATTAAAAAAAAATATTTTTACAAGAAAACAGCTTCCCCAAAAACTTTAGCAGAATTCGCGCCTACCCTATCTTGTAGCGCGCATAAACAATTTAGTAAATGAGGCGATTTTAAAAAAAATCGTAGACGCCGTTTTTGAAAAAATCGCAAAAAGTAAAAAATGACACGAATAAACTACTACTTCCGGTTGACCGATGTTTATAAAAATTTTCGTGTCGGGTCCGGTAGTAGTATTTAACCTAAGTTTCAAGTTTCAAGTTCGTACGATGGTTCGTTCTTGAGATATCCTGTTCACACACAAACACACACACACACACACACACACCACACACACACAGTCCAATGGTAGAGAAAGTAAAAAGAAAAAAGAAGACAAATCAGCGAATAAGACTAAACGTTACTATAAACATGTATACAAGATTCATAAATACCAAAAAACTGCCAATTTAATAAGTTCATTAGAACGAGAAATCAATTAACTACTTTTTAAAATAAATATTCTACATCCTGAACGGAAACAACCAAATCTACAATGTCGTTTTAAAATAATTTAAACTGAGTAATATTTTCATTTTTCTGACATTTGATTTAATAGTTAAGAATAAAGAATGTAAAAAAAATGTATGACTTTTTGCCCTAGGTGTAATAACATTTAATTTGTTTCGAGCGATATGCAATCTAATTTCATAAGGTGCAGAATTTCCACCTTGTTGTAAATTACAATCAAAATATTATAGACATACCTTACTTGCAAAACATTTAAGTTCCCAAAAATTGAAAGAATCAGAAAATTAACTGTACAAATTATTTTTGTGTGTTTCTGTATGATAATGACTTGCGCTAAACAAAAATTCATTTTTAATTACAACTCTGTAATTAATTATCCTTGAGCTGTGTAAAATTTTGTTCCTTTCCGGTCGTGTTATGAACAGAATGTCTTTTGCCCTAGAACAACGGATTTCATTCTTGAACAATATTTTGCTACGAAATCGTTCGCAAGTGTAAAAGAATCATTTAAAATTAAATCTGTTGGTATTCCTCCACCATAAAATATGTCAATTTCTAGGCTAACAAACTGATTTCGAGAGACAGGTAGTGTTTGCGACGGAAAACGTAGTGGTCGACAAACTCTCTTGACAGATGATGTTTTAGGGAATGTGAAAACAAGATTGCTCAATTCTCCACGAAAAAGTTTATAAAAACTTTCCTCGGGAGTTGGTTTGTCATATTCAAGTGTTTAGAAAGCTACTAAAAAGTTGAAATTGTATCTGTATCGCATACGACTAGTCCAAGAGCTTCAGCCTCTAAATGTAAACAATCGATTAATTTAGACATCTGTCAAGAGAGTTGGTCGACCACTTCCTTTTCTGTCGCAAACACTACCTGTCTCTAGAAATCGGTTTGTTAGCGTAGAAATTGACATTTTTTCTGGAGGAGGAACACCAAAAAATTTAATTTGAAATGAAATTCGTAGAATGAATTATTGTTCAAGAATGAAAACCCGTTTATCTAGCGTAAAATACATTCTGTTCGTAAAACGACCGGAAACGGCACAAAGTTTTACACAGCTCAAGGGGAATGAACTCACACTGCCGTATCTATACCGGTTAAGTAGGGTTACCATCTTCGTGTAAAAAACAAAATTTTCAAAACATTTACCGGACATTAACGATTCGGTAACAGGACTAAAAAATCACTCTGTACTTTAGAAATTAAAAGGCAGTCGGGTTACTCTAAGACTGAAACCAGAAAATTCTAGATTGTAAGGCAAACGTTTAACCGTTAAGCTATCTGAGTAAAATGTAATCAAAGGTTTAATGCATTATTATTATTCGCATAAGGACTATTTAAAAGAGTTTTCAAACAAAAGCTTTAGTTTTTTTGGTTAATCAAATACGACTGAATGAATGTAAAAATGAAACAAGTTATTCAGGAAAACTTTCCCAACCTATTTATACAAAGTATGTTTAACAGGAAAAGTACACAATAAATTGTTCTTTTTTACTCTGAATAAAATTTTTTTAAAACAGTATCAAAATGTAAAAAGAGTATAAACAATTTCTCCACGTGATAATGTAAAATCAAACGTTCCGAGAATATTTTGCTGCCAATGTATTCAACGCACTTTGAAAATATTTTCAAATACACAATTACCACTTATTACTCTGAGTTACGTTTTTCCAATAAAAAATTGTGTTTCAAATCAAACAAGAAAAAAATAACATTTTCTACCACAGTGTTACGTATAAACTTTAGAGGAAAAATACATTCCTGTGCTCTTAGTATAACGCCCACGTTTCAAAACGGGTGGGATTAGAAATCCAATACGCCCACGATTTACGTTTAGTTTTTAAATAGAACATTTTGTGGTTTCTGTTCTACCTAAATTCAAAGCAAAATCAGGAAAAAGGAACATATAAACAAAATTTAGTTCTTGGTATTTAAAATTTGCTGATTACTTCCGTAAATTTATAAAATTTAAAATTTGTTTTGCAAGTTTAAAGTTTTACTCCTTAAGTGAGTAATCAACCCGGGATTTTACAAGAAAAGTTTTTTCTGGTTTTATTATTTGAAACCTTGTTAATTATGTGTTATAATTACTTTTTCCATATTTGAACAAATAACCCCTCAAAAACGTTTTTCATGAAACAGTGACACGTGAAATATCAGCTGTCAACACGCAAAAAATTCCATTTTTCAAATGTACTTTACTTGGCTCCAAAAAATGATAGGCAGTTCATTCATAAACCACTAACCTGAAACATTTCTTTCTGTATTTAGTTCTGTTTCGACCCCCAGGCAGCGACCCGTAGTTTGTATACTGTTTTAGTAGTTTGAGTTATGTTTTTGTGGAAATTTTTTTTTTGTTTTAGTTTATTGGATTCAGAACGTGTTTTAAATATACGTCCATGATTTTTTTGAATTTTGTTCATTAAATTTAAACAATGTACTGATAATTTGGCAGAAACTATTTTTCAAAGTGAAACAATGATAGTTTTGTAATTAGTTTGACTAAGTCTGGCCCTTTTTCAAGGTTGCTGTGGTAAAAGTCAGAAGGCTACTTTTTTATATTTTTAATTTTTGTAGATTTATAGTTTATTTTTAGTTATTGTATATTTTGTGTAGTTGTCTATTTCAATTTAGGTAAAAAAAAGTCAACCGTGAAAAATCAAAAGTGTTCTTTTCCGTCCAAATAAACTCTCCCCCCCTATTACGCTCCCGCTCTCTCAGTTTTCCCCTTAAACTCCTCATCTACACTGCTATCATCAGATCCTTCCTTCTTTACGGTGCGCCAGTTTGGTGGCCCGTCCTCTCCTCCGTCAACAAAAGAAAACTCTCCTCCCTTCACAACCGCATAGTAAGACAAATTTCTAACCTCCACTACCTCATCAATAATAAAACCGTCCACGAATACGTCCTCACCCCCACCCTGGAGGAGTTCATACACCGAACTTCAAGAGTCCTTCACGACGCCAGTCAACGCTCTGTACAGCCAACTGTCAGAGAAATCTACACGACACCTCGCCCGCCACAAGTAAAGATTAAACAGCCATTCCACGATTTAGGGTGAAATAAAGTACTACTTCCGGTTGACCGATTTTGATGAAAATATTTGTGTCGGGTCCGGTAGTGGTATCTAACTTAAGTTTTAAGTTTCAAGTTTGTACATCGTACAATGTTCCGTTCTTGAGATATTCTGTTCACACACACACACACACACCAATCGCTTAAAACATGTTTTTTGGGTTCAGGGTGTTTGAAAACATGTATATTCGGTGAAAACTCGATTTCGAAAAATCGATATGAAAACAATACTTTCCTTCCTATATATTCATATAGGCAAGAGAAAGTAAAAATAAAACAAATGAAAATATATGAAACAACAGTACAATGTATTAATAACACATAAATATTCCATTTAAAAAAGTTCAACAAATATTAATAAAATTAAAGTTTCGTTATTCATTTAATTGTAATTTGTTTATAAAGTTTAATAACTTATTTTAATTATTAATTATGTCAATAAATAATAATTGTTATACGTTTAAAGGAAGTCGGTTTATTATTTACTATACCCAAATCCCGAACGAAATAGGTTACAGTCAACAAATAGGTTACACGTAATAGATGTTACAGAATTATAAATTGTAATTTTTTAGTAGAAATTGAGTTTATTTTTAAAACAGCTGTAAAATTGAAGATCTTTTAAAACTTGGAAGTTGTTTGAAATCCAGATATCAAAAAATTCTCCATTTAAATAAATTCATTTATCTTACCCTAAAATAACAAATGTCTAAATAAATTTTTACCTCATAGAGAAGTATACCTTCATTTACATTGTTTTATTATTAAATTTAATATATTTAATATTTTACTCGTTAACTGGCCAAATTTCGAGGCGGCGAAATTCCATGCAGAGGAATTTTTTTTTGTATAACGTCCGACTGTTCTGCAATTACTGCTAATGCAGACGGTGAAGGATGAAATGATTTTATGTAACGTATGAAGAAATTCCGTACCTGAATAAGATTCGAACCCAAGACCGCATGATGAGAGGCGAGCACGTTACCAACTGCGCCAATGCGGCCGCCAATGCAGAGGAATTAAAGAAGCTGGTGCAGCGTTACGAAAAATGCTTGAAGTGAACGATAATTTACCACAATATTACTTACGATATAACGATATTATTATGATTTATTTACTCAAAGTAAATTTATAACGGTATTTACTTTATGTAGATTTATAATGATATTTGCTTTATGTAGATTATAACGATATTTACTTTATGTGGTAAAGTGAAGTATGTAGATTTGTAGGAAATTAGAACCGTCAATAATAATTTATTTTTAACAAATACTTTCTTATGACCAATCGGTCCTTTCTTTACTAATATATCCCGGACAAAAAATAATTATTTTCAAAATAAAATTGTTTAATTTAAAAATACAAGTTATTTTCAAGCCAGTGTTGTGGATGAAGTATTTACTTTTTCAGGAGAATTTTGAAACAAACTTTGATTCAGGAAATCGAGCAAACATTTCTCTGGTAGCCTACATTAAATTATGAAGGTTAGAAAATAAACTTACGTATACGGGGTGATTCACGAAGTTTTACCAGCGCTTTCTAGGCTCACTCTACCAGCCAAAAGAAAGAAAACGTCTTATATAAGCATATGTCCTAAAACGCTTTAGCAGCGAGTTACGGCTAGCAAAAGATTTCGCCCGGAACTCAGTACCCTCGGTGAGATGAAGACTTGTTTAAATTCTGAGAGGGTAGAAAAAAATTAAGAGCGAATTCAATTGTTTCCTGTACTTTTTAATCTGAAAAATTGAATAAAATAGGTCCCACAGAACTGTATATCTCTTGGTTTTTATCCTATTCGACGTAAAACAGAAAAAAACTGTGCTTAAAAACACGACTTTTTAGGTTTGAACTACAATACGATTTTTAAATGGCTAATAAATACATAAAAAATATAACAATATGGCAAGAAATAACCAATTCATACCCGTTTTTCAACTAGTTCATAACCATGAGGAATGATAATTAATAATAGGGCCTATAATTAATAAATGTCGCTGCGCAACTTATGGGCAGCCCTGCAGAACTTCGAAGAGCAATATGCGCGATTCATAAGCGTCCAGACAAATGTATTGAACAAGAAGAACAAATTTCTAAACATTTATTGTAACATTTGGTGAGTTAGTTTACCAGGCCTACTTAAATATCAGCTAGTAAATAGATATTTAGTTTCATTTCAAATTTTGTCATTTTTCAATACACATAATATGTTATGTTTAAAATGAAAAAAATATTTATTTCCGTTTGTATTTGGTTGTTTCTTGCCTTTATTTATACCGATTTGTTGAAAATTAAATATTTTAAACTTTTATGTATTTACTAGCATGCCCCATCGCGGCTTTGCACGCGAAAAATGGTGTAATCACTTTTCAGCAGTTCTTGCTTTATGAAGTTGTTTGCTTTTGAAGATTTTCTTTCTAGTTATGTTTTTTTTATGGCATTACTGAAAATGTAAAAAAACAAAAAAACAACAACAAAAAAATTGTCTAAACCAAAAACTTAAATCTACGTTGTTTTTTTTTTTTTTTGTTTAACGTCCGACTGTTCTGCAATTACTGCTAACGCAGCTAATCTACGTTGAATAAAATAAAAGTAAAAATAAAATATCAAAGCAATTGATCACTCACCAATTAAAACAAATTAAAGAAACACGGAACTTCACTTTTATAAAATACTCAGCAATACAAAATCGTATCTACATAATAAAATACAATAAAATTATCAATTGATGTCACCAGCTGATCCTTAGCACCACGTCGCTAGTTGCTAAATCATATGACTTTATCATGACAAATCTTTATTTCAATCACATCAGCTGGTTTAAAAGCAGCAGTATCTAACCTCATAAAAGCCTTAATGTAGGACATAAACATTATTTTCAACCCTTTTAGGGCTAACTTTTTAAGGCTTTCAATAACCTAAAACCTGCACCGGCATCATAGTTAACATACAAAAACTGCATGAAAATTGGTTTAATAATTTAGGAGATAAAGGGGAACATACACACACACACACATACATACATACATGCACACACACATACGTCGAATTTTATGTATATAGATTAGTCATGTAACAAAGTTATTGCAGTTCAAACCTAATACACCGTGTTTTAGGCACAGTTTTTTCTGTTTTACGTTGAATATCATTAAACTAAGAATTGTACAGTTGTGGGATCTATTTTATTCGATTTTTCAGGTTAAAAACCATAGGAAACAACTGAATTAGCCCTTTAATTTACTTTCTCAGAATTACAGCAAGTCTTCATTTCACCAAGGGCGAAATCTTTCGCTGGCCATAACACGCTACCAAAGCGTTTTAAGGAATATATTTATATAAAGGTTTTCTTCTTTTGGTCGGTAGAGTGAGCTCAGAAAGCACTCGTAAAAATTCGTGAATCACTCTGTATAATAAATGAAATAACCTTACGAATAAATGGCATAAAAATATTAACACATTGTTTGAAATTCTTGATATTCTCACCACTTCATATTAAAAGTAAAGCTTAGTTTTTTTTATCAGAAATGTATATATATAACCAGTGACGTTATGTCTGACAAGTGTAATTTGTCAAGGGCTTTTAGGAGAATTTAAAGAGGAGAGAGTAAAACTAACAAACAAGAGCAATGCAAGGATGGGACTTCACCTTTTGTGGGTGAAGTAAGAAGACAGATAATGCATCAAAACTATTAACCTAATTACATGAACTAATTTACTAACCTTACTCATAAAAGCGGTTACCAGGTCTACTCACACAAACGAAATGAAATGTGATACTAACTTTGGTACTCTTTCACCTACTCTGTACCCCGCCGCCACAGGAAGTTTGGTTGCAAATATCGGTATTATTTATTTATATCCACTTTATAAAATATACATTTATCTCTTAGAAAACAAAATTAGGTATTTTAAAATTTAATATCAAAGTAAAATAGTTCAGTTAATAACTTTTTACTTTCTCTTGCCTATATGAATATATAGGAAGGAAAGTATTGTTTTCATGTCGATTTTTTAAATTCGAGTTTTCACCGGATCTACACGTTTTCAGACGCGCTGAACCCCAAAAACATGTTTTAAGCGATTGGTGTGTGTGTGTGTGTGTGTGCGCGCGCGCGCGCGTTTGTGTATGTGAACAGCATATCTCAATAACGGAATGTCGTACGAACTTGAAACTTAGATACCACTAGAGGACCCCTGACACGAACATTTTCATCAAAATCGGTCACCCGAAAGTTTGAGTTTATTCGTGTCATTTTTCACTTTTTTGCGATTTTCTCAAAAACGGCTCTTACGATTATTTTTAAAATCGCCTGATTCACTAAATTTTTTATGTCCTAAAAGATAGGATAGGCCATGAAGGTACCATGAAGGTAAAATTCTTAATGAGGGTGTTTACTCGTAAAAAAATTGTTTTTTAAGATTGCGACTTCATTATGGATTTTGGCACAAAAATGTATATATATAATAAAAGTTGTAGAGAATTAAAAATCCTACAACTTTAATACCAAAATTTTTGTGGATAACGCTAAGTTTAGCGGTAATTAGCGATTTTCCGTTTTTTTCTCACAAAAACTTGTAAAAAAATCGATTTTTTTAAAGATTTCAGCCTTAGTATGCATTTTACGGCAAAAGTGTTAAAAGATCAACAACTTTTAATTAGAGCATTTTTTCTCTACAGAGCCTGGTTCAGCGTGAAAGAGTGATTTTCCGTATTTTTAAGCCAAACTGAGGTTGATCTTCATTTTTTGTCTTTCACTCATGATTAAAATTAGGTTATGTTTTTTGAGGTTAGTTTTTCTGTTTATTTCTAATGTTTTATTACTAATGTTAGGTAATACTGTTCATTATTTGCATTGGCAAGAGAAAGTCATGTGAGTGTTTCACACCAGATTTTTTTTTACGCATAAGAAAAACAAAACATGTATTAAGACTTAATTGATATAACAGTTCAATTAAAGATATTAATTTATAATATGTATTGTCACTATTCGGTAACAATGAGTGGTATAGGAAAACTTAATGTTTGGGGCCCTAAGAAAAGCCGTTTAAACGGTGGTCGTCTAGGTGGGAGGTTGTAGCGTCGTAGTCGACATGACGGTCGAGGTGGACGAAGTGGCGTCTTATCGAGACGTTCGTTATCTTCTTCCCTTGTAGTAGTGCATCGATAGCTGCTTCGTCAGGACCTGAAGAGCCCAACGCTCGGTTGAGGAAACGGTTGAGGAAATTGCTCGCCGCAGCGGATGATCATGGTCACAGTTGACAAAGAAACTGTGAAGCCCACTGAATAAATTGAAGCCTATTAGTTAGGACGAAATATCTGTATTTTTGACAAATTTAAGGCCATTTAAACGACGGTGAAACGTGAAATAATATTTATTATGAATGGAAGACAAAAGTGTGTGGACTACGAAATGGAAAGGTTTTACTAATTCACAAAACAGTAAAAAAGGCTAACCAGTCATTCCCTTGTAGTGGCCGTGGAAAACTTTAGATATTTCTGAAGGTTGTTTTTGAAGCTCACACTTGTTCGGAGTGCAGCGGTCGTCTTTCTCGCCCACTGTTGTTTATTTCCTTTTCGCAGGTCTCCCCGAGGAGCGGGGAGAAATTCGTTTATCAATTTAAAAATTTATTTTAATGTTGATTTAAATATTCGCTATCTTTTACTATTTAAATATAAAATAAAATAGGCCTATAATAATTCATAGTAAGAAAATAGAAATAAATATTATTAATTTAAAGAAAATATAAAATAATGAAATAAAATTAGTTAGGGGTCGATTATAATTTAAATTATTTCTTAATGGTTTACAAATAATAAGAGAAGTGAACCTTGTAGTAGAAGTGAACCCACCATGTAAATGAATACAGTACCCCTATGAGTAAACCGATTACTGGTTTTTTCAAAATTACAACAAATTTGTAGTAACTTGTTTCTACAGTATTCTTGGAAGTAAAGCGTTATGGTAATTAACAGCATTGTGTACGCCGGTCTCGTATTTATATAATTTTTTGTTGTTTAGGTAATCAGCCGAAAGGCTGATTTGAAACTTTAGTTGCTTTACTTATAAGCTGTACTAATTGTGTCTAAGTGTAGTAGTTTACCGTTGCCTTTCTCACTGAGTGGAACAGTATGCTTAACACTATGCCCTGTGAAAATCATCTCCTCTCCACCCTGCTAATGACAACTTCACTTCATTCACCACAGGGTCTGGCTGTGTAATGCAATTTATTACTCTCAGAGGAGATAACTCTGAAACGTGTTTTTTACACCTCTACCTCTACTGTTCTTGACTGCTTAAGTCACATAATTGGCTGACCAAGTGATAAGAAACATAACTTTTTTTGTAGCCCTAGAAATAGCAGATCGAGTGGAAATAATTTAACACCCACCTGCCTGTTATGGGCTTTTATATTATTTGTTTGTACAAAATAAAGATTTATTGCGCGTTTTATATTGATGTTGCTAAAGTTATTAGCTATAAAAAGATTAAAATATGTCTTTACAAATATTTGTTTCCAAAGCACAAACAAAATGTAGTTGCAATATTTTAAATTTGAAATCTAAAATAATTATTCTCTACAGGATTTTTTATTATTATTATTTGCATGTTTTTGAATTTAGAAGGCCCGAGTCGCATCTGTTAAAGTGCCCCAGTGAATGATGCAATAGTTAAGTATAAAGTGAAAATACGTACGTTAAACTGTTCTAAAGTTTACACTTACCATAATAAGTGTATTGTATTTAAGTGCTACTTTCCATGGTAGTCTACCTATAATATCTACACCTCACAAAAACATTCTTACAGGCTACTAAAGAATGTCAAAATTTTACAGTACAGTAAAATCCGCTTAATACGATTTTTAACGGACCATGTAAGCGTTTTAGACGGGAAAACTTCTAAACCGAGAACATCTATGAGAAATTATATTTCCATAATTTCCTTGTTGTTTTGCTTAGGTCAACAGCCGAAAGAGAACGCCTAGAGGCTTTACTAAGTAAAATGAGGAGTGAGGTGGTTTACGAGTGCCTTCCTCACTGAGTGGAAAAGCATGATTATCAGCATGCCAGGCCCACCAAAAAGCATCTACTTTCCACCCTGCAAATAACACCTTCACTTCATTCACCACAGGTATGGCTGTATAATGAAGTTCATTACTCTCAGAGGTGATAACTCTTGACTAGTTAGTGTCTTTTACATCTCTACCACTTTTGTTCTTAAATGCTTCAGTCATATAATTGGTTGACCATGTAATAATAAACAGAACTGTCTTTTGTAGTCCTGGAACTAGCTTATCGAGTGGAAATAATTTAACACTCCATCTGCCTGTTATAGGCAATATTTACCATACTGAACGTTTAAGTACGCAGTTTATAAATAACATTTTATGTGTTGTTTTTTAGAAACTTTGGCATTTATTTTAATAGTTTTATATAACATCAATTAAAAAAAATTTCAAACGCATCTGCGTTAAAATGTCCCTCGGTAATACTTTAGCAGCGGGGAGTAAAATATTATTTTTTCTACGATCGAAACGTCGTCTTTGTTAAAACACCAACTAGAGATCACAAAAAATAAAATTTTTACGCGTACAAATCACTCTAAAAGACAACTAAATTATTAAACTACCACTCTGATTTAATAGTTGACCTTGATGGTGGTGTCTATTTTTTTCTGTTTTTGGGGGTGGGAAGTTATGTACGCTGTTTTTTTTTTTGAGAGAGAAATGAGGTGACCCGTTTTTTCTTTCTATATTTGGATTTTTATTCTAAAAATGAAAAGAAACTACAATATTACAGTATTACTCTTTAGAATTTATTGAACAGAAAGAGAGTTAAATAAGTAGGAATCGGCGCATATTAAAAGCGTATATCTGCGTAATTTTTTCTTACTTACCTTAACTACTAAAAAACCCCTTATTAAATGGGAAATGATATTAACCGTGAACGTATTAAACAGATTTAACTGTATTACCACAACTTTAATTAGTAAACCCCACACGTCAGTTATCGCTAAAATCTAAAAATGAATGCATTTTAAATTTTTTAGATACTCTTAAATTAATTTTCAAAAGCACACCAATACTTACAAACGTCTTTTATAGATCAATTACATAGGTTTTGGTTTCTCTGCTGTAACATGACGTTTGTTTGTAAAATAATTTTTGTATATTACTACACTAATTTTTTTTCTATTTGTTTGTTTATTTTTCATTTCCATATTAATATTTTTAATGAAATACCTAGAACATAGATTCTTCTATAATTAAATGCATTAGTACCGGTATGTTCAGAACCAATATTCAACACAAAGAATTTAATACGGGTTCTTCCACAAACTATAACTAAACAAACTATTGACTCACCACAACAACTATAAAAAAAATTCGTAAAACTTCAATTGCAATTTTCATGTAAATTTTCTCTTCTTACACATTCAAGAAATCAAGAAAAATACGATACATTTTATCTTTTTAATTATACTACTTGCCCATAACAGACAGGTGGAGTGTCAAATTATTTACACTCAATCTGTTCATTGCAGAGCTAAAATAAATAGTTCTGTTTCTTACACATGGTCAGCCAATTAAATGACTGAATCATTTAAGAACAGAAGAGGTAGAGGTGTAAAAGACACTACTCAGAGTTATCTCCTCTGAAAGTAATGAATTTCATTATACAGCCAGACCCTGTGGTGAATGAAGTGAAGGTGTCATTTGCAGAGTGGAAAATATGTGCTTTTCAGAGAGCCTGGCATGCTGATAAGCTTACTTTTCCACTCAGTGAGGAAGGCAACGGTAAACCACCTCACTCCTCGTTTTACTTAGTAAAACCTCTAGAGGTTCAAACCAGCCTTTAGGCTGATGACCTAAACAACACAATTATACTACAATAAAATATTAAAAATTTTATTTCTCATGAAATCATAAAAGAATGTACATTTAGACTATCAGCCTCATATCGATTTGTCTCAATACTATAACATTGAACGATATTCTAGAATGTTAAAACGAATAAATTTTCCATTGTATGTATAATATTGTGTATTGAATCGGGTGGGGTGTATTGAACAAGGATATTTATCTGCGATGAATGAGATGTTTTGAATAGGAGTTCTAGGAATTTGAAAGTAGTAGAAATATTTGCTTTTTTTTATTCATTCTACGATGTTCTAGAATAGCGACGAAGGGTCTTGATTGTTTGGAAAACTATTATATCACCGGTATAAAAACAGCCTTTTGTCAATTGTTAGTTGTTACTCGAATTGTGTATGAAAAGTACGTCGAGCCGTTCGAAATAGTGTTGTTAAGGGACCGATTTTGAGTTAATTAGTAGTGTGTTGTGCGTACGGGTAAGTGGTTTTTAACAGGTAAATAAATTGCTTCGATAGTTTGTTGTTACAGTGTATTAATTATAGTAAAGTTAAAGTTTAGTTTAAGCTTAAGTTTTGTAATTTATTCAATTTGTGTCATCTAATTGTATTAGTAGGCTAAATTTTTCCCCATAGCGGGCAGGTGGAGTGTTAAATTAATTGCCCCCGATCTTTTGGTTCCAGGGCAACAAAAAAAACGTTCTGTTTCTTATCTCATAGTCACCCAATTATGTGACTGAACTATTTAAGAGTAAAAGAGGTAGAGATTTAAAAGACACTAGTCGGAGTTATCTCCTCTGAGAGTAAAGAACTTCATTATACAGCCAGATCCTGTGGTGAATGAAGTGAAGGTGTCATTTACAGAGTAGAAGTGTGTGCTTTCGGAGGACCTGGCATGCCTATAAGCATACTTTTCCACTCAGTGAGGAAGGCAATAGTAAAACCTCACTCCTCGTTTTTATTTAGTAAAACCTTTAGAGGTTCAAACCACCCTTTTCGGCTGTTGACCTAAACAACAAGGCTAAGATTAATCATTAATTGCGTAAATAAATAACTAACTTTTAAAAGTTTAAAGTAAGTCTATTTATTATTTATCATACCCGGATCCCGAACGAACTTAGGCTTAGGTGCTGCAATATTTTACTTAATGATCTTACAATTATTATATATTAGAATATTTCATGCAAACTATATTTATTTTGTTAATCACCATTGTAATAGAGTAAAGGGTTTTTGGAACTTGTAGTGTAGCTCCGAAGTTAAGGTTATTTTCCGTCAATTCAAAATCCTTTTTACCGTCAAGTATTAAGCACACGTCATAGCACCTTACAGCTCCTAACATCATTGGTTTTTCCATCTTTTACTTTGCCCTTCTAATCTCTCCCTCATCCTTCCAATTTGCGCCAACTACTGCTCTCTGTAGTTGTTAACTATTTCCAATAGTGAACAAATATCCATCTCGTGTGTAATGTCTTTATTCCACTGTGTATCCACTCTGGAATTACCTGTCAAATATCAGTATCCTCATATCTGGACTATACAGTCTCTGTCAGTACCTTTCGTTATACACGTTTAATTCCGAACTGGTAACTAGAAAAAGACATCACACTACAAAAATTCAGGAGTTTATCTCATCTCAATTTGTTAGTAGCAATTTTTAAAATTGTCATCTATCATTTTGTATTGTCCGTCCGTCACACCGAGATGTCAGAAACTACAAAAATTATCATAAACGGTTTTCGGATTCGTTATTTACACAAAAAAATTAGTGGGCCAGATTGGGTTTGAAGTTCCGGTTTTGACCGGAAGGTGATCCAAAACCGGAAGTCAAGAAATCAAATCCGGAATTTAGAAACAAAAATAGTATTATTCAATTCTTCTTTAAGAGTAGATATCACTAATAGTTTTTGCCATTATTCAAAGGTAAGCCTTTTAAAAAATTTCCACCGCCCATGAGACGCGTCGTCTTATGACAGGGATTTTTCTTTAATTCTATTTTTCTTGAACGTTCTCTTGATTGCTTCATTTATTCTATTAAAACGCTCAATATCATAATTGACATCAAATTTTTTAAAGAACGAAACATGAAATTCTAGTCAACCCTACCAACAATGTATTTTTAGTACCGCTGATTGGAAGCTTGGGGTTCCTTTTAGCAGGAAGAACTTTTGAAAATAGAAACAGAAAAAATAACCATCTCGTTAAAAAACCTGATCCGGATAGAAATACTCAGTAAGGGATCCTAACTGGAATTAAAGATTAAAACTTGTTTACTGTCAGGAAGGTAGAAGAGGAAGATTCCCAATAGCTTTTTGAGCGGTTTAATTGAGGAGATAAGTCTCCGAAACACCCGGGACCTGTCAGGAGTTTCCAGGTGCAGCCTGAAGGCCTCATCACTAGGATTACCAGCTACTAGGTTATTGCCCTGTTCGGAAAATCTTTATCCACTTTCAACCATTGAAAAAATAGTAAAATGTTCAAAAATTTAAAATAGTACTCAAAACGGCTTTATCGAATTTGATTAAACATGCCACAGTTACTACATTCTCAAATTCCCAGATTTTAAAAAATGGTATAATTTGATCCGAAACAAAAATTCTACTAAATAACGCACGAATCGTGAAGTTCAAAATGTGATTAAGACCGGTGACATTGCGAAAAACCTTAAAATAACTAGGTTATAAGAAAAACGTTAATTTTTTTATTTTCTATGTTAATTAGGAGTTTGGGAATAATGATGGGTAATGGGCTATTTTCACGTAGAGTATAATAGGTAATTGAATTTTTGTACTTACCATTTTTCCAGTTCAATGCAAAAATGCTAAACAAGATTTAAAACTCTACAACTTTGTTACTCTTATTTTAGCAGTAACTATAACTTTTGTGGTAAATAAAATGGGATTTAATTGGTCCATTTATTGAGAATTGCTTTTTTGATTTTGATGAAAATGTTCGTGTCGTGTTTGGTAGTGGTACCTAACTTAAGTTTAAAATTTCAACTTATTTCTCTATTCTGTTCTTGAGATATTTTGTTCATACACGCACGCATGCGCCCACACACACACTTACACAGACGAATCGCTATAAACGTGGTTTTTGGGTTTAGGGGGTTTGAAATCGTGTACTATATTTTTGATGAAAACTCAATTTGAAAAATCCCCATAAAACAATGGGAACGTTCCTATAGATATTCATACAGAGTAGGAGAAAGTAAAATTTGAATAAAACAGGTTCCAAAACTGTATCTCTCAAACTCTTAGAAATACCTGACATAAAACACGAATTAGGAGTTAAAAATAACACTATTTTATGTTTAATGTAAAATAACTTCGTTAATAAGTCATTTTTTAAAAATCAAAGTTGCTTTTTTCTGTTACAAATGTACATATTCTTAATAGACTTTTTTAAATCAGTAAATATGTATTATTATTATGGTTATTATTGTTATTATTATTAATATTTGTGTAATTTTAATAATATTTTATCATTTATATTCACTGTACTTAAAAAAAATCTGTTTAACCTAACTTTTGTACCCTTTTAAATCTTGTTGGTGTTTAGGTCAACAGCCGAAAGGCTGGTTCGAACCTCTAAAGGTTTTACTAAGTAAAAAACAAGGAGTGAGGTGGTTTACTATTGCTTTCCTCACCGAGTTGAAAGATTATCCTTATTAGCATACCAGGCTTTTTGAAAAGCACGCACTTTCCACCCTGCAAATGACACCTTCACTTCATTCACCATAGGATCTGGCTGTATAGTGAAATTCATTACTCTCAGAGGAGATAAGTCTGACTAGTGTTTTTTTATACCACTATCTCTTCTGTTCTTAAATAGTTCAGTCATATAATTGGCTGACTATGTGATAAGAAACAGAACTATTTTATGTAGCCCTGGAAACAACAGATGGAGTGCGATTAATTTACCACTCCACCTGGCCGTTATAGGTATAGATTTAAATCTTATATTAGTATTTTTAATAATAATTATAAGTATTTTTATAATTTCTTTTAATAATATTTTTTGTCTATTCCTATGCGCGATCAGAGCTCTTCGTGGATAAGAGTTTTGCGTTGGAGTATGTTTGCAAAGAATATTGTGTATGGCTTAACTTTGTAATATGTTATAATGTATATTTAACTAGCTCCAAGACTACAAGAAATAGTTATTAATCTTATCACATGGTCAACCAATCATATATGTCTAAAGCATTTAAGAACAGAAGAGGTAGGTGTGTAAAAGACTCTTAGTCAGAGTTATCTCCTCTGAGAGTAATGAATTTCATTATACAGCCAGACCCTGTGGTGAATGAAGTGAAGGTGTCATTTGCAGGATGGAAAGAAGATGATTTTCAGAGGGTCTGGCATGGTGATAAGGATACTTTTCCACTCAGTGAGAAAGGCAACGGTAAACCACCTTACTCCTCGTTTTACTTAGTAAGGCCTCTAAAGGTTCAAATCAAATTTTTAATTCAACACGTAAAAATTAAATTCTGAGAAAACTAATGCAAATTAAGTACCTTAGTAAAACGTACAGAAAAAATTAAATTATTCAACTTTCATTACTATTAAAACCAGGTTAAAATTTATTCTAAAACATTACTGTTTTTCTACAGAATGAAATAACTCTTTCAGAAGTTGAAAATAGTAGCTCTTCAACTATTCAATTAAATTCTAAAAACAATGACGAAATAAATTGAAAGATTAACAGTGTTGTTTATTGTTTACAAAGTTGCTCAAAATGGCATCCGTTTTGTTTAATATGTACCAGAGATTTGATTAATTTATAAAATGTAAAATTGGCGCTAATTGGTTTTACGAGAATTTATAAAATGAAGTTATTTATTTTATCAATAAAAGAACAACCACTGTTAAAATTTATAAGAGTCTAATCTTTTTATTACAGGAAAATATATTTTTTGTTAATTTTTAATCACAAGACCAGAAAAATTACATTTTCTATAATTTTTTAGGTCCATATAAAAGTACATTATAATGAGTAGCTACAAAATAAATTTAATAAAAATATAAACAGCTAATTAAAATTTTTATTACCTTATCAGTCATCTTATTGATGAAAAAATACTTCAGATTACATCTTCAAGATACAAATTTCGCGACTCTCTGTTTTGTACTAGATGGTTACCAATTTTATCGAATCACGAGTACACGTGGTGGGATCTGGGAAAAATGGATGATGAGGTTGGTTGTGGTATTAAGGGTGGGGGTGATGTTGCACCCTGCTAGCTACAACAGCTCGATGTTATTCTGTCGCCAACTGAGGTTGCATTGAACAACGCATGCGCGGCGCCTAGAATATCACATGTTCTTAACCGATTATCGGTCCGATTTGGCATGTTTTCTGACACTACCGAAGTACTATTGTTCACATCTAATGATAGGTTATTTTATGCAGTCATTTATTGTATTTAATTAAAAATTAAGTCCGTTCAGTCTTTATCCTATCAACTTCTTAATATAACTGGCCCATATAATTGAAGGGCTTAGTGGATGAAGATGCTATGTAACAAATATATAGTTTTTGAAAAATACGATCAAAATTCTAAGTATCCCATCATTTTGTGAATTGTCTGACTTTCATTTTGGCACTTGCATATTATTGTTCCTTCATGAAAATTTATATTAATGAATTTCAGATCTTCTACTTTACTTCTCATTTATTTTTTATAACATTCTCATAACTGCAATGCCTTGTCCTTTAAAAATTTGTATGGCGTACTATCTCCTCTGAGATAGGATTAACATAATTTACTGTAAATAACACAAACACAAGTTTCTTAAAAGGGAATTATAAAAAAACATTACTTTACACGTTTGCTTATAAAGATAAATATATATTACCATAGTTAATGTTTATATTCTAAATCAAAAATGTCTTGCATAATGAAGGAAGAAAAGTGGCAAGTAATCATAACATCTTTTTTCACTAAAAACGATAAATTAAGCAGTACATAGCACATAAATTCTGCCCATAACAGGCTGGTGGAGTGTTAAATTATTTGCACTCGATCTGCTAGTTTGAGGGCTACAAACTTTTTTTCTATTTCTTATCACATAGTCAGCCAATTATATTACTGTGAAGCATTTAAGAACAGATGAGATAGAGGTGTAAATGACATTAGTCAGAGTTATCTCCGCTGAAAGTAATGTATTTTATTATACAGCAAGACCCTGTGGTGAATGAAATGAAGGTGTCATTTGCAGGGTGCAGAGTAGATGTTTATCGGAGGGCCTGGCATGCTGATAAGCATTGGCTACTTTTGTACTCAGTGAGGAAGGTAATAGTAAACCACCTCACTCCTCGTTTTACTTAGTAAAACCTCTAGAGGATCAAATTAGCCTTTCAACTATTGATCTAAACAACAACAGCACATAAATCCACTAATGTTTTCTTAGTATGTAGAGATAGAGTATTTGAGCTAAGTCATTGGTAACACTGAATATACACATAACTTCTTTATCAGTCACAAAAACTCAATTTTTGAATATTATTAAAATATTAGGTTGGGAGTAACAGCTGATCATTTATCAGCTGTTACTCCCAACCTAAATAATAGTTAATATTTTATGCAGTTAAGAATGTGCGTTTTATGTGTGTCTGTTTTGATTTTAAATAAAGCGAAATTTCAATATCTATTATTCATTTTTTCCTGAGTAATTCACATTAATCTTTTCAGAATTAAATTTTCTACAAATTTATTTAAGAAAAAATACACCTTTATTTACCATTTATGGAAGTAATCTTACGTTAAACACAAAAATGTGTTATTTCTTTGCACCAATTCTTGTGTTTTATGCAAGATATCTCTGAAAGTATTGCATTTACATCACTGGAACCAATTTTATTCAATTTTTCAGATTAAAAAACATAAGGAAAAATCGTATTTGTATCTTTGTAACTACCTTTAACATTTTTATAAGGCCTTACTTCACCGAGGGTACAGAGTTCTAGGTGAAATTTTTCGCTAGCCGTAACTCGCTAACTAAGCATTTTCAGGCATATATTTATGAACTTTTTTTCTTATTTTTAGCTATAGAATGAGATCCCAAGAGATTTCCGTATAGTTTTGAATCACCCTATATATACACTTTGGTTTTCTTTGTAGTACTGTAAATTAACAAAAATTGAAAAACTGATTTATTTTATTAGAAATTATTAACCGAGTACAAATTTTTTATTATTTTATATTCCTCTCTTTTCATTCTTCAACAGAATTTTAAATCAGAAGCCCTACATCAGCCATACCACAAAATAGATTTTCATTTATTTTTAAACGTGTTGTATTTTAAATAAAGTACTGCTGTGATTTTGTTTTCTAATTTTAAAATAAAGATCTTGTTAATTTTTAAATCCCTTTTAATTCTATTATATATTTTTTCAACTAAATGTGCTTTAAATAAAATATTAAATCCTGTGCTGAAAAATGACTCTTCATGTTAAACAATTACTTGACAACTGACTTTCATTTTATTTGAAAGGTAATTCAAGGCCAACTTAATAACATTTTATTTCTTTCAAAATTCCCTTGGACCCTGAATTATCGTTGAATTAATAATGTTTTTAACAATAAAGTAGGTGAAAACAGGTACAAAATAATAAATTTCTAATTTAACTCTATTGTTTGTCAACGGATTTTTGAAAATTAAGTTGTCTCTTTGTTCTGAAAAGAAAGTTTTAATATTCTACAAAATGTTTTACATAATTTAAAATTTTGTTTTTCTTACTTTTAGTCAGTATTTATAAAAAGCATTGTTTTCAGTCATCCAAAGTTTTATCTCATAAAAGTAGCGTACAAAAATTATTTAAATAACCTAACTCTTTTCTGATATATTAAACTCATTCTAACACTGTTTTCGTTTGGTTTTTATACCTCGGACATTCAATAATTAACAAAAAAAATTGATCTAAAAGAAGAACGATTTATTTAATAACAATGAAACATGAATGATTCTTCAACATTCCTACTTCAATACTCCTACAAAATGTAGGCTTTGAACATTTGTCCCATCTTTTTACGAGTTTTCTGATTTCTACAGTGTAGAAGTCTTTACCGAGGTATTTGGTTCATTCTTGTACCAAATTTTGACTACTTAAATGTTTTTGAGCAAACCGAACTAATGAAAATCGAACGAGGCGAGCTCAGAGCTGTAATGAGGATGTGACAACATCTAATACTAAACTTTTCGAGGATTTCCTCACTCTCTGAGCGGTGTGAGGGCGCGCGTTTTCATGCAAGAGAACTATACGTTTTTTGAGAGAGCGTTCTTACTTTTTCAAAAAAAATCTGTTGTGAAACACTCACACAACTTCTTCTCGCCAGTGTAAATAATAAAACACAATATAACCTATGTTTAATCATGAGTAAACAATATATAATGAAAAACATAACCTATTTAATCACAAACGAATGATGAAAAATTAAAATCAATCTTTGTAGAACTTAAAAATACGGAAAATCACTAATTGACGCTAAAGTAAACTCTAGAAGAATATTCTTGAAATAAAAGTTGTAAATTTTGTTTTATTTCCTATTTAATTTTTCATGAACATTTGTTATAAAATGGACGCAATATAAAAAAAAATATTATTTTTATGAACGATTTTGATAAAAAATACAGAAAATCACTAATTGTCGCTAAACTAAGCGTTGTACTAAGCGTTGATTGAAATAAAAGTTGTAGGTTTTCTATTGTTTATATATTTGCTCTAGAATGAATCTCAAGGCCGCAAAAACATTTTTTTTCACGTGAGCACAGGTCCGTCAAGAATTTCAGCAGACATGGCGCTAACCCTACCTTGTAGGGGTTAAAAATATAGTAAATGAGGCGATTTTAAAAAAATTGTTGAAGCCATTTTTGAAAAAATCGCTAAAACGTAAAAAATTGCACGAATAAATTACCGATTTTTATGAAAATGTTTGGGTCGGGTCCTGTATCGGTACCTAACACTTAAGTTTCAACTTTTTACTTTATACCGTTCTTAAAATATTTTGTTCACACACCCACCAATCGCTGAAATCATGTTTTTTGAGCCGGGGGCCTGAAATCGTGTACATCCGGTGAAAGCTCAGTTTCAAATAATGGCATGAAAACAATTTTTCTTTTCCTATAATGTTCATATAGGACAAGAGAGAGTAAAAATTGGACTTTACGAGTCCCAAAGATCGTTAAAAACAATTTACTGGCCAAAGCCTCAGTTTTGACTTTTTTGTGTGCGTTTTAAGATGAGGTTTTTTTTTGGTTTAACGCCCGACTGAAAGACCAGTGACATTTTTGTTTTGCCCAAATGAAACTGGTCCACCCACTTATATAGACTACTGCAGTTAAAAACTTATCACCATACAGTTTTAAATTTTTTTTCGTTTTGTCTTATTTAAAGTCACATCGGCAGCTTGGTCATTAGCGACTGCTGTAGATTTTGGTACTGTAACAGTGGATTTTAAAATGTTAAAATTTCAAGACCCTAGCCAGAAATCGAACCCGGTACCTTACGCTTTGTAGGCTAGTCACTACGCCACGGAGGCGGTCGTTTCAACAAGTAAATTTTCGATGTAAATTTGAACCTTTGGATAGCAAAAATCTTTTTACTGAACGTTGGCTCTTCAGGCGTACATGTTTCAAATGTAGCTGACATTTTTAAATGAACAAAAGAGTTTATGTTTACATTAATTATGATCAAAGAGCTGATTGAAAATGTTCTCAAAGTTTCCAAGTTTATCAAAAAAAAAAAATCATTGTCAATGAATGAACGGTTTTTTCTCTATATTAATATTGTCTTATTACTTAAACGTCTATCATAATATAAGGAGCTTTATAATAGATTACAGACAATGTTTAAAATATTATTAACATTACATTGTTCTGATTTAATTTTTATTTTGAATAATTTTTATGTGGATACAAAAATGTATTTGAAAGAATGTTCGAGTTGTTTTCCGTAAATTTTATTATTTGAAAGCACTAAAACTATTTATAGATATTGAATTGTCCTATTATAGAATACGTTGTAGATTTGCTTATTAAAGTAAACTTTTCTAAGTAGTAGAAACCGTAGCGTATTTCAATCAAACTTTAATTGGCTTAGCAATATTAAATCCAGCCAGTAAGCTAAATTTCCTTAGCAACTTTATAATGTCTTGTCTTGTATAAAGTTCCTCGAAGTTGTTGTAAAGTTAAGTTATTATAATAGAAAACTTGACACGGCAAGAGAAAGTACATACTGTTTGTTTTTAAATAATCAGCTTTTTAGTTTTAAAATTTCATGTACTTTGTTTGGTTCTAGATAAGTAACTTATAACATAATTTTTTGTGTGTTGATCATCGCATTCTTAAACCACGTTAAGTAATTTGAAACTTTTCAATAAGCTTTTTGTAGCCTGCAATTTAGGAATTATTTCATTGAAGAATTTTTTCTTTATGTAGTACTTTTTTACTTTCTCTTGCCCTACATGAAAATATAGAGAAAGAAAGTAGTTTTATTCACCAAGAGAATTTGAAATGAACATTTTCATCAAAATCGGTCAACCGGAAGTAGTAGTTTATTCGTGTGATTTTTCACTTTTATGCGATTTTTCTAAAAAACTGCTTCTACAACTTTTTTTAAAATCGCTTTATTTACAACATTTTTATGCTTTACAAGATAGGGTACGTGCCATGCCCACTGAAATTCTTGGGTATGCTTTGCTCTCGTAGAAAAAAAATATTTTCTTAAGATTGCAGCCTTAATATGTATTTACCGCAAAAGTATATATAAAAACAATTTGTATAACATTTTTTTTAGAAACTTGCAGCTTTTAGTTCAAACATCTTTTACAACTCTTAGTTAAGCAAAAATTGTGATTTTTTTTGTTTGGTTTCATTAAAATCTGTAAACGATTGAATTTTTTAAGGTTCCGGCCTTAGTATTTACTTTTTCCTATGCAAATTTATTTTTCAACAAAAGTATATACTACATCAAAGTTGTAGAACATTTTAAAAACCTATAACTTTTGTTTCTAATTTTTTTTTACAACGCTAAGTTTAGCGACAATTAGTGATTTTCTGTTTTCGAGGTTATTTTGAATATTTCAAATCATTTATTAAAACATCTTAAGTTTATTGTTACTTTCTTAATTTTCTTTGTAACTTGTTCTTTATACATGTAGTATACACTTCGTGATAAAATTTTGTAAAACTTAATGCAGGTTCTTTCGGTATCTGGTTATTAATAACTAACAAACTTATTTTAAAACTTATAACTACTATGTTTTTCCTCGTATAGAAACAATTTTATACCACGTGAAGGAAAACACCGGAAACCAATTTCATAGCATGTGAAAGAGAAAATTTAGACGCTTATAGAATATCGTTTTGCAGCCCACATTCTCAGAATTCGCTCACTGTTTTTCCTCTTCATAGAAGCTTTTTAAGTCCGTAATCAGTTATCTGAATATGATTAAATTTATTAAGTTTTCTTGGTTTATTCTGGTTTTCTCAATATCCTTTCTGACTTCTTGAAACCATTTGTTCAACACCTTAGATCTATTTTTTAGTGTCTTAAAAATTTGTTTCGTCTACCGGCTGACATCCATTCCGAACAGGTATCCATTAAATTTTAGTGTTCGTTTTCTAATTGTTTCCATTAATCGTTTATTTTTCTTTGTACAATTGTTCTCGACTTCGTAACCTATATTTTTCGTCTGCTATCTTCAGACCCATTTTCTTGCAGAGGATCTTCCTCTCAAATTTTTCTGCTTCTCTTAGACCAGCCTTCCCGGTGATTCTAAGGCACTCTATCGCGTTATAACAACTATTTATTAATATGATAATAAAACTATGATAAATATTCATGCATAGACTTTTAAAAAATTACTTAGACTAGATTGATTTAAAAATTTTATGTAATGAAGAACTTATTGAAACTTTTAGTAAATTCTACGTACATCTCATAATCTTTTACCTAAGTGGGATTTGGCTATATTTTTATTTGTATTTTTGTTATTTGTATATTATTTGAAATTAAGAATTAGAAAAATAGCCTTTATTTTTCTTTTATGTAGTCTTTCCTTCCATGTCACCTTAACCATCCTCATTGATTCTATTTTCTCAATGTACGCAAACCATCTTAGTCCTTAAGCTTTTATGAAATGGACTTTGTTCTCCCTTTAATAAAAATGTTTAGTTTCTCATTTTTATGTTGGTAAAAGACGTCTTCTTTCCTTATCGGCCCAAAACCTTTAATGAAATCTTTTCTTCAAGCCTTCTCTACATATTGAAATATTTTTCTGACGAAGTACACTTTTCACCGTCATACGTGACAACTGGGTAAAACCGAGAAATATATATTTCAATTATTCCTTTGTTCCTTTTCAACTTATTTATTTTAAAAATATAGTAGCAAAGTAGATTCTATTTCAGAATTTTCATTGTCCATTATCTCTATGTTCCCAAACCACCTTAGTTTTTTTAGCCTTCATGACACGGACTATGTTTCTCCCATAAATGAAAGACTTCAGTTTCTCACCTTACGTACTCTCTAGGCATCCTCTTCCTTTATTAGTCCTAAAATACTCCTTAAAATGTTTCTTTCAAACCTTTTTAACATTTTAAAAATTGTTTCCTATTAAGTCCAAATTTCACAATCATTGGTAACAACTGGGTGCACCAAACACGTGTATACTTTTATTTTTGTGCTCCTACGGACATATCAATTTATTCATAATTAGTTCCTTCCTCATAACTGGCCGATGGAGTGTTAATTATTTTCACTCGATCTGCTAGTTCCAGGGCTTATAAAATAGTTCTGTTTTTTATCACATAGTCAGCCATGATCATGTGATATGACAGAAGCATTTAAGAACAGAAGAGGTACAGGTGTAAAATACACTAGTCACAGTTATGTCCTGTGGGAGTAATGAATTTCATCTTTATACAGCCAGACCGTGTGGTGAATGAAGCAAAGGTGGAATTTTTAGGGTGGAAAGTAAATGCTTTTCAGAAGGTCAGGTATGCTGATAAGCATACTTTTTTTAGTTAGTGAGAAAGGTAAACCACCTCACTCCTCGTTTTACTTAGTAAAGCCTCTAAACGTTCAAATCAACCTTCTGGCTGATGACGTAAATAACAAATCAACATTTTTATGTTATAAGATGTATAAACTTTAAGAGGAAACACAAAGTACAAAAACCAATAGAAAATTAATGAAATAGAACAGAATACGACCAGAGTGGGCTACAAAAAACCTATTTTATTTGAAATGAGTAATAATAAATTAAAATAGAAATATTCATAGATTTATTAAATTTGAAAGGAAAAAGAAAATATAATTTTGATAATAAAAAAGAAGTGCGGTTAAATTACTTTTCTACCTCCTTTTAATGTATAAAAACATTTTCCAAGATTTGTCATCCTATTTATTGGACATTCTTTGTAGATAAAAGACCATAAGAAGGTAAAGTAGTCCAGATGATATGACATGAAAATGTGGTGATACATTGCCTTCAACACTACAGAGCTGTGTGGGTGTTAGGTCACTGTCAAGCGGTATTTGTATTAACACGTCAGAAGAGAGCGGCCGGCGTTAGAGTTTAACAACGCATAAATGATCAATAAGTGCATTGATCAGTGTTACTAACATTATACGTTACACCAGCATGTCGTAATATGTATAAAATATGTCTAGGGGAAATCTAAAGTAGAGTATACTGTTTGTAATTACTTAACCATGATAAAGCACCCTTATTATAAATTATTTTCAAAAAATTAAAAGACATTTTTTTTCGAACATCGTCCAATCATATTCGTCTGCACCCCCTCTCCATCTCATACCGTTTATTCCTGTTCTTTTTCGCCTTTATTACCTTATCCCATTTAATCTTGCGTAAAAATAAGCAAAATTTAATTTTTAATATTATTTTGATTACAAATGACACAAAAGTACAATACCACCTCGTTAACTCGGACTATTTGAAACCGGAAACGATCTGGAAAATTGAAAATTTGGATGAACCGGAAACAATAGGAAATGAATGTTGTTTAAGCGATCACCGAAAGGCTGGCTATAACCTACAGAAGCTTTACAAAGTAAAACGAGCAGTGAGGTGGTTTACTATTGCCTTCGTCACTGAGTGAAAGAGTATGATTATCAACATGTCTCTGAAAAGCATTTACTTTCCACCCTGCAAATGACACCTTCACTTCATTCACCACAGTCTGGCTGTATAATGAAATTCATTATGCTCAGAAGAGATAACCCTGACTATAGTACTTAAAATGTAAGATGAAACCTGTGTTTGGAACCGCGTATCTCACCAACTAAAAAACATAAAATTTCAGGTGCGACTTGTTTTAAAACTTGGTTTTTTGCAATTTTATTCGTATAAGTTAAACACAGGAGTTTATTAGGCATTTTCTAGCGATTTGGAAACCAATTTTTACTTGTTGTTTTAGGGCATTTATCACTTAGTCCATGTTTCAGAACATGTAGCGGGATTAATTTTAAGAGGAAGAATATTGCTTTTTAAAGAAGTATTCCTGCATATTTTCTTATTAATGACAGCTAAACTTCAACCTTTTGGTACAAGCAAGAAAGGAGTTAGAGCATTTTTTTTAAAAATTGTTATTTTCGTTCCCGATGGACGTAACGATTTCAATTTTAGCTGACATTAATTAGTAAATATGCAAGAAAACTTTTCTTAAACACCATATTTTTCCTCTGAAAATTGAACGTGCTACATGTTCTGAAACATGGACTAAGTAAAAAATGCGTTAATAAACGAGTACATATTTTGTTTCCAAATCGCTAAAAAATTCCTAATACACTCCTGTGTTTCGTAATTTATATGAATAAAAATATTAAAAAAAACACGCTTTAAAACGAGCCATGCCTGAAACTTAATGTTATTTACTTGGTGAGATACACGGTTTCAAACACAGACTTTATCTTACCGTTCTTACCGTTCTTGGGTTCAGGGGGCCTAAAAACATGTATTTCCGACGGAAATACACTTGATTTCGTAAATTATTTTACGTACAAATGTATTTTACACCTGTACCTCTTCTGTTCTTAAATTCTTCAGTCATTTAATTGGCTGATCTTATGATAAGAAACAACTATATTTTATAGCCCTGGAACTAAGAGAACCAGTCCAAATAATTTAACACTCCACCCGCCTGATATGGGCAAAGAAATCAATATAAACAAAATATAATGATAAAACGCATCGATTGTCATTACTATATTGAATAGAAACATACTACAATATATTTACATACAAAAATGTAAAAGTATTTAATGTTTTACACCAAGTAAACTACGATTTCCAGTTAAGCGATTTTGATGAAAATGGGTTCATTAATGGTACCTAATTTAAGTTTCAATTTTCAACTTTGTACTCTATTCCGTTCTTAAGATATTTTGTTCACACACACCGACCAATAGACAAAACATGTTTCTTGGGTTCAGGGGGGCCTAAAAACATGTATTTCCGATGGAAATACACTTGATTTCGTAAAATTGACATGAAAATAATAATTTCATTCCCTATATTTCATACATGAAAAGAGAAAGTAAAATGTTTGATAAATTATTCTAAAGTATTAACAGTGATTTAAAACACAATGGCTCTTATTATATAATCATGTGAAATAGTATTACATTTCAGTGTAATGATTTTGAACGCGTAAATGGAAACTTTTTGATGAAGTCTATTAATTGGAGTAGATATATTTTCTGTTTAAAAACATTTTGTTTAATATAAAACAACGAAAATGAAGGGCGGGCTTTCATTAGTTTGACGATTTTAACGATAAACAGTTCTTGTGAATTTACCTATTGAACGTAAAGAGAATATCGATGTACCGTTCATTGGTATCTTAATTTGCATGTATGATGTTGAAATTCTGATACACAGATTAATTAAAAGCTTGTGGCACGTAACGGATATCAAAGCATGTATTACCTTCTCCTGCTTACATGAATATATAGGGAAGGAAAGTACCTATTGTTTTCATATCGATTTTTCCAAATTGAGTTTTCACCGGAAATACACGTTAAACAATACCCTCCGTATCCGAAAAATATTTTTTACCAATTTGTCTGTGTATGTGTGTTTGTGTGAGAACAAAATATCTCAAGAAGGAAATAATGTACGAAGATGAAACTTAAAACTTAAGTTAAATAACACAATGGAAACCGACACAAATATTTTCATCAAAATCAAACTGTAGTTTATTTGTGTAATTTTTTAAATTTTTTGCAACTTTCTGAAAAACGGTTCGTACGATTTTTTTTGTAAAAAATCGCCTTATTTACTACAGATATATTTTTATGTACCACAAGGTAAGGTAAAAGGTATATCTGCTGTAATTCGTAGGAAGGCTATGCTCAAGCGATTTTTTTTAAGATTGCGGTTTTAATTTTCCTTTTAGGGCAGAAGTGTATATAATCAAATTTGTAGAAAATTATAACTTTTATTTCAAACTTTTTTTTACTGTGGTTAGGTTAGCGTCAATTATTGATTTTTTTTTTTTGTATTTTGCATTGAAATTAATGAAAATTAGGTTATTTTAGCATGAATTTTATGATAAATGTATATAAAACTAAGGTTATAGAAAATTAAAAAATCTAGAACTTTAATTCAGGCAATTTTTTCTAAAGCGCTTATTTTAGGGACAGTTAGTAATTTTCCGTATTTATAAGCCGAACAGAGGTTGATTTGCAGTTAGCGTCAATCACTCATGATTAAAACTAGGTAATTCTTTCATTTTACATTTTTTACTCATTATTTCACATAGGTTATATTGTTCATTATCTAAATTGGTAAAAAAAAGTCATGTGAGTGTTTCACACCAGATTTTTTAGGTTAAAACTAAAAGATGCCATTAATTTTGTTTCTTAGTTAAAGTCTTGATAATTTTAATATGGTTTGATTTCACCGGGCTAACTGAATTCCGGACGAAATATTTTGCTAGCCGTAACTCGCTAATGAAGTTCTTCCAAACCTATGTTTATACAGAACCTTTTTTTTTATTTAGCTATACAATAACTTCTCACAGTTTCTCGTCGGCTTTTAAAGACACCGTCTATTTTTATACATAGTTAGAAATAATTATAAAAATTAATAAAATTGAAGGGGTAATATGATATTTTGGAGGGTAATGTTTTTTATTAGATAAAATCTGGTACATGAGCGGCTAATCGCTCTTAAGTTTTTGCAAAAAAATGTAGCCTACTGTAATAATTTACTCATTTTCGCTGTATACTCAATAGTTGTAATTTTGGTTAACAATGTAGAAAAATTCACATTAAAAAGGAAAGTAAACTACGTACATAAATATTGAAAAAAGAAAAAAATTTTGTTAGAAAGTTAATTTCAAGTCACTGGGAGATTAATGATCCCATATGAGCGTTCAGTTATAATCGTCTTCCTGTTAATTTAATTTCTGTTAACCAAATAGTCCTGAAGATATATCGTGAGAAGTTAAGTTGATTTTTAAAAGACGGCAATCTTAATTAACTTTCATTTTCTGGCACTTCACGTATTATATACTGTGTATTGAAAGTGTCAGAAACAGAGATACTTTGATCAGAATTGTAGACGAATATAGAATAACTAATTTCATTAAAACCATACGAATTAAAAGTGTTTCAGTCAAGGGTTAATCATACGGAGTATTATTTACTTTCTCTTGCCCTATAGATATATAAAGAGGAAAGTATTGTCTTCATGTTGGGTTTTTTGAAATCGAGTTTTCACCGGATATACACGTTTTCAGAACCCCGATCACCAAATCAAGTTTTTAGCGATTTGTGTGTGAACAAAATATTTCAAAACCGGAATTAAGTACGAAGTTCAAACTTTGAACTTAAGTTAGATACCACTAGAGGACCAGACACGAACATTTTCATCAAAATCGGTCAATCGGTACTAGTAGTTATTCGTGTCATTTTTCACTTTTTTGCAATTTACTCAAAAAAGGCTCTACGATTTTTTTTCAAATCGCCTCATTTACTACATTTTTCATACTCTACAAGATTAGGTAGGCGCCAAGTCTGCTGAAATTTTTGGGGAGGCTGTTCTCTCGTAGAAAAATTGGTTTTTTTAGGATTGCGGCCTTAATATGCATTTTAGTCCAAAAGTATATTAATGAAAGTTGAAGACAATTTAAAAATTTACAACTTATTTGCAACTAATTTTTTATATAACGCTTAGTTAAGCGTTAATTAGTGATTTTTTGTATTTTTTCGTGAAAATCTGTAAAAATATGGTTTTTTAAGATTTCAGCATTAGTATGTCATCTTACGACAAAATTGTATCAAATAAAATTTATAGGATATTAAAAGATCTACAATTTTTATTTTACAAATTTTTCTCTACAGAGCCTACTTAAGCGTGAAAGAGTGATTTTCCCTGTTATTAAGCCAAAGTAAGGTTGTTTTAATTTTGCGTCTTTCACGCATGATTAAAATAAGGTTATGTATTTTTGGATTAATTTTTTGTTTATTTCTAACGTTTTATTACTATAACTAGGTTATATTGGTCATTATTTACATTGACAAGAGAAAGCTGCGTGAGTGTTTCATCAGAGATTTTCATCAAAATCGGTCAACCGGAAGTAGTAGTTTATTCGTATAATTTTTCAGTTTTTTGCGATTTTCTCAAAAACTGGTCCTACGATTTTTTTAAAAATCGCCTATTTTACTCAATTTTTTATTCTCTACAAGATAGGGTAGGCGCCATGTTTGCTGAAATTCTCGGTGAGGCTGTTTTCACGTAAAAACGTTGTTTTTTAAGATTACGGCTTTAATATAAATTTTAGCGCAAAAACTTATATAATAAAAGTTGTAGAGAATTTAAAAACCTACAACTTCTGTTTCAAACATTTTTTTGTATAACGCTTAGTTTAGCGGTAATTTGCGATTTTCTGTTTTTTTTCTCACGAAAACGTGAGAAAAATCGATTTTTTTAACATTTCGGTCTTATTATGCATTTTACGACAAAAGTGTATATAATTAAATTTATAGAAAATTAAAAGATCTACAACTTTTGTTTAGAGCATTTTTCTCTACAGAGCCTAGTTTAGCGTGAAAGCGTGATTTTCCGTATTTTTAAGCCAAACTGAGTTCGATTGTCATTTTGCGTCATTCACTCATGATTAAAATAAGGTTATGTTTTTGAGGTTAGTTTTTGTTCATTTCTAATATTTTATTACTAATGTTAAATTATATTGTAAATTATTTGCATTGGCAAGAGAAAGTTGTGTGAGTGTTTCACACCAGATTTTTTATGTTATGATAGTGGACATTGAAATTTCTCATAAAAATATTTTGCCTAACATTAATAAAATCATCTAAAAATGTTGACTGAGGGAAGAGTTATTAATTTAAATAGCTTATTATTAAGCTTATTATTATTAGCTTATTATTAATAGCTTATTAATTAAATAGCTTCTTAAATAGTGGCCTTAATTAGGTAAGAGGCTTAGTTCCCTCTATATATTTGTTTTAATCCTTTAATTTTGTACGTTGCAATCTGTTTAATTTAAGAACAATAAGCAACCCCGCATAACTCAATGAGATTAGGATAATGTGTAAATGAGATTTAGTCTTGTACAGACTCAGACTGACTATTCCTAAGAGAGTATGGTTAATTGAACACCAACTATCAAAGTACACCAGTAATTATTATTTTTTATTCAAATCCGTATAAAATTAACTACCCTTAGCCTACTAGGATTTGAACCAGGAATCTTCATCTCCGAAAATCAGCTGTTAAACAGCTGACTCGCATCGAATACTTTACCACTAGACTAACCTGGTGGGTAAACCATTCATCTAATTAGCTTTCTTTTGAATTTTATAAACCCTATCCATGTTATCCGTACTAGAATTACTCCACACTAAAATACAATAACGGATATGAAACGGAATCAGACCATGATAATCTGACATAAATAATGTTATCACTTGAACGGCTGGCTTGCTACAACTGAAAATGTATAATAATATTATTACTATCCGTTTCATAATTATTATATACCCCCTGAAGTTTGAACCCTTGCATCTCCAAAACTATGAGTCGGATTTTAATATACTTTACATCAACATTTAGCTCATTTTATTCTCCGTTGACCTATAACAAACCTATATTTTTAAGATTGAAAAGTGCCATATCGAGGATGGAAAACAAAATTACTAGGTTGTTTTGCTGCCGCAAAGAATTTCATGCGTTTAGAGGCTTATATAGTACCTAACTCGAGAATTATTTGACCAACAAATTTCAAATTTTAACCCACCATAGCCAATTATATTCTTACAGCGTATACAAAATTTTAAATCGTACGCTTGTTAAATTTAGATTTATTAGCAATATTCTAAATCCTTGCTATCTCGGTAACCACTCAATCGTTCGGCACGAGCAAACTATCGTTTTATTCAGCGTCAAAAAATTACTACAAATGTAATAATAACATGAAGTATTGATTGGAAAATTTTGTGGTAGAATTTTTAAAATTTTGAAAATAAAAGTTGGCCATGGGGGTCGGGCGCTACTATCCATGTTGACAGGTTGTGCACGTGACATCCGACCCCCGCATGGCCCGCTCTATTTTTCAAAATTTTAAAAATTCTATCACAACATTAGCCGATCAAAATTTCATGTTAATAATATATTTGAACTAATTTTTTTACGTTGAATAAAACGATAGTTTGCCTGTCCCGAACAATTGAGCGGTTACCGAGATAGCAAGGGTTCATAATATTGTTAATAAATCAAAATTTAAGAAACGTACGAATTTAAAATTTCGTACAGGCTTTAAGAATATAATTCGCTACGTAGTGTTACAATTTAAAACTTGTCGGTCAAAAAGAACTTGAGTAATACGTCTCTAAACGCATAGAATTCTTCGCGGTAGCAAAAAACCCGGATTTTTTGTCTTCCAACCTCGATATGGCACTTTTCAAATAATATGAAAAATATGGACTATTTAAGGCGAACGCAGAATAAAATGAGGTAAATTTTGATGCAAGGTATGTTGAAATCCGACTCATCGTTTTGAAGATTAAAGTTTTTAAATTCGGATGTACATAATTATTAAACCGATAGTAGTACTGCCTACAATGCCTGGCTGCAATGACTTTTCTAGTATTGCCTACTAACAGGTGTTTCAAAAAGGACGAAACCGTAACATTAAGAAGGTACAAGAAACTCATATGTAAATTTCATGTCTCTTAACAATTGTCAATTGTCAGTTGGCAACACTGTATTCAAGGTTAACAGCTTGTACAATTTAATTGTCGTTCTTGTGCACCATTCCTATTACAGTATCCACTCAACTCTATTGTGTCAACAATGTTGTTTTCCAAAGACAAATGTGTATATTTTTCAGACTTATTTCGCTTACAAATCTTACAAATGAGTAAAAGACGAGTTTCAGTTAACATTTCCCAATTATTCTGTTTCCAAAATTAATCTTGCGTTTGTTGTATAAATTTCGTGAGATTTGTAGTGTACAAGAACGCAAAAGCACAGGTTGACCATAATTTTTTTTTTGTTGAAACTTCATAAATTAATAGGTTTTGAACTTTCGAAAAATTAGTTTTTTTTATTTACGTGTTTTCTGAAATTTCCGACTCAATAATAAAGTTTTGAGTAATTGTTTGTTATAAATTTAGAATTATGTTTTGTTATTAAGAAATAACAGATTTTAAACGAACCCGGATTGAACATCACAATATTTTATTCTTTAAAAAATATATTTTCTTAAAAGGGAAATTGTTACAGTTTAATTTTACTTTTAAATAAAATAGATTGCTAGGTGATTGTATAATTGCATATTTTCAACGTTTAGAAGAAGGTATATTAATAAAGTCAACAATGTGTTTTTATCAGAACAGATTATAAGGTTGGAGTGCGGAGGATGGATCGATACTGGAACAGCGGTGAGTGTAGTTAATTCCATGCGAGCAGACCTGGTGATATACCCATTGTTCGTTGTCTGTCTCAATAACGCTTGTCATCAATTATTGTCATAAATTTGATACCACTAAGGCCTATATAGGCCCTACTATGAGTGGAGTAATGGAGCTTATGAATACCGAACTATCAGATAAAAATTATTGCTTAATACTGTAGAACACCGTTTATCCGAATTAACCAAAACAAATTCGGATAGTCAGAAATTCGAATAATTGGAAAAATTAACGTATACTAATATTTTATCTAAACTTTTAAAGGGTTTCGTAAATATTTCAAAAGATATGGTATAGATATTTCATTGAAAAATATATAAAAATTCATTCAAGATCAAAACCTCAAGATAAAAAAATTCATTCAAAATACATTATTACATTAATTTTTATTTTAAAGTTTTTTTTGGAAATGTTCGGTCATCCGGACGTTGGCACTTAATGTATAACTTACGGACGTCCGGTAAACCGGATGATATCACTACGAAAAGTATATTGATGTCATGTTTTCCGGACGTTGGTACTGAAAGAGTTAAGGAATAAATTATGTAATACAGCACTTTATGTATGAGATAATTAAAAAGTTATAAAAGTCGTAGGTACATTATAACCTAATATAATAAAGAAAATATTATGACAAAATATTGTATCTAATAAAATGATTAACAATGAGATTAGGTTTCAAAACCAAATTAAAATTAGGCCTAACGTTTACAGTATTGATAATATTTAAATTGACAGTCAAAATTAATAACGTATTTACAGTAGGATCAACTAACGTATACCTGTAAAATTGTATTTATTTTTGGAAATGTTTGTAAAACAACCTTCTTTTATGGGAGAACCATACACAAATTTAGTTCTTTTTAGTTTTTAAACTAAGATAATAAAATATTTTATGAATACAATGCAGGAATTTCAAACTTTCAAACGAAATGGATCACTTTTTTTTTTTACTTTATTTAAGAAAAATAAACTACAAATGTGTGACAATTTAACTCAACCAGCAGATATAGTGTCAATAGTTATAATAACTAAAAGAAAAAACTATAAAAACAAATATAAACATAATAAACATGTTAATAAACATAAATAAATTAATACATATAAACATAAATACATGTGTTAAATAGTTTGTAATAGTTATAATAGTTGCCTGTTTTATATAATAATTATATAATTATTATGTCTTGTCCTAATGTCACTTGTGTGAGGTAGTCGCCCAGTGGCAACCCCTCAAGTTTCACAAAAGTCTCTATTCCATTCCTTTTTCAGTCTTCTAAGTGGGTTGTGTGGTAGGTTAGGAGCGGACAATGACTGAATTTTTGGATTTGTGTGATAGTGTAGTTTGTAATGAAAACGTCTGTATAGTTTCTTTATTGTTTCATCTACCGTTTCGATGTTAAAGTCTCTATGTACGATCACTTTATAAAAAACCCTTTTTGTCTTTCTAGTGCCCTATACATTAACATAATAAAATTCGAAACATTTAAAAATTTAATAATCAACTTGATTTTAAACAATAAAATTAAAACGAAGTATACTAATCTATACAAGTAATTTTAAACAATACTTAAATTTTATTTAAAACTAAGAACTTTCCAACTACTTCAACATAAACTAGTATTAAATTTATACGTTTAAGAGGTAAGGAAAATTTCCGTGACATGGACCTGACCAAATTTTACCTAGATTTACTGAATTTAACATGGGCAGCACAGGTCTTTCCAACGAATTCGATCAAGATATGAATCAAGTTATTTAAATTTTTATTTGTTAACATAAAATTCTACAATAGCTTTTGCGTAAAACGGTGTATTTTTAGTATTGTATCATTGTTAATTTTAAAAAAATGAATATGTTGAAATTAAGTGAATTATTCAAAAAATATAAGAAAAATACAATTTTTACAATAACGTTGTTTTGTTATATTAAAAAAAATTATTATAGAAAATAATATTTTGTTTATGTAACGTTTTTCAAATGTGGATGTTTTGTTTTTTAACCCAATATTGAGGTAATTTCAAAATTTGGGTTGATATTTTTTGAAGTTTACATTTTATACGTAATATTTCCGCAAATTAGTTTTATTATAAATGATCCATTATCTCAGAAACCTTTAGTTTCAAGTTGATAAGATTGAACCGACGTGAAACCCCATCGCAGCTTACTGTTAACGTTGGTATAAAGCTGAAATTTTAAAACCATTAAATATGTACATTCATTGTAAATTGAAAAAAAAAAAAATTTTAATATTAAAATTTACTAGTTTGCTAGTTTATTAGTTTACTAGTTTGCTACAAGTTTACTAGTTTTTGCAATTACTAGTTTTTGCCATTTTCTCAAAAATTGCTTCTATAGTTTTGTTTAAAAACACCTTATTTACTAAAAATATTTTGTGCTCTACAAGATGGTGGTAAGTGGCATGTGTCTGATGAAATTCGTGGGGCTGTTTTTACCAAAAATGATAAATCTTTTTTAAGATTGCGGCCTAAATATTGATTTAATGGTAAATTTTCTTATAAAGGAAGTTTCAGATATTAAAAAACCTACAACTATTATTTCAGACTTTTTTGCTACCGGGCTTACTTTAGACTGGCAGTGATTTTTCATAAACTTAAACCCAATAGAGGTTGATTTTAATTTAGCGTCATTCACTCATGATTAATAGGTTATGTTTCTCTTTTTATATTGTTTTGTCATGATTAAACATAGTTTACATAGGTTAAACATAGATTGTTATAAACAAAAGCAAGAGAAAGTTGTGTAAGTGTACCACACAAGGTTTTTTATATCTCAAATATTGCAAAAAAGAGTAATTTTACTACCACACTTATAAATTATGTATTGACAGGTCTGCAAATTTGCAGTTGGTCACCTTCAATATGTCTTGCGAAAATGGGCTTAAGTAGATTCTCTTCTAAATGTGTCTATCTGCCGATTACAGGACTCCTTAACAGGTAATGAAAGATTAGAAATTACAGTAATTAAATCTTTTTTAGAATCTAATACAGACTTTTCCAGATAATACTTTTTACAACACATAACATCTCAAAGAGTACAATAGTCGGTATAAAATCTTTGTCTTGCTGCAATAGTGATGAACTTAATAACATTCCAGCTTAAATATCGTACTCTCAAGAATTGTTTTTCATGTGGCACACACATGTATAGAGCTTTAACTGTAATTAAATTATTTAAGAAACAGACAAAGCTGTTTCATAACGGTAAAAATTAAAACATTATTTATTTATTTGATTATAACTGAATTCCAATTAACAAGATCATTGAATCATGTAGGCAATGTTTTTTCTATGGATAGTAGAACTAGTCTGCTATCGATCTACTGACACCATTGAAACGCAAGGATATCACTGTTTTATCAGAACGTTTAAAATAAAACTATTCTGACTTTAGTAAATTAATCATGTAAATTCAATGAGATTCTGAGTCTTAAGTTTTTAAACGTTGAAATACAAAAGTTTACAGAAGAACGAAATTAAAAATCAGTGGAGTCAAAGGTAAAATATAGAAAACATAAACGGTCTTACAAAAAAAGTTCCGAGATAGAAAAATCTAATGAGAAACAGAAAAGGATTAAAAACGTATTCTCAAAAGAAGTAGAAGCAAACTTAAGCTAGGGAATCTGAAAAAAAAACGAGAAAACAGAAATTATTCAAGAAATTGTTTAATTTCAACCCTTAGTTCTGTTGGCTGACACAATTTAAACAGTTATGTTTTATTTTATTATTAAACAATATTATGAATGTTTACTTGTGATTCTAGACAAGAAAACGTAAAGGAAATGGAAAGAATTTCTTTCAGTTTGGAAAAAGACTCAAAAATTGAAGTTCGTGAATTTACTACAATTTATGTAATTGTTACGGTTCCAAACTTAATCTATGAATTTTTATTTTTACTTCGTATAAGTATTTAGCTCCAGATAGGGCGAGAGACTGGGCTACAGTTCAGCCTTATTTAGTTGGATCAAACAAGAATGTGGCAGACAATATTTATCAAAAATCCAGAATAACCGGAAAATGTAGGAAAGTCAATAAAAATAAAAAGTACGAGGTGTGATCAAAATAGTACGGTGAATAATTTTACTACAAACAAAGTGATAATCTTACATCAAATCTGAATTAATCTCCTTCAAAGTACTCTCTTTGGCTGCCGAAGAGCTTATCACAACGTTGATTCCATGATTGGAAGCATTTCTGGAAGGCCTCTTTCGCAAAGGCCTTCAGCTGCATTGATATGGCAATGTCGGGAATGGTCCAAAACATTTTCCTTTCAGCACGATTTTCATTTTTCACAAAATCTAGAAGTCGCAAGTTGTTAAACCGGAGAGTAAGGAGAATAAACAGATAGAAATATTTTCATGGGCAAAACCTTGTGGATCAGAAGCGAGGTGTAGCTAGTGGCGTTGTCATGGTAAAGGAGGAAGACATTGGCTCATTTTCTGGTCTCTTTTTCCGTACAACGGTTCACAAACGTTCCAGTACATCCTGGTAATATTAGGAGTTTACAGTTGTTGCCCTTGGAACGAACTTCGATCGTGATAGCCCTCAATATCATATTAAACAATGAGCATGACATTCACGCTCGACTTTGACTGACGTGCCATTTTAGGGCGAGGTAAAACACTTGTTTTCCATAAAGAACTCTTAATTTTCGTCTCAGGGTCATATCCACAGCTTTCATCTCCAGTTATAATGGCTATGAAGTTCAGATATGTTTCAAGACGATCTTTCAATTCCGTGCGAACTGACACACAATTTATCTTCTGTTCGCCAGTCAAAAGTCTGGCAATAAATTTTGCACTCACTCGTCGCAATTGAAAATTATCGGTTAAAATGCTTTTCTTGGACCTGTACAAGATATTTAGTTCTTCGGTAAGCTCTCAAATAGTCAATCACCTGTTTCAACGAACTTTGCCAACTTTTTCGTCTGATAACTTTCCGGCCGTAGCTCGTCTTCAATAGACTGATTTCTGCTTTTAAATTGTTCACACCATTTGTAAACAGTCTTCAGAGTCACCACATTATCACCATATACTGGTTTTAACATATTTTGAGATTTTTAGGTACTTCATTCAATTTAAAACAAAACAATATTAACGCGTTGTTTGAAATCCATGATGCGCGACAGGCACGGTAAATATGACCTCATTCTTCCGGCTCCAACAAGACTTCCTACTGACAAGTCACAACTTGTTCAAACGTGACACTGATTATATCAAAGAATCAGACTATCAGACTTGCTAGCCTTTTGATGACGTTTGTTAGAATTAGTTTTTCCAACAGATAAAATTTCAGAGCGTAAAACTAGTGATTTGGTTGTTTTATCAAAAGACAAAATTATACACCATTTTAACAACAATTAAAATTTGTGCAAATTGTTTTTGCGAGATAAAAGAGCAATGGAAATCAATTTTCGTTTAGAAGGAATTTGTGAAATGAAGCTGAAGGCTGCAAAAACAGGTGGTTCATCCCACCTGTTAAGATACGGTACCGACATTATGATTAGAGGGCTACACCCACCTACTGTGATACGATACATCAATTTGAAATTAAGGAGTGAAATTTAAACGTTTTCTTTCTTCACGTGGGTTGGTTTATTTTTGCATCTTATTTTGTTGAAAACTGTTGTACTGAATTATATTTTATATAAATACATGTTTCGATGTCTCGATAACACAAAAGGAATGGAATGAAATTAGGGTTACAGATTAGATTCTCAACAAAAAGATTTGTAATAAAATATCTATATTTTGCGTTTTAAATAAATATATATACATTTAATCCCGTTCAAGAATTTGTTTATTCTTTAATTACTGTTGTATCAGGAAAAGAAAGGAGTAACGAATTTTGTAGGGAAATGTTTCATTATTACTGTTTGCCTATTTGTGAATTTTAGGCTAATTTAATCTCCTTTTACAGTTGCAAAAATTTAAGTTGGAAATTTACGAACACTTTAGTAAATCTTTTAATCGTATAAAATTTCATATTTAACTGGTTAATAAAATTCAGATTTTATCAAACAGTTAAGTACGGATGAAAAATCAAATATTATACCAGAAAAATGTTTTCTTGTTAGTGTTCGGTTCCCTTTCCTACTTAGACTCAAAGAGAGAAGGATTTGATACAGGAGTGCCAACATAAATTCTATTTGTAACCAAGGAGTAACTTTTCCATTTTCTTTATGGGTGAAAGGAAAACTTCTGAAATAAACTTGCGAGTAATCCGATATATTTTTAATATTTCAGATTCGTATCATGTGAGACCTACTAGAGTAAGCGCACTCCTACACAGCCTATTTAAATAAATTTTATTTACTGTTTGAACAACTTGACAATTTCAAAATAATGTACGTACTTGTTCAATGGATTTTATCAATATTTTTCACCATTCGATACATGAGATATTGTTATTGTAAAATAGAAAGAAGAAAGATATCTGACGTAGTAAATGTGAATTTGTGTTGGCAGGTAAACCCCCTCCCTTACTGCCAACACCCACTGCCCGGGAGCTTACAGCGTCAGTTACTACAATGTTGACTTTTTGTGTACTTTTCTATTGAAAGGTCAAGTAATCAAAATACAATTCTATTCAAAACTGAACAAGATTTTCAAGTGTACCCACTAGAGAGTTATTCGATAAAAATATCAACTTTCAATATTTTGTCGCTTCCTTCAAAAAATTTTGTTCACTTTTTATTAATCCATGACGGAAATTCTTCCAAATTTTTAATATTTTTTTATTTCACATGCTTAACTTACTTAGTTTCATAATCTATTAGTACAAAAAGAAATGAAGATTTCTCTATGACTATTTTTCTACTTATACACCTGTAGATAAAAATCTAGTGTGGAAAATTCACACAACATTATCTTGCTAATTTAAATAATGAAATTTAAAACTTATGTTAAATAATCATTGTTGAACAAGGTAAAATGAAAAACAACCAAATTTTAATCATAAGTGAATGATACAAAACGAAAATCAAAGTCTATAGAACTTAAAAATACGGAAAATCACTATTTGACGCTATGCTAGGCTCTGTGGGAAAAAATTTATAGATTTTATTTTATTTCCTATAACTTTAATGATACACACTTTTGTCGTGAAATGCATAGGCTACTAAAATCGCAATTTTTTTAAAAAGTACCCCGTTTTTTACCTATTGCAATAATTAAATAAGAAAAATCACAAATTGAAGCTAAATTAAGTGCTGAAGAAACTAAATGCTTGAAAACAAAGTTGTATGGATTTTAATTTCTATGACGTTAATACTTTATTGCCAATAACAGGCAAGTGGAATGGTAAATTATTTGAACTCGATCTACTAGTTCCAGGGTTACAAAAAATAGTTCTGTTTTTCATCACATGGTCAGTCAATCATATGACTGAAGCAATTATGAACAGAAGAGGCAGATGTTTAATAGACATTAGTCAGAGAAATTAGTCATTGAATTTCATTGTACAGCCAGACCATATGATGAATGAAGTGAAAGTATCATTTGCAGGGTGGAAAATAGATTCTTTTCAGAAGGCCGGGCATGCTGACAAGCATATTTTTCCACTCGGTGTGGAAGACACAGGGTAAACCACCTTACTTTCCGTTTTACTAAGTGAAGCCTCTAGATTTTCAAACCAGCCTTTTGGCTGATGACCTAAGAAACAACAACAAAAAACTTTCATTTATATAAACTTTTATCGTAAAATGCATACTAAGGTTGAAATCTTAAAAAACTCTTTATTATCGATTTCAATGAGGGAAACCGGAAAGTCACTGAAGCTAAACATAAGCGCTGTAGAAAACCATGTTTGAAATAAAAAATTATAGGTTTTTACATTTTCTACAACTTTACTTAGGATATAAATACACTTTTGCCGTAAAATGCATATTACGGTTTTGCAATGTTAAAAAACCCGTTTTTACCGATTTCAATAAGAAAATACGGAAAACCACTAATTTACTCTAAAATAAACTGTAAAAAGCGCTCGTAAATAAAAGTTGTATTATATTTTATTTTTTACAATATTGAATATATAACTTTTACCCTAAAATCCATACATTAATAAATGCATATGCGCACTTTGATTCATATAGGGCAAGAGAAAGTAAAAAAGTTATAAAAGAAACTAGTTTTCAATTTAAATTGTTACCTTTATTACAACTTGTCCTGACACACTTTAAAACTAAATTAATATAAAGTTGTAAGATTGACAAGAAATATTAATAAATTTTAGCAATGTTGTTGAAAATAATGTTAAGGAATATTAAAGTGAGAAGTTTTATGCTATACTTTAACACTAAAACGATAAAAAAGTAACTATGAAATAAGAAATTATTCTGTATCGTTCGTTTACTTAGCAATAACGAAATAAAAAACTATAAATAGTTTTGGAAATTAATTAAAACACACCTACACGAGCTGTTGTTGTTTAGGTCAACAGCCGAAAGGTTGGTTTGAACCTCTAGAGGTTTTACTAAGTAAAACGAGGAGTGAGGTGGTTTACCGTTGCCTTCCTCACTGAGTGGAAAAGTACGCTTATCAGCATGCCGGGCCCTCTGAAAAGCACATATTTTTCACTCTGTAAATGACACCTTCACTTCATTCACCATAGGGTCTGGCTGTACAATGAAATTCATTACTTTCAGAGGAGATAACTCTGATTAGTGTCTTTTACACCTCTACCTTATCTGTTCTTAAATGATTCAGTCATTTAATTGGCTGACCATGTGATAAGAAACAGAACTATTTATTTTAGCCCTGCAACGAACAATTTGAGTGTAAATAATTTGACACTTCACCTGTCAAATTATTTACACTCAATTTGTTCGTTGCAGGGCTAAAATAAATAGTTCTGTTTCTTATCACATGGTCAGCCAATTAAATGACTGAATCATTTAAGAACAGAAAAGGTAGAGGTGTAAAAGACACTAATCAAGGTTATCTCCTCTGAAAGTAATGAATTTCATTGTACAGCCAGGCCCTGTACAGCCAGACCCTACACGAGCTATCCCATCGAAACGCAGTTTTTTTCACAAAACATACCATAACAAAACGTGGTAACACGATCGGCTAGTGCGAGTATCCTACCGATCATGCGGCGTAAGCCGCATGATCGGTAGGATACTCCATTATACTCTACTAATACTCAACTAATTTTAGTAGCCTATGCATTTTACGACAAAAGTGTGTGTCATTAAAGTTGTAGGAAATGAAATTAAATTTTTAAATTTTTTCCCACAGAGCCTAGCATAGCGTCAAATAGTGATTTTCCGTATTTTTAAGTTCTACAGACTTTGACTATACTATTTACCACGAAATTGCGAGCTTCCTGGTAAAGCAAGCAGACGTGTAGCCTATATCTCCACCCGTCTAGCCTTACAGTGTTCCCAACTCCACCTGCCCTGCCTTTTTAAATAGGTCCGCTTGATAGCATAAGTGTTACAGTAAAGATGACAGTTTTTGTCTTACTTTACTGAAACAATTAATATTTTATGCAATAGTCGAAACACACTTATTCTTTGTATTATTGTCTGAAGTATGAGATAACATTGCTTATTTACGAGAATGTCTAAATAAATTAAGTAGTTGAAATTAAAAAGAGATTCATGGTTTTACAACACTTTTCTATCTCCTCTGTAATTATATTTCCTTCATATCTGAACTTATTTATGGATTACTTTAATTATTCACAAATAATTGAAATGAATAGCTTTCTGGTTTTAACACTATATTCCAAGCCTCGTATTTATTTTGATATGATATGTGCTATTACGTGAATGTTAAATAAGTTTGTAGTATTATACAGTTTATGATAATAAGATAATAATAATTAAAGATAAAAAAATTTATTCCCACTCTGCCAAATACGGCAACACTGCATTATTGTCTAACTAGATCCATGTTCGCAATTTCATGGTTACGTATACACATGAGTGTTTCGGTGCTCTGAAAATGTAAACGATCTACAACAACGGCATGGTTGGACCAACCGAAGTCGGATTATACGGTATCTATTAATATTAGAAGAATAATACTTTATAATAATTATAAAATAAATTAAATTTTAACATTAATATTAGAAAATATCAGAAATTCCCTACAGAATATAATTCCAACAAAAAAACAACTCTACCCTTATCAGCAATTTTGTCACGGATTTTTTTTAAGTAAAGATGGAGGGGATCGAACTCAAAAGTTTACAAAAACGTTAACCAATTTTCATTTATTTAAGCAACAAAACAATGTGAGATATATTATTATTTTCGTCTCAAAATTAATGAATCAAATGGCTGTGCTAAAAGCTGTAAAATGGATGCAAATGTGTTTATTAAAAATTCTAAGTATAAACAATAAGTAGTGAATAAGAGAAAGGATCAAACGTTGACACAGAGGATTACAGGCATTTTCACCCCTTTTAGGAGTGTAACATAACATAGATACTCAGAACTTTAAAAAAAATCTGGTATGAAACAATTACACGACTTTCTCTTGCCAATGTAAATAATAAAATATAAACCTATATATTTTAATCTTCGTGAATAATGTAAAATGATAAACGTAACTTAATCACGAGTTAATGACGATAAACGAAAATCAACCTCTGATCGACTTAGAAATACGGGAAATCACTAATTTTGACGCTAAACTAAGCTTTTTAAAAGAAAATATTTGAATTTAAATTGGATATTTTTTATTTCCTTGTTGTTGTTTAGGTCAACAGCCGAAAGGCTGGTTTGAACCTTTAGAGGTTTTACTAAGCAAAAACGAGGATGAGGTGGTTTACCATTGCTTTTCTCATTGAGTTGAAAGAGTATGCTTATCAGCATGCTCTCCGAAAGCATCTACTATCCACCCTGCAAATGACACCTTCACTTCATTCACCACAGGGTTTGGCTGTATAGTGAAATTCTTTACTATCAGAGAAGATAACTTTGACTAGTGTCTTTTACACCTGTACCTTTTCTGTTCTTAAATAGTTCAGTTATATAATTGGCTGACTATGGGATAAGAAACAGAACTATTTTTTGTAGCCCTGAAACTAGTAGATCGAGTGCAATTAATTTAATACTCTACCTGCCCGTTATGGGCAATTTTATTTCCTACAAATTTAATAGGTAATATATTTTTGACGTAAAATGCATACTAAGGGCGCAATGTTGAAAAATCCCATTTTTTACCGATTTCGATATCCAAAAGTATAAAATAATTACTCAATTGACAATAAAGTAGGCGTTGTACAAAAAAATGTGTGAAATTAAAATTGTAAACTTTTAATGTTCTACAACTTTGGTTTGTAGAATAAACAACAACTTTCGCTCTAGAATACGTATTAAAGCTGCAATCTTTAAGAACCAAGTTTTTTCTACGAGAGCGCAGCTTTTCCAAGAATTTTAGCAGACATAACATTACATAAAACAATGTAGTAAATGAGGTAATTTTTTAAAAAATCATAAAAGGCATTTTTAAGAAAAATAAGAAAAGATTTTGAGAAAAAGTGAAAAATTGCACAAATTAACAACTACTTACGGTTGACCAAGTTTTATAAAAATGTTCGTCTTGAGTCCGGTAGTGGTATCTCACATAAGTTCCAGGTTTCAGATTTGTACTACATATCTTCTGTTCTTGAGATTTGTTGTTCACACGCACTCAAAACAATCGCTAAAAACATGTCCTTTGGGTTCAGGGGATTTAAAAACGTGTATATCCGGTAAAAAACGTTTTTTATAAAATCAAGATAAAATTATACTTTCTTTCTCTATATATTCACATAAGGCAAGAGAAAGCAGTAACCCAAGTGTATTGGTACGACAATCAACAGCATAACTAACGGATTAAAGTGTTGAAAACATAAAATTAATAAATCAATTAATTAGGTATATATTAATTTCATTAAAGCAGTAAACTTAAAGCAATCATGGAAAGATGTAGTGAAACTACCATTTTTGAATTTGTTAAAGAAAATAGCACTGTGGTGATGAGAAGAATGAGGAGAAGGAGGAGGAGGCAAAAGAGAGAAACAACATCGTTAGACACCGTCTGATTAACTAGACGCTACTTTCAATTTTATTCTATTAACGTCGCCACAAATTGCGTCACTAATGAACCGCTAAATGGAAAATTTATGTTTCAAGTTATAAAGGTAATTAACGAGTAAAACAAATTAGAAAAGAACACAGAAACTATATTTAGAGGCGAAAATATATAGCACACGCCAAAGCAGTAGGATAAATACAAATATTCCAAGAAAACAATTTTAGTAATTTTTCTACAGAAAATTAACTAAAGTATGATGGTAATACAATAGTAATAACTGTATTAACCATTTAATTAAAAACTAATCCTAATTGGTGACAATTTTTGAACTAATTTTTATCTAATATTTTCCTTTGTCTGTCCGACCGACGATCCGTCCATCACAATCCGATATCAAATACTACAAAAGATAACAATGAACGGTCTTCGGATTCGTAATCTACATAAAACGTTAGTAGGCCTGAATTGGGTTTAAAGATCCGGTTAAAACCGGAAGTAAAGAAATCAAAGTCGGAAGTTGGAAATAAAAATAGTGTCATTCGATTCTTTGTCAAGAGTAGATACAAAAACCATTGCGTTTGATATTCCGGTTTCAACCGGAAGTAGCCCAAAACCAGAAGTCACGAATCAAAGTTGGAATTTGGAAACAAAAATTCAATTCCTCTTTACCCTTTTGTAAGTATACTTTACCACTGGCAATAAGGTCAAGTTTATAAGAATACCCTGGTCATTTCACCTGGTGAGCTGAAATCTGGGCGAAATCTTTCGCAAGCCATAACTCGCTAACGAAGCATTTCCGGACCCATTTTTATATAAACTTTTTTAATTACTTTTACATGTACAATGAGCTCACAAAGTTTCTGCATATGTTCGTAAATAAACGTTCATAAACGTTCCTTGGTAATTATACTTACCAGGACTTAACATCAAAAAAAGAAATACCTTACTGTTATGGCAATAGAAATACATTATTCAAGTCCCTGTAAACCAAAATTAATATTTTACCACATATATATTTTCCCCCGTAGTACTGCCCTATAAAGGGTTAAGAGTAGATACAGAAATCACTAAAGGTTTTGCCATAAGTCAAAGTTAAGCCTTTTTAAAAATTGCCATGAGACGTGTTGTCTCATGTAAGATATTTTTATTGGTAAAATTGTTTATTACAAGCAAGTAATTACGTACTTACATAAAAACGCATGGCAAGGAAGCCATGCGTTTTATCATGTATTTGTTTTTAAAACCATTAACAAATAATAAAACATACGTATAAATACAAAGTGTTAGAATAAAATAAATTGTTATTTAATTAAACCCATAATATACCGTAATACAATAATCAAAATAACACTGCTATTATAAAGTTCAACAGTTCAAATGCAGAGAAAATTATAATTATTTCTGGTGTAATTTCAGGAACTCATATATAATGAGTTTCTAGGAACACGGAAACAACATTAGAACAAATCAACGTGTTAAAAGAACAAGCAAAAAACCTGGCGTGAAACACTCACACAACTTTCTCTTGCCAATGAAAATAATTAACAATAAACCTAATATTAGTAATAAAAATTATAAATAAACAAAAACCGAACCTCAATAAACATAACCTAGTTTTAATCATGAGTGAAAGACGCAAAATGAAAATCGACCTCAGTTTGGCTTAAAAATACGGAAAATCACTCTTTCACGCTAAACTAAGCTCTGTAGAAAAAAAAATGCTTAAAACAAAACTTGTAGTTCTTTTAATTTCCTATAAAATTTATTTATACACTTTTGTCGTAAAATGCATACTAAGACCGAAATCTTAAAAAATCGATTTTTCGCACGTTTTCGTGAGAAAAAAACAGAAAATTGCTAATTACCGCTAAACTAAGCGTTATACAAAAAAATGTTTGAAATAAAAGTTGTAGGTTTTTAAATTGTCTATAACTTTTATTACCTATATAAACTTTTGCGCTTAAAAGCATATTAAAGCCGCAATCTTAAAAAAACAATTGTTTTACGTGAAAACAGCCTCAACAAGAATTTCAGGAGACATGGCGTCTACCCTATCTTGTAGAGCATAAAAAATTTAGTAAACCAGGGGATTTTTAAAATAATCGTAGGACCAGTTTTTGAGAAAATCGCAAAAAAGTAAAAAATTACACGAATAAACTACTACTTCCGGTTGACCGATTTTGATGAAAATGTTTGTGTCGAGTCCGGTAGTGGTATGTAACTTAAATTTCAAGTTTCAAGTTTGTACAATGTTCCGTTCTTGAGATATTCTATTCACACACACGCGCGCGCGCGCGCGCACGCACGCACGCACACACACACACACACACACACACACACAGACCAATCGCTAACAACATGTTTTTTGGGTTCAGGGTGTCTGAAAACGTGTGGATCCGGTGAAAACTCGATTTCGAAAAATCGACATGAAAACAATACTTTCCTATCTATATATTCATATAGGCAAGAGAAAGTAAAAAGAGGACAACAGACTTCCTTTGAGGTAGCTTCAAGTATATTTTGGAGGTAATACAAAGGACTACATTTTTAAGTAAGCTTAAAAATTACGTACATGAATATAATGACAACCTATTTTTTAAATTATACAATTTCTTTAAAAATTGTGATTACAGAAATTTTTCCATTGATATCCTTGTGTATTCCCATGTGTAAATCCCAACGTCGTGGTTACAAAAACAGTGACAACCTCTTTTAAAAATTATAAATTCTCTTAACCTTGTGATTATAGAAATTTCTCAATTTATGCACTTCTGTCACTTTTTTCGACATCACACAACAGTCTTAATTCTTCATTTAATTATTTATATATGTTTCAATATAAATTAATTGATTAAATTGTTGACCGATAATAACTTGAAAAGAAATTGACAATTTCCTTCTGATATACTATTAGGTAGTTTTCGGGTACTTGAAATTCGGGAACTTTAAATAAAGAACATATTACTGTACATAAGATCTAATAAACTTTCTGTATACAAAAAATAACTCATAATTATCATATCACAGCTGTAAGCTGTATTGGATATCAAACCCCTAGATTGCATAAAACCACTAATAGCACTGCAGCACATTATATAGCCTCAATCACATACCTTAATTTACCAGAGGCTATCCGAGATACTGATGTAGGCCCCGAACTCCTCAAAAAAACAAAAGAGTAACCAACTGGCTGATTAATATAGGGAGAGGCCAGTCTGAGCATTTAATTAGTTCTATAATTCAAACTAATTTGCATTGTCATCAAAAGTCTGCATTTATCCTTTGCCCACTACATGACATTTTATTTTGTTATTTATTTTATATTATTATTTTTATAGGTATATATTTTTGTATTTCTTTTTTGGAATTAGACTATCTAATATGATTAGCTTGATAACTATTGTAATTTTAGTACGTATTATTAAATTTAGTATAATAGTAATACTTTTATTTCATTTGATATTTACAGTCAATAATAAATTACTATAATTAACAAATTATATTACATAATTATGTTGTAGAAAAGGGAGGTTTTAATAATAAAATTAATATATTAAGTTTAGTATTACGTCAGGAAATTTTATTTTATGTTTTTTTTTTGTAAATTTTCTTTTTATGTAATTTTAGTGTAAATTTAAATAAGCTTATCAGTATAAACCAACTTATACCCGTGCACATGCTAAACCTATGCTGGTATTAAGAAACAAGATAGGATAAGATTCATTGTACTTTTTTTTAGTAATAAGAAATAAATAAATAAATGTATTTTATCCACAAGCTCAGAGTAAAAAATATTTCCGTAAAAATGTACAAAATCTTTCTGTCAATAAAAAAAAATATTTTCTCGTCATTCATCCCAATTAAATCTTAATTATCTCTCCCTATTCTCTTTTTTTGTTATCGTTAAAAAAAATCTGGTGTGAAACACTCACACAACTTTCTCTTGCCAGTGCAAATAATTAACAATAAACCTAACATTAGAAATAAACAAAAACTAACCTCAAACAACATAACCTAATTTTAATCATAAATGAAAGACGCAAAATGAAAATCGACCTCAGTTTGCCTTAAAAATACGGAAAATCACTCTTTCACGCTAAACTAGGCTCTGTAAAGAAAAATGCTATAAATAAAAGTTGTAGATCTTTTATTTTGCTATAAATTCGATTATATACACTTTTGTCATAAAATGCATACTAAGGCCGAAATCTTAAAAAAATCGATTTTCACACGTTTTCGTGAGAAAAAACAGAAAATCGCTAATTACCGCTAAACTAAGCGTTATACAAAAAAATGTTTGAAATAGAAGTTGTAGAATTTTTAATTCTCTACATTTTTTATTATATAAATTTCTGTGATAAATGTATTAAAGCTGTAATCTTAAAAACATCCTTTCTTTACGTGAAAACAGCCTCACCGAGAATTTCAGCAAACATGGCGTCTACGTTTTCTTGTACAACATTAAATATTAGTGAATGAGGCGATTTTTAAAAAAATCGTAGGACCAGTTTTTGAGAAAATTGCAAAAAGTGAAAAATTACACGAATAAACTCCTACTTCCGGTTGACCGATTTTGATGAAAATGTTTGTGTCGGATTCGGTACTGGTATGTAACTTAAGTTTCAAAATTCAAGTTCATACGATGTTTCGTTCTTGAGATATTCTGTTCACACACACACACACACACACACACACACACACACACAGACACACACACAGACCAATCGCTAAAAACATGTTTTTTGAATTCAGGGGGTGTGAAAACGTGTAGATCCGGTGAAAACTCGATTTCAAAAAATCGACATGAAAACAATACTTTCCTTCCTATATATTCATATAGGCTAGAGAAAGTAAAAATTAATCCATATTTTGAATGTAAACATTTATGTAAACAAATACACGCTATACGTGTTTCTAGTGTGTTTTCTTTTTAAGAAAAGGCTAACTACAGATATTATTTTAAAATGAAACAAAATTATATTAAAAATTGTATCGTTACAATGGAGTTAGCTGGTTCACCAACGATATACCTTTTTATATATTGGGTAGTTGAACAGATTACATCAGCTCTACAAGAGTAATCAACAAAACAAAATACTTACGGAGCACTCCCTCAAAAATATAAATTTCTCCCCTTAGTAATCACAGTTAATATTTTATTGCAGATTAACTAAGCTCAAAATAAGTTAATTACAAAAAAAATTACAAAATGTTGAAAACAAAAGCAGTGTTGGAGTGAAAGATTTGGGGTTCACGAGAAAGTAATTATTTTGACCAGTTGTGGTGATATCTAATTGAATAAAAAAAATAAAACAGAAATGCTATCTATTGTATTTTTCTAAAATTTTAACTTTAAAAAATAGATAACAAATTTAATTTTTATTTGTAGAAAATTTATAGTTGTTATTTTTATTTATTTTTAATAAATTTGCCATTAGTTTTTACAGTAAATAAATACTCCAGATCATGGATTTGGAGATCCTACGTTTGTTAAAAAAAAAGTAAAAATTTATGCCAATTTGAACTAAACTTACTTATTTTTTGACGCTAGGACATTTTTAAAAGAAATTAAATTTGCGGAAAACTCAAGTTATATTGTACATTATAACCACCACAACGCACTTGCTTTGCCTACAGGAAAAAGCTAAAACCTGCTTTAAAAATTGTACATAATTACACATCATAATAATTATAGCTAAGCTGTTAATTCAAAAAAGGAATTAACCTTCTACGAGCTTTCATTCAGATATAAATTTTGGTAAGTCATTTTTTGTAATGCTGTTTAGGCGAAATTTTACTTTTGACGTAATGATTAACAAAGTCCAATTTTCTTGGTTACTTCGTAAAATATTTTGAATATAAAATAATCATTGAATACAGAACATTTTAAGCTATCAGAATTGGCAAAAAAACTAATTTTGGCGAAAATGTTTTTACCATATTTAGTGAAGGAGTACCCCTTAACGAAACCCCCAACAATAGCTAACTCCAGGAAAGGTAGCCCTGTTGCCAACATTAGATTTATCACCATCCTGGAGGCTGCGAAGGGGCTTGAATGAGAATAATGTCTTAGTTCTCCTACGCCGACTTGATAAAATTACCTACTATATAAATTTAAATTTTACAATGTAGGCTTAAAACAACCCAGTTACAAATCCTCAATATGCGAGAAAACTCTTTAGTACCGCTTCAATTCTATCTACTGAGGAAATTTTATCGAAGTTTCATATTATTGAAAATACTCAAGGGCGTGCAATCATTTGAAAGAGCCTCATTATCGAAGAAAAATAATAAATACAGATTTATTTTTTATTAATACTGCAAACAAAATTTTGCAGATACAAAACCATAAAAAAAATCCCGTTTTAATATTAAATTGGTTATAAGTTACTTAATATTGTTAACCAATCAGACATTTAAATGATCGAGGTAATCTACCAGGGTTAGGAAATATAATATGCACAAATGTATACAATACGAGTTAATCAGATAAAACTTCCCGAATATAGGACAATATACTGAATTGATTTTCTATTAAATCTTCAAAAAACTAAGCGTTATGAAAACAAGTGTTTGAAACAAAGGTTGTAGGTTTATAAATTTTCTACAACTTTGATTATACTTTTTGGCCCTAAAATTCATATTAAGGCCGCAATCTTAAAAAAAAACCATTTTTCTCTACGAGAGAACCGCCTCCCCAAAAATTTCAACAGACATGGCGTTTACCTTAAAAAACAAGATAAGGTTCTTGTAGAGTATAAAAATTTAGTAAATGAGGCGATTTTAAAAATCGCAAGAATTACACGAATAAACTACTACTTCCGGTTGATCGATTTTGATGAAAATGTTCGTGTCGGGTCCGGTAGTAGTATTTAACTTAGGTTTCAAGTTCGTATAATGTTCCGTTCTTGAGATATTCTGTTCACACACACACACCCAAACACAGACCTATCGCAAAAAACATGTTTTTTTTTGGTTGGAGGTCTGAAAACTTGTATATCCGGTGAAAACTCGATTTTATAAAATCAAAATGAAAACAATACTTTCCTTCCTATATATTTATACTGGAAAGAGAAATTAAAAATATATATAATTCTGAAACTCCTTAAAACAACTGGTTGAATAATTTTAAGTTTCATATTGCAGTTACTAGAAGAAATAAATTTTGTTTGTGTAAGAAATAAAGTAATATGAAATTATTATTTTATGTTCTGAATCATAATGATAAATTTCTGTTACAGTTTCAGTGCTGAGTTTATATATTATAGAAACGCGAGAAAATAAAACATAAAGTGAAATCTATTAAAAATTAATCTTAGCTCTTCCATGCTAAAACGTTTTAAAGGTATTGACACGGTGGAATTTACCTGAGGAATTTAAATAAGTAATAACGAAATTAAACTAAGTGAGTATTCCCAGTCGCATGTAATATTCGAACCAATAGAATCATTTATGATCAATGGTTACACTCAAGGCCAGAATTTAAAATATCAGTTCAAAAATCGATTTTGTTAGAAAATAGTAAATGCTAAATCAGTGTTCTACGTCAATATATATAATAAATATATTTAGATAAATTAATTATGAAGTAGTGTACTATTGTTCCTGCGCTGCGCACGGGCTCATTGCTGGCCTCAAAATTTTACATTTATACTGGTTTATTACGCCCATAGCAGACAGGTGGAGTGTCAAATTATTTACATTCAATCTGTTCGTTGCAGGGCTAAAATAAATAGTTCTGTTTCTTATCACATGGTCAGCCAATTAAATGACTGAATCATTTAAGAACAGAAGAGGTAGAAGTGTAAAAGATACTAATCAGAGATATCTCCTCTGAAAGTAATAAATTTCATTATACAGACAGACCCTGTAGTGAATGAAGTGAAGGTGTCATTTACAGAGTGGAAAATGTGCTTTTCAGAGGGCCCGGCATGCTGATAAGCGTACTTTTCCACTCAGTGAGGAAGGCAACGGTAAACCACCTCACTCCTCGTTTTACTTAGTAAAACCTCTACAGGTTCAAACCAGCCTTTCGGCTGATGACCTAAACAACAACTGGTTTATTGCTTATCCCGGTTGTATTCCTCAAATTATTTTTATAAATTGTAAATTTAAGATACATTTTCCGAATACTCTTGGTGGTACTACCCTATCAACAATACCCAAAATTTTATCTGTTTAGTGTATTTTATAAATTTATTACGATTTTTTTTTTTGAAGTGTTTAATGTAAATATCGTATTTACTCGCGTAATTTACGCACTTTTTCTTACAGTTTTAACGCCGAAAAACGTGGTGCGTAAATTTCGCGGGTAATTACAACTACTGAACATGGTTTTTTTTATTTGTTATTTATTTATTCAAGAAATGCTCGATCTGTTAGATACAATCAGTGAATGTGATATAAGAATTAACATGATAACAAAATCTGGTGTGAAACACTCACACAACTTTCTCTTGCCAATGCAAATAATTAACAACAAACCTAACATTAGTAATAAAACATTAAAAATAAACAATAAACTAACCTCAATAATTATAACCTAATTTTAATCATGAGTGAAAAACGCAAAATGAAAATCAACCTCAGTTAGGCTTAAAAATACGGAAAATCACTCTTTCACGTTAAACTAGGCTTTGTAGAGAAAAATGCTTTAAATAAAAGTTGTAGATCTTTTAATTTCCTATAAATTTGATTACACTCTTTTGTTGTAAAATGCATACTAAGGCCGAAATCTTGAAAAAAAATCGATTTTTCACACGTTTTCGTGAGAAAAAAACTGAAAATTGCTAATTAAAACTAAACTAAGCGTTATACAAAAAAATGTTTGAAATAAAAGTTGTAGGATTTTAAATTCTCTACATTTTTTTATTATATAAATTTCTGTGATAAATGGATATTAAAGCTGTAATCTTTAAAAAAAATAATTTTTTTACGTGAAAACAGCCTCACCAAAAATTTCAGCAAACATGGCGCCTACCCTATCTTGTAGAGCATAAAAAATTTAGTAAATGAGGCGATTTTAAAAAAATCGTAGGACCAGTTTTTGACCAAATCGGAAAAAGTAAAAAATTACCCGAATAAACTACTACTTCCGGCTGACCGACTTTGATGAAAATGTTCGTTTTGGTCCGGTTGTGGTATGTAACTTAAGTTTCAAGTTTCAAGTTCGTACGATGTTCTATTCTTGAGATATTCTGTGCACACACGCGCGCGCGCACTCACACACAGACCAATCGCTAAAAACATGTATCTTGGTTTCAGGGGGTCTGAAAACGCGTAGATCCGGTGAAAACTCGATTTCGAAAAATCGAAATGAAAACAATACTTTCCTTCCTATATATTCATATAGGCAAGAGAAAGTAAAAAGTGAGTGGAGACATAGCCAAGTGACAGAACTCTGACATGAATATATAAGTGCAGCATTTAGATCACTGTAATAGATATTCAATTACAGTACTACGTTAATTGATGAGATCCCGGTTCCTTCAACATTTTAGTCGTCTTATTGGATTATTTGGAAGAGTCTGCGTAGCCAAATTCGAGATCAATGGGTTATGGTGGTTTGCGAGTTTTTGCCTAAATTTTATATAGAGTTTAAAGAAAACGTCATATATGTAGGGTACGTTCAAGCCTGAGTGTAGCGTTTCATTGGTTACATAATAGAGGGCGTTAACTATCCTCCGTAAAAGCTTTGATTTAAAACGCTGCATTTTTTGGTCGAAAGTACGAGCTGTAAATGGTTAACTGAAATAAATGAAATAAACATGAAGCAAAATGTTTATATTTTACAGTCCAGCCTCTCTAAGTTTGCTCCTAATGTAAACAAATAATGACGTCACTGAGCATGCGCATTATATAAAAATATGTACACGCTGATTAAAAAGTAACAACAAAATACTTTCAAAAGTATTTAAATACAAAATACTTTTAAAAGTATTTTTCTAAATTAAATTGTTAGGCCTACATCATATCACGACTGATGTTTTTAGTACTTTAAGTACTTATAATTTAAAAAATAGTTAACTTAATAGGAATACAACATCCATAAAGTCACGGACTCTAGCGTGCACCCTGTAGTAGCTGGTTTTGGTTTGTTGACAGTAGGAGCAAACTTAGAGCGGCTGAACTATAGAAAGTTTTACTTAATTTTACACGTAAAACTTTTAATATTTCTTATCAATCTAATCCGATCAAGTATTTCTTATCAATCTAATCCGATCAACTAACCATAAGTTCCTTGCAACTTATGGTTAGTTGTTACTTGTCATACGTACAGAACGTTCGTAATTCTATGCTTCTCATCAATTTTTGTGATTTCATGAGTGTACTGTAACACACTGATTTTCGAGTCAGGTTGTTTTGTTATCTGCAGGATTAATTTTTATTTTTTATTTTTAATTACCATTCGTTTCACACATTTTTTTAATATTTTTATGCATAGGCCTTCAGTACAGTACCTACTATCAACGTCTTTGTGAGTGAAATGCCGCGTAACGATATGACTGTGTGAATGAATAAAGCTTCTCGACAAAACAAAAACGTATCCCCCTAACTTAAGCCAACGTAAACTATCGGAACTAACCGGTGTACCAAAAATTATGATAGCTTGTGTCGTGCTCCAAGAAAATAAAATACACCAAGAGTGGACATTAAAAGATCATGGAACATCTCAGAAAAGAAAACGTGAAGGAAAGATTCACTTGTTGAGAAGCGTTGAATGAATGGTTCGCCATTGTAACTTCGCAAGGCTTAAAACCAAGGAAAAACCAAAAATAAAATAAAAATTAAAACCAAGGCAAAATATTTTACTAAAAAGTTAATCATTGTTCTGATACCCTTTTATTTTGTTCGTGTGTATATGGATAGAACTTACATATAAAATTTATGTATGTAATAAAATATGTATGTGTATTTAATAAAATACAGTATCGTATACGCCTCAGTTTACGAATTCATTTATTAGGGCCAGCCATTAAATTAGGCCAAAACGCTCCGGTCTCGATGTGCCCCAATTATCCGGAATTGACTGTATTTTATTTCAGTAGAAAGGGTTACTTGGAAATATTTTCTTTGATAAGAAAACAACAGGATGTGTCTCAGCCTTTTACTGGTTTCTGTTTCTGTAGAATGGTTTATTCGGAAAAATTTTCTTTGAAAATGCGCTTCACCCTTGTGAAATACAATCATAAATCTACACTGATAAATCCAAACTTCTTAATTTTTTTTGCCTAGAATTTATCCAAAAATTTAAGGTACGTAAATTTCGCGAGTAAATACGGCAATATAAAAAAGAGTAGCTATACTGGTGCATTATAGTAAATTTAACGTATAAAATAACAATATAGCAATATGGAAATACAAATGCAAATGGAAATTGGAAAGAGTGGATTTAGAATTACATCTTAAATATTGTAACTGTTAGAAAATAAGAGAAGGTAAAGATGTAATTTTCTCTTATGACAATCATAATCGCTAAGTAGTTTAGAATTGAACTTTAGTTACTATGAAAAATTATAAACACATTGTATCCAAAATTAATGACTGTTCGACAATGTGTACCAGTTTTTAAAAGTTCTTCTTGAAGCAAAGAAGTACTCCTTAGAATTTTTAAAATGTTATATAATTAAATGTTTAGTTCTCCCTATTAGAATCATAAACTTCAATGACATCACTGATTTAATGACATGGGTCACACATGTAATGTGACGTTAATACTTCTTTGCCCTACTTGAAATACACGTAAAGAAAGTTATATTTTCATGTCATATTTTTGAAATCGAGTTTTTACTGAAAAAAAGTTTTCGGGTCTCCTGAGCAAAAATAAAAAAACATTTTTTACCGATCGGTGTGTCTGTGTTTGTGAACAAAATAGCTCAAAAACAAAAAAATTGAACAAACTTAAAACTTGGAAATTAGGTTAGGTATTCTTTGCGGACTTGACACGAACTTTTTTATTAAATTGGTCAACTAAAAGTAACAGTTTATTCATGAAATTTATTCAAAAACGGTTCCTATGATTAAGATTAAAATCGTCTTATTTATTATATTTTTGAGTTCTACCAAAAATAAGCATCATATCTTAAAAAGTTCGATTAGGAACTGTGCTTTCGTTGTAAAAAAATGAGTTTATTAAGGGGAGACTGTACTTTGTATCCCGCCAGTGGTAAATTTTCTATTTTCAGGTACATTTTTCATTTGATTGGTAAAAGATAGGAAATTGAAACTTTACACACTTAATTGTTGTCAAGGTTCACTAGCTACTGACATTTTTTTCAATTTAATCTGTTGAAGCAGAAAATTTAAAACAAAATAATGAATAACATAAAACTACAAATTTTTTCTACAATTTTTTTATATTTCTTTTTTTTGGGAGAATCTGAAGAACTCATAAAATTTCGGGTATGTGTACATGTACAAGATAAAATTTAAAAGAAGCTGATAAAATTTCTGCCTTCTAGGTTTAATGGTTTCCGAGAAAAATGTACCTAAATTTTAAAATATAAGTTAACGAGAACAGGCAAAAAAACAAAAAGACACACAAAAAGGCACAAATCAAAAACAAGATGTACACAAACAAGTAAATTTTCCATCCACATTTGGTTAGAAATCTGAACCAACAGCTGAGAATATTTAAAAAAATAACGCAGATATTTTAAAACTAAAATCCCTTTGCTCTAAAACACTCTGTATAAAATTATGAAAAGTATTCGTTCTTGGTGACATGATAATTTTTCTAAGTAAACCTGCTAAAAACTTAATTTTTTCATTAAAACAATTTTTTGACGTAATTTAATGGTTTTCCGATAGATCTAGGTCTGAATTATTAAAAAATATAAAAAACCAAAAATTGAAATTTTCAGTAAAATCATCATACAGTCTCACCTTAAGATTGCAGCCTTAATATCCAATTTAGGGGAAACCGCATATAACGAAGTTTAAAAAACTAAAACATTTTCAAGTTTTACTTCATGCGTTTTTTCTACAGAACTTAGTTTCTGAAGTGAATGACATATTTTTCTCATTGAAATCGGTAATCAATTTTAAAAGGGAAATTTTTGTAACATAGCTATTTTTTATGGGTCAAGAAATATGTTTTTATGAATTTACAGTGTAATGAATTTGGTAAAGGTACAGATAAGATAAGATATGGAAAAATAAAAACTATAAAATAATTGTTCGAACAATTATTCTATCATATTTTGAATTGTGGTAATTCGTAATTTTACATAAACTGCTCATCAAAATTAGTTCCTTTTTACATTGGAAAAATTCGTCTGAGCGTTTCGCAATAAATTTTTAATTACCATAAATATCACAGCATATTGTTTCATGAAATAATATTTTTTAAACTTTATTATATACAAATTAATACAGTCGTTTCATGTATTTATATTTATTTTAAATTTTTTTTAATATTTATTTATGTAACATTTTATATAGTATTAACTAGTATAATACAAAAACGTTTTCATTTTAAATGAAAATTCAACAGACTACGATGTTTGTTCTCACGATAATTTTTCACAAAGATAAAATTCATTTATAAGTTATAAAATATCTATAATTTTTTTAAAATATCCTTTTCAATAATTGCATAAATTCATAATAGTTCACTCAAATAAAATCCTTCAGTTAGATAATGAATTATAAAGATAAATGTTTTCGTTAAACACTCGAATGAAAAAAGAATTTAACATCTACGGAATACTCAAATAAAATAAAAATTAAGAGAATTTCTATATAATTTTTAAATACTTCTTTTAATAACTACAAATTTCCAAGTACAAAAATTAAGAACAATGAAAACCACTTAATAAAAAATTTTTTTTTTAATTTTATTATAAGATAAATATTTTTATTACACATTTAAAATGAAAAAGAATTTACTACCTACGAAAACCTCAGAAGAAAAAACCAACTTTTTATATTGAGAGATTGGAATTAATTAAACAAATACATAAGTAAATTCTAGTAAATTAACAACAGAAAACTCAAATTAATTTTGAATTTTTATATTAGAGAAAAATTTTATAAAAGTAATATTATTAGCGCTTACTTCAGCAGTTCAATTAAACTAAATAAAAAATTTATAAATACAGATTAAAAAGTAGACTAACAAGCGTTAGTTGTGTTAATACTATTATTTAACTAAATTTTTACAAATTTTATACAGAAGTCGATGCATACATTACTAAAAAAATAATAAAAATCTGCTGTGAAACATTCATATAACTTTCTCTTCCCAATGCAAATAATGAACAATATAACCTAATATTAGTAATAAAACGTTAGAAATAAAAAAAAAACTAACTTTATTTTAAACATGAGTGAATGATGCAAAATGAAAACCAACCTTAGTTTGGCTTAAAAATACGGAAAATCACTCTTTGACGCTAAAATAGCTTCTGTAGAGAAAATTTTTATAATAAAAGTTGTAGATCTTTTTATTTCATATGAATCTGATTATGTACACCCTTTTGTAGTTAAAAGTTAAAAAAAATTTTGGTTAAATGCATACTAAGGCCGTAATATTAAAAAATCAATTATTTACAGATTTTCATGAGAAAAACAGAAAATCACTAATTATCGCTAAACTAACCATTATGGCACATGTAGAGCATTAAAAATGTAGTAAATGAAGCGATTTTTAAATAATTGTAGGAGCCGTTTTTTGAGAAAATTGGAAAAAAGTGAAAAATTACACAAAAAACTACTACTTCTGGTTGACCGATTTTTATGAAAATGTTCGTGTCCGGTTCTCTAGTGGCACCTAACTTAAGTTTCATGTTTCAACTTCGTACAATATTCTGTTCTTGAGATATTTTGTTCACTCACACACACTCATACCAATCGCTAAAAACATGTTTTTTGGATCTGAAAACGTGTAGCCTATATCCGGTGAAAACTCGATTTTGAAAAATCAAAATGAAAATAATACCTATTTTCTTTCTTATATATTCATATAGGCAAGAGAAAGTAAAAATTGGTAATAGTGATTTTGATTTGTTTTTTGTAAGTTTCGCTTATAAATGTATCCTAAATTGGCGGGAGAAGTTATACCGAATAAATTCCACCATCAAATGCCAGTTAATCTCTACTAGTATTGTCAATTAAATTGAGACTTCTACAGCATGTGCAGTTGGTCTGCTCTTACCACATCATTATGCTTCCATGACTCATGGTCTTGACATCTGGGAAATGCATGGTGACTTATGGGTTATTGTTATGTAGCAGGATGGAAGAGGGTGAAAGGTGAGATTTTGTGGTCATATAAAAGGATATTAATTCGCGTAAGTTATGGTAACCCTGACAGAAGGTTCCCAGGTCCTCCAGGTTGGGGGTTGGATGTAGGGTTAAAACCCTTCACTGGAAAAAATAATCTGTTACGGAAACAAAATAACAGATAATAAACAAAAATTACGGATAAAAGAAACAAAACGCCCAAATAAATAAAGAAGTGGATATAAAAATTGCAAAATGGAAATGAGAATCATATTGCAGCCTGATATAATGAGAGATATCTGATGAGATTTTATTGAGGATGTTATAAAAAGTTTAATTTTGATGGATGTTATGGTGATGGAGATGGCAGAGAGAGGATTGTGGAGGAAGCCAAAGCCTACCAACGGCTGTAGAACTAAAAGATGATAGATTTAAAATCCTCGCCAAAAATTTTATGAATTGATTTTATACGTATATAAAAATATAATCCTGGTTCAATAAACTCCCGATTGTCTGCAATATTGAGTAGAAATATCAACATGTATGATCTATAGATATTGAAAAATCTGGTGTGAAACACTCATACAACTTTCTCTTGCCAATGTAAATAAGAAATAATATAACCTAAAATTAGTAATAAAACAAAAAAAAATTAACAAAGAAAAAATTAGAAATAAACAAAAAACTAACTTCAAAAAACATAACCTTATTTTAATCATGAGTGAACGATGTAAAATTAAAATCAACCTTAGTTTGGCTTAAAAATACGGAAAATCACTTTTTTACGCTAAACTAGGCTCTGTAGAGAAAAATGCGTTAATTAAAAGTTGTAGATATTTTAATTTTCTATATATTTGATTATATATATATATATATATATACACTTTTGTCGTAAAATGCATATTAAGGCTGAAATCTTTAAGCTATTTAAACTATCTTATAAGCTGCGGGTAATTGGATGGATGGATTTTAAGCATTAAAATGCTCTAATCGGGAACTGAGCCCGTGAGTTTCAGCTTTGTAGTTCATAACGTTAACCACAATGCTAAAGATGCAATTTGATTAAAAAAATTACTAATATTCTTCTTAACACGTTATTAATTTAAAAAAAAAAATTTTAGGCCTACTTCTTTCTGCCATTCCGAAAGAAAACCAATAATTAATATTATTATTAACACCCAATGTATTATAAAGACAGCTCCTTAATTCTTTTTAATACCAAATTCATGGTTTTCGATAAAAAAAATCTAACTAATTCTGCCGCGAATAATTCATAATGGGAATAATCTGCAGTTTAATCTATAATATTTTAGGTTTTAGAAGGCCGGCTCATTGGTGTAATGGTTAGTGCAACTGGCTTCTACGCTGGGGTCCCGGGTTCGATTCCCGGTCAGGTCTGGTAGTTTTTTCATCACTAACCTAGTTTTCTTGCCTATAACAGATAGGAGGAGTGTCAAATTATTTACACTCAATCTTTTAGTTGCAGGGCTAAAATAAATAGTTCTGTTTCTTATCACATGGTCAGCCGATTAAATGACTGAATCATTTAAGAACAGAGAGGCAGAGATGTAAAAGACACTAATCAGAGTTATCTCCTCTGAAAATAATGGATTTCATATTCAGTCAGACTCTGCGGTGAATGAAGTGAAAGTGTCATTTGCAGAGTAGAAAATATAATATGTGCTTTTCAAAGGGCCCGGCATGCTGATAAGCGTACTTTTCTACTCAATGAGGAAGGCAATTGTAAACCACCTCACTCTTCGTTTTACTTAGTAAAACCTCCACAGGTTCAAACCAGCCTTTTGGCTGATGACCTAAACAACAACACAACCTAATTTTCATTAGTATCATCATTATCCACCGTCTGCATTAGCAGAAATTGCAGAACATGCAGAAGTAAAACCAAAACAAATAAATAATAAGTTTTAGAAAAATTAGTATAACCAAAGAAGTTAATATTGCATCGTTTCAGTAGTAATTAAAATGTCACCATTATGATCTACGATCAAATTCAGCAAAGCATATTTTAAACAAAATAAAATTATAACCTCATTTAAGAATAATTATGGAAATATTACAGTAGATCACTTGATCTTTTCAATAAAAAAACCTTAAAAATATTATTAAATACAGCATGCTTGAAACATTGAATAAAATATGTTTTTAACATAAATATTAAACAAAATAGATTGTATAACATGAAATTTCGTTAGAAGAACTGAAAAATTTGAAAATATACCATAAAAATTACATTATATGTGAGAATTGCAAAAAGGGACATATTATCAGATGATAAAATTTTTAGTATAAGCAAAAGGTTAGGACCGATTTATCAATATTCAAGTTTTGTAGATTACCTTTAGTTTACTTTTCCTGTTGAATTTTAAAATTTAATTACTACAGCAAGAATGAGTGACAATAATCTTCTGTGTTCTTAAGTAGAACCTGAATAAATTGTTGAAACCAGAACCAGTGGGTATTTTAAGCTTTAACCTGATCTACTAGACCCAGTCGCAAAACCACTAAGAAAGAGGTGTAGACACCTCTTTTGTGTTCAAAGGAACTATTAGCAGTACCAAATGTCAATATTTAAGAAAAAGAATTGTAGCTTTTGAAAATGGAAATTAAAAGATTTAAAAAAATGGATAATTATAGAAGTTTAAAATTTACTGAGCAATTAACCTATTATTATCTATAAAAAATATTTAAAATAATTTGAGAGACAAAAATTTCTCTGGATATCAAATTGTTCAGAAATGATTTCTAAGTTTTAAATGTTAATAAATTAACATCAAAAAAATTTCGATAATAGGTACCTTTTTTGATTTAGGATCACATATAACTAAATAAATTACATTTTTCTTTATAAATGTATGTGTGAGAAAGTACATGCTACATTGTAAAAACATTTATTAAATTTTAACCTAAACAATTTTTCATTGTTTTTGACAAAAAACACTTAACAAAAATTGATTGAAAGATTTATTACTTTTATTAACTTCAAATAACTTAAAAACCAAATAATCGACCAAAATCTTTTTAATATTTCGATTTACATGGAACACAAGGCCTAGTAATAGAGTAAGAGTATTCATTTATATGGATTGATGAATATATTAATTTATTTTATTGAATTTATTTAAATTTTAGATTATTAATGAAATATTTTTCTCATTTCCATATAAAAAATAATCTTGTACATATATACATGCACGCACAAGTACATGCTTACACATACACACATATACATATGAACACAACAATAGTGTGAGGAAACAACCCTTAATATTATATTTACATATTTTAAAAAAATATTAAAATATTTAACGTTTATATTAAATATTTGTGATTTTCCTTTATAAGGAGATGAAATATTTAATAGAATAATTATCATTATTTTACTGAGTAAATTTTCTGAATGAAATGTTTAAATAACTGATTTGCATATTGTAAATTGTATTAAAAATTTTAAATGATAATTTCTAATAGTAAATCAATACTCCTACAAATTCTAAATATATATTTTATATTATAGTTTTATATTTTTTTATATATATAATATACATTGTATATATACACAGTATTACTACAATACACACGGGCATAGTACACATAGACATATATATATGTATATATAATACACTTCACATACCTTACTTAAAATTTAGGTGGACTACGTTTCTACGGTAAAATTCACTAACGAAGTCAACAAAATGCATAGCGAAAATTAATAGATTCAGACTAATCACTTAAATTACTAAAGATAATTTACGAGCACATACTACAGAATTTAATTTAACAGCTACAAGGTATCTATCGACCGATTCTATTCCTTCTGCTACCAGAATTCCAATGTCTCCCTTTTTAAGGTTAAAATTTCCCTACGCATTTAAAATTTCCCGATTCTTTCTAAAAGGGAATACAAATGAAATCATATTATTTATTCAATAAGTTAAAGATGTTTTATAAAATATATGTACAAATATATAAAACAATTTAGCTAGGAGTATAAAATACATTATATTTTGGCCGAATAAATTATTTTAAACATATATTCTTTTATTTACCTAAATTCTAATGAATATTATTAAATCAGTTTTTTATCGACACTATATAAAAATTAATCTTCTTTTATTTTTTAATAGATTTAATATATTTTAATTAATTTAGTACAAAAAATTATAGTAAAAACTAATAAATAGGTTATTTCAATCTATTATTTTAAAACTTTATTTTAAAAAAAATATTATTATTGATTAAATATTTTGAACATTAAATATTAATTATATTTTATAAATACAAATTTGTATATGAAAAAATACTAAAGAATAAATAGTTTCAATTTCTATATAATATGAGAAAGTAGTACATTTAGTTTTTCGGTAGTTGGTAACTATGCTGTAATAAAATGCCTTATAAAAAACGGGATAAAGAAATATTATATAGAATCATACTTTTCAAGTTGATGCTTTCATATAACTTTTTATTCACAAGAAAAAATTGTACTCGATTAACTTTTTTAAAAGGAAATAGTTATTAAATTTATTAATGAAACTTTATTTTGATTATCCTAAATACCAAAAATCTTGGAATTATCAAAAGTTTAATACAACGATTTAGTAATTTGAGGTTTCATAAGCCTGAGTTTCAAAGATTCAATAATATGTATAATATATTGACAGATGAACAAATTTAATATTACGTAGTAACATTATTGAAAAAAAATTTCTGAAATATCTACTGAAACACCTTCATTTTCTGAAAACTACTGCATGTATTTTCTGTGTATTTGTTGAAACAGGTAAAAATTAAAATTTCTAATTAAAAAAAACGTTAATAATTTACTGGTATAAAATAAACCTGGAACCCTATTTAAAATAGGTGTAATGAAATCAAATGTAGAATATTATAGTGATTTCCCGTGTGGCCGGACTTATTAAGACCGGACCCGGTCCGGATAATTGAAAATCCGAATAAAATATATCTATAGTAAGACTGTACGAGGTGTGGCTAATAAATAACGAGACTGGCGTTGTAAAAAGTTTTATTTTTATTTTATACATAATCACTCATTATCACCTTCAATATACACTCCTTCTCTATCCCTACAACGTTCCATGTGAATTTTCCATGGTTGGAAATAGTACTGGTAGTCATCTTCTGTCAGCTCCTTCAGGGCACGTGCCGCTTTCTCTTTTACAACTTCCACAGACTCAAATCTTGCCCCTTTTAGTGCAGATTTCACCTTAGGGAACAGGTAGAAGTCACATGGTGCAAGCTTTGGTGAATAAGGTGGATGTTCTTGCACTGAGATGCTATACTTTGCTAGGAACCTCTTGACAGATAACGCAGGATGAGCTGGCGCATTGTCTTGGTGGAGGACCCATGATTTGTCCTTCCACATTTCGGGGCGTTTTTTCCTTGCTCTTTGACGTAGTTTAGTAAGTACCTCAAGGTAGTAATATTGATTAATTGTTTGACCTTCAGAAACCCAGTGAAGGTACACAATCCCATTGATTTAAAAAAAAACAGTCATCATTGTTTTAAATTTTGACTTGCTCATTCGAGCTTTTTTGGCTCTCAGTGAAGTTCGGCTTTTCCAGTGCAAGGATTGGCGCTTCGTTTCCGGATCATAAGTAAAAAACCACGTTTAATCACATGTTATTATCTTCTACCTGTTCCGTAAGGTGAAATCTGCATTAAAAGGCAAGATTTGAGACTATGGAAGCTGTAAAAGAGAAAGCGGCACGTGTCCTGAAGGAGCTGATGGAAGATGACTTCCAGCACTTTTTCCAACTATGGAAAATTCACATGGAGCGTTGTAGGGATAGAGAAGGAGTGTATATTGAAGGTAACATTAAGTGATTATGTATAAAATAAAAAAAAATTTACAATGCAGTCTCTTTATTTAATACCCACACCTCGTATTGCGTATTTTTTCCCCTCGAATAGGCCAAACATTAGACTACGTGAGGTGACTTTAGGCGTTTCTGAAAGATCTTTATACATCCCACATTCTCAAAATTTGTTCATTGTAGGCTTTTCTTCTTTCTTTTGTCCACGTGGTGTTCTGTTTTTCTTTTCATGGAAGACATTAAAGTTCTTAATTAATTATCTAAATTTGGTTCGGTTCATTAAGTTTTCTTGTTTTATTCCGGTTTTCTCAATATCAGCTCTGATTTCTTTAAACCATTTATCCGACACCTTAAGTCTATTTTTTAGTGTCTTAAATTTTATTTTTTCTACTGGTTTTCATCCATTCTATACAGGTGTCCGTACTCGACCTAGTAACCTATGTTGTTCGTCTAATATCTTCGGTCATTATCATGCGGAGGATCCTTCTCTCAATTTCTCTGCTTCTCTTAGCCTTTCCGGTTATCCTAAGGCACTCACTTGAGTACAGATACTTAAGTTTTATTACATCACAGTATTATAATGTTAATCTTGGCTTGTCTTGAGAGTGCTTTTTCTTTTTAAAGATGGTGAGTTCCTCGAAGTGCACCAGCCATCTTTCCTTGTATGTTGCTCTTCGCTTCCTTTTCTTTGGTCTTTGGTTGTATTATTTCCTCAAGGTACTTGAAGCTATCAAATTTCCAAATTTTTCCGTACTGTGTCTTCAGGTGACGCAGGGCCGTTTGTTCGTTACGTAATTATTTTTCTCGAAGGAAAGTTAGTAATAAAACATTAGTCAAGAAAATCTGTAGTTCTGCTTTTTCTGCTTATTCTTAAAATACTTTGATTTGTTATATCGTTGTTCTTGTGTTTCTAGAAACAATTGCTAGGTCGTCTTTAAAAGCAAGACAGTTTATCTTTTTACCGTTCTTTGATCCTCCAAAGTATATTTGGTTTGTTGTTGTTAAGGTCATCAGCCGAAAGGCTGGTTTGAACCTGTAGAGGTTTTACTAAGTAAAACGAGGGGTGAGGTGGTTTACAATTGCCTTCCTCACTGAATGGAAAAGTACGCTTATCAGCATGCCGAGCTTTCTAAAAAGCACACATTTTCTACTCTGCAAATGACATCTGCACTTTATTTACCACAGGGTCTGGCTGTATAATGAAATTCATTACTTTCAGGGGAGATAACTCTGATTAGTGCCTTTTACACCTCTACCTTATCTGTTGTTAAATGATTCAGTCATTTAGTTGGTTGACCATGTGATAAGAAACAGAACTATTTATTTTAGTCCTGCAACGAACAGATTGAGCGTAAATAATTTGACGCTCCACCTGTCTGTTATGGGCAGAGTATTTGGTTTAAAAATCCTTTATTGGCAAGTTCCATTTCCCATTCCTGAATAACTTTCTCCAGCATACATTTACAAACAGAATCCATCAACCTGCCTACTGCCTGTTTTTATTTCGAACTCTTCGGAGATTTCCTCAGAAATTTCACTTTTGATCGTGTCTGTGTTAATGTTTCCTAAATAATTGCCGTTCTTTTGATGTCCATTCCAAATTCCTCTTATATATTCAGTTGTGTTTCTCCGTCGGTCAAATCATAAGCTCCATATCTGTCCTAAAAATAATACTATATTCAATTGATTTTGTTTTTAAAAGTTATTTTTAGTTCCTTCTGTAGGTTTCTGATTTTTTTTATCTACTACCTAGTTTCTGATCTACTATTAAATATATCAATTTAAAAAAAATTGTGTTAATTACTAATTAAACAAATTTTTATAAAATATTTATTAATCGTTATGATTAGTTATCTGTATTGTTTCCACAAACAGTTTTTGTTCTCATTAAAAATTGTATTGAGTGTAAATTTAATTGATATAGAAATATTAAAGATATGAGGATCAGGGACAAAATACGAATAACGTCAAAATATGAAAAAATAACTTTCCATGGAATAAATCAGAAGTGTTATGTAGAACTAAAGGCCATTTCACATTGGCGTAGCGTCGCTTGAGCGACGTTTTCAGAAAATATTGCTTGTATCGATTATTAGTACTCGAAATACGGACCAACCAGATCGATGTTATAAAATTTAAATTCATTCGATCGTCTTTTGTTTTAATAAGCGTTTGTCTTTAGTTTCTTGTATCAGTGTTTTTCATTTGCAACTAGATTTTTAGTTGCTAGTGTAAAAAGCGATCGTATTTTTACACTAGCTGACGCGTTTCTTGTTTCACTGATTGCCTATTGTTTTTTTTTTGTTACGTTTGGCTTTCACATTCTATTTATACAAACTCTAGAAATTTACAGACAATTAAAATGTAAAGCAATATTTATTAAGCCTACCTTTGCCCATATTTTTGATACTTAAATTTGCTCGCTAAACTCCCGGGAAAATGCCCATTTATAAAATATCATGCACACTGAGCATTTAAATGGCTTACTAAATGAAACAGATTTTCTTTGCTTGGTTTCTCTAAAATTCTGGCAACTTCTTCCCAAGCTAAGTCACGCACGTTAGCGTCCCTATATTCTAATCTTGAACAGTCCCACTACAGGGATGCTGTTCACTTGGTTTATTAAATCTCATATCGCTTTTCCAATGCAAATGGAGCGTTCGCAGCGAGAGACTTTTGTTGCAGCAGACCGAAACCAGAACAGCTGTTTTCAGAAGCAGTTGGCGTGAGCCAAACTACGTTTGCGACGCTACGAATGCAAGCGTAGCCAGGAATACGCGTATTCCGTAACTTGAGTGACGTGACGCGACGCTACGGCAGTCTGAAATGCACCATTAGGGTAAGCGCACAGTGAACGCTGGTCGCTGTTCGCAGGAGCTGATTCACGCTGGCGAGTGCGCATAGTGGGAACATGTAATTACGCGCTTAACCTTAATTCAGTTGTCGCTATTCAACATGAGTTCCAGTAGCAGCAGTGGTGATGAATTATTTCTAATGAAAAACGTTTACACAAATTTATTATCATTTAAAGACGATACCGTTAGTGACATTATTAAGAACAGAAAATTTTATGGCGAGCATCATCTTTTTCCGCAATTAAAGAAAAACATAGACAGGCTTTTTAAATTCATGACAATGACTCTGGAAACGTTTAATTTTATTTTATTGTCAAAAATAGAACTTCGTTTACAAAAACAATGGTGCAACTTGCACAAGCAACCAATATTATCGGAAGAAAGATTTGTGATTACTTTGACGTACATATTTTGAATATTTTGACTACCGATATTCAATATTATAAAGCATTATTTGGCCAGTAAGAATATTTTAAAGTTATTTTTATAAACCTATGTTATAATAATAAACAAGTTGTTTATGAATACGTATTATACGTCACCAAGTACACGTAGCAACCTGCTAGTAAGCAGCAGGCATATTTATACAAAACAAACCAGTGAGCTGATATGCGCAGTGACCAGCGTGCAGCTTTCTCCACTAGCGTTTACTGTGAGACGTCCGATTAAAATATAATGGTCTATTCCTACTAGCAGGCTTCCGCTTGTAAGCGACCAGCGACCAGCGACCTGCGACCAGCGTTCACTGTGCACTTACCCTTAGATTACATTACAAGACACGTTTTTCGTCGCTCAAGCAATGCTCCGCCAGTGTGAAATGGCCTTAAGTATTTCTTTTTATTTGAAGTTGAAGTGATATGGATACATCCGTTCATATAATTGGGTCTTCCGTTTCAAATCAGGAGATAAACTTTTTATTCTACTGAAACAAAATATCAAATTAAATTGATAAATTACATGATATAACGGGAATAATAAAATACAAAAAAAATGTATCACAATATCGTGAAAAACAATCAAGAAAAAAAATTGATACTTTTATTGATTATTTTTATTTTTGTAACGGTATTATTACAGAAGTTAGTAAGATAACGTTGATAATGTTACGTTGGTTGAAAGTATTAACATGTTAACTCCAGTTTTAGATCAAAAATTAAATTGTTTTTATCGTTGGATGAAGGAATCAAATTGATCAATTTGGAAAATTACAAACTACAATAAGTATTAAAAGACGCGTTTTGTAGTAAAAACATTTTCTGCTATCTTCAAGGGAACTATACAAGGTTTAATTTGTTTTTTAGTTCTCCTGTAAAGTTTCAAAAAATAGAATTAACATGTTAAGGACACTCTAAATGCCCACCCTCGCAATGGAAAAAACTTAATGTAAGGAACATTTTTAAAAATATGGTGTGAAATACTCACACGAATTTCTCTTCCCAATGTAAATAATGAAGGATACAACCTATGATTAATCACTAGTAACCAATGTAACATGAAAAACATAACCTAAATTTTATCATGGGTGAATGATGCAAAATTTAAATCAACCGCTATTGACGCTATCACGTAAAACACAAAAAGTGGGGTCGAGAAATAACTTTTTTCACGTTTTGTACGTCAAACGTGAAAAAAATTGTTTCTCGACCCCTATTTTTCGTGTTTCACTTGGTATATCTTAAACACTAAGAGAGATACAGTTGTGGGATCAATTTTATTCAATTTACGTCATAAATCATAAGAAACAACTCAATTTGCCCTTAATTTACCTTCGCGAATTCCAGCAAGTCTTCATTTCACCCAAGGTACTAAATTCTGGGCGAAATCTTTAGCTAGCCGTAACTCGCTAACAAAGCATTTCTGAAACTACGTTCATTAGAACTTTTTTTCATTATTTTGCTAGAACAATGAGCTCAGAAAGTGCCAGTACACTATCTGAAACACCCTGTATAATGAAGAAAACTCGGTACCTGGGAAAACTACAATGTACGCACGTAAGATTTACAACATATTAGATTAGCAATTCCAAAAGGCTAGAGATACAGCACGTATAACATTCAATTCTCGGCTCGGAAACCTGTAACAACTTAGCTAAAGAGAATGTTCACTGATTTTTTACTTTCTCTTGCCTATATGAATATATAGGAAGGAAAGTATTGTTTTCATGTCGATTTTTCGAAATCGAGTTGTCACCGGATCTACACGTTTTAAGACCCCCTTAACCCTAAAAACATGTTTTTAGCGATTGGTCTGTGTGTGTGTCTGTATGTGTGTGTGTGTGCGTGTGTGTGTGTGTGTGTGTGTGTGTGTGTGTGTGCAAAATATCTCAAGAACGGAACATCGTACGAACTTGAAACTTGAAACTTTTAAGTTACATACCACTACCGGACCCGACACGAACATTTTCATCAAAATTGGTCAACCGGAAGTAGTAGTTTATTTGTGTAATTTTTCACTTTTTTGTGATTTTCTCAAAAACTGGTCCTACGATTTTTTTTAAAATCGCCTGGTTTATTCAATTTTTTATTCTCTACAAGATAGGTTAGGCGCCATGTTTGCTGAAATTCTTGGTGAGGCTGTTTTCACGTAAAGAAATTGTTTTTTTAAGATTACGGCTTTATTATGCATTTTAGCGCAAAAATTTATATAATAAAATTTGTAGAGAATTTAAAGTCCTACAACTTTTATTTCAAACGTTTTTTTCTATAACGCTTAGTTTAGTGGTAATTAGCGATTTTCTCTTTTTATCTCACGAAAACGTGTGAAAAATCGATTTTTTTAAGATTTCGGCCTAAGTATGCATTTTACGACAATAAAGTATTAATAAAATTTTAAGGAAATTAAAAGATCTACAACTTTTATTTAAAGCATTTTTTTCTACAGAGCCTAGTTTAGCGTGAAAGAGTGATTTTCCGTATTTTTAAGCCAAACAGGTCGATTTCCATTTTGCGTCTTTCACTCATGATTAAAAAAAGGTTATGTTTATTGAGGTTAGATTTTTGTTTATTTATAATGTTTTATTACTATTGCTAAGTTTATTGTTAATTATTTGAATTGGTAAGAGAAAGTCGTGTGAGTGTTTCACACCAGATTTTTTTGTCTACTTTTGTATTTTCAGTAAAACCTGGGCAACCTTGGAGAGGATGCAGCTCTCAATTACAGACTGACGGTTCTGAGAGTAGAGTCCGGAAATTGTAGGTGGAATATCTACACGGATGCTCGCCTGGATGTGTTAAGACACCAATCTTCTATCCATAAACTCCAAATCGATGGGATCGGGTTTTCATTTCTCTAGATATCTAAGAATCAAATTCAAAAACATAATCGTAAAATTATTGGTATTGTTAATAAATGAATAAAGGTTAAAGCTAAAGCTTGTTAGCCTGAAACAATGAGGAAATATTACACCACAAAAAATCTGGTATGTAACACTCACACGAGTTTCTCTTGCCACAGTAAATAAAGTACAATATAACCTATGTAACCTACAGTAAACAATGTAAAATGAAAAATTAATTTAATTTTTAAATCATATGAAACCATTCTGGTCGAAACCGGAACTTCAAATTTAATTCACGCCAATTACCTTTTTTGTAGATTACGAATCCAAAAACCGTTTGCTGCTGTTTTATTTTGTTTCTGATATCTGGGTGTAACGGACGGATGGACTAAAGAAAATGACACAGTAGGTGTCAATTTAAAAAATTGCCTCAAATAATGAAGATGAAGAATTTTCACTGGATGTAGCATCGCTAATTGGTCGATACGGAATAAAAGAATATTTTTTGACTATTTCCTGTATTATTAAATTAAGAAATAGTACATATTTCGATAAATTTGTTAAAATATGCAAATAAAATTTCAGCATTATCTTTATAAATGTTGCTTCAATAGTTTCAGCTTAGCGTAGAAACAATGTACACAATGATAAATACAAACGTAGTAGATACATGCATTTTAATTCTAGAAACATTATTCCCCCTTATTTAGAACAGTCGAGTAAAATTATTGATGGCATGTATTAAAGTTACATGAAACGCCAAGTTTAGATCAGATATTACGTTGTTCAGAAATTTGAAATATTAGTCATGTTTAAATTAAGACAGAAGTGTCTCAAATGTTGTTCAAGAATAATTTAGTATTGTTATTTTTAAATCAAGAGTTATTTAAAAATGATTACAATCATTGTAGTAAGCATAGTAATTCAATGCTTTATTAACGAATTTCCTTAACAAACTTTTGCTTGTTCGAGAATTAATAACGTATAGTTAAATAACAAATTGTTGGCATTCCTTCAATTTTCCATGTTGTTCTAGTCTTTTTCCTTCTTTCTTTTTAATTAAAACCATAATAAGTTTTAGGTCTTTATTTCGGAATTAGAAGTTCTGCAAAGGCTACAATACGAACGATCTAAACATACCATTGTTGCAAACTTATTCGTCCATTTGTATTTTTATCAAGAGCTACATATACGTCACAAACAAATAATAAATTTAAGTACTAATATTCAGTATTTCTTTTTACTTTTTCTTGCCCTTTATGAACATACAGGGAAGGAAAATGTTAATTTCATGTTGATTTTTCAAAATACAGTTTTCACCGGAAATACAAGTTTTCAGGCTCTTGAACCCAAAAAAAAACATGTTTTTAGTGATTTTTCTGTGTTTGGGTGTATTTGAGTGCGTGCGCGTATGTATGTGGATCTGCGAAAAAAATATCTTAGGAACGGAATAGCATACAAGGTTAAAACGTTGAACTTAAGTAAGGGGAACCGACACAAACATTTTCATCAAAATCGGTCAACCAGAAAGTATTTAACCAGAAGTATTAGTTCATTCGTAACAGTTTAAACTTTTTTGCGATTTTCTCAAAAATGGTTCCTGCAATTTTCTTATTAAAATTGCTCATTCACTAAATTTATCTTAATTAAAAATTTCCCCAATTTTGTTGATGTTCTTCAAGATAGGGTTATCACCATGTCTGCTGGAATTCTTTGGAGGGCCCTTTGCTCTTATGGTTTGTTTCTTTTGAGATTGTGGTCTTAATATACCAGGTGGCCCGTATGTCGGGTTATCCATGAGATGGGACATTTTATTTTGATAAGTTGGTAATATTGTAATGTTGGCAGCATCACGTCCAACATTCATTAGTTGTCTGTAACAGTAGCTAGTGTAAGTTACGTTTCCGTGCATTTACTATTTTTTTCCTTCTTAACGGTACTTTTAAAATGTTTACAATTGAGCAATGAGTTTATATGCTTCAGTTGTCGTGGAAGCATCGTAAAAATACTGCTAAAGTACTGAATTTAGTGATAAGTATCCAGGTTTGTCGTACCGACTCGGCAACATTTACGAAAGTTAAATAAGAAATTTGAAAACACAGGAAGTATATTAAATGCCCCGAAGTGTGGTCGTTCACGATCGATTTGCAACGACGATAACCTACAAAAGGTTGCTGAAGCGTTTGTGTCTAGTCCTGGTAAATCAACTCATAAGGCATCTTCTGAACTAACACAAGATAGTGCAAAGGATGATGAAGAAATACAAATTGAAGCCATTTCGTCCATCTTTACTACAAGCACTTCATGAGGACGATAGTGACTGGCGGTTGGAATTCTGCGAGACAGACGCTATCCGTGCAGAAGCCGATCCAAACTTTTTGCGATAAATTTTATGGTCTGATGAGGCATGTTTCAAACTCAATTGACGTTTTAATCGGCATAACTGCGTGTACTGGTCGGATGTAAATCCTCATATTGTAATTGAAATTGATGTGCCTGGTGTTATGGTATGGGAAGGTATTTCGAGTACTGCACTGATAGGTCCTTTTTTGAGGGAAATGTTAACTCGGAAAATTATTTACAAATGCACAGGAAGTAGTATTTCCGGAACTTAAAAAAAATCCTGTTTACAATATCCAATCGCTCATCTGGCTACAAGATCATCTGGCGCCCCAGCACATTCCGGGATCGAAATTCGTGAGTTTTTAAACTCCTAAGTTGATGAATGGATTGGTCGTCGTGGTACAATCGAATGGCCTGCGCGTTCGCCAGACTTAATCCCAAGTGATGTTTCAGTGTGAAGCATTGTAAAGGAACTAGTGTATTCTTCCAAGCCACAAAACCTGCACGAACAAGTTCAATCGAAATTGCATTTGACTGTGTAAATGACGATAAAATGTTACCGTTGAAACTTTGTGAATCGGTTTTAAGTCGCTGTATGAAGCGTATAGAGAATCATTGTGAACGTTTTGAACACCTGCTATAATATTTTCAAGGTAATATATACTCGTATATGTACAGTTCATACATTTTTTTTTGTCTAGGTTTCTTATTCCTTTAACCTTTCTTCCGTTTTCCGTAAATATTGGGGAAACCGATATTATAGTGTTATAATATACACTGTATTATATATAGTTACAGTGATATAACCGATACAACAGTGTAGGGAAAAGTGTATAATAATTACAGTTTGTTGTGAAACATTAAAAACTTACAACTTTTATTAAAATATTCATTTCTACAACAGTTAGTTTAACGTCAATTAATTATTTCCCGTAAGAGAGGTTGATTTTCATTTTTGGTCATTCACTTGCGATTAGAATTAGGTTATGTTTTTCATTTTACATTGTTTACTAATGAATGAACATAGGTTATATTTTTCATTATTAACGTTGGTAACAGAAAGTCGTGTGAGTATTCACAAAGGATTTTAAAATTTGATAGTATCTGCTATTGGTCCAGGTACTACCTAAAGTTATAATATTGTAAGTTTAACGAGTCTCGTTTTTACGACCAACGTTTCAGCACATTACTGTTAATGCAGAAAGTAATACGTGAAAATGAGAAATGTAAAAATGCCAGACCGGGAATCAAAACCAGGACTCCTGGCGTAGAAACTAGTTGCTATAATCACTTTACCATGGGCCGCACTAACGATAATCGTAAATTGTTTATTAAGTAATTATTTACCAAAGTTATAAAATAACTATCGAAGGTTTCAAATAGTTTTCTGAGATTTCGGAATGTTCGTTTATTCAGTCAGTAAATACGAATAAAGATATGATCTAAATATGATATTATACTTTTTGAATAATGATAATTGAAGTTTCAATTATTATAATAGAAAATCCGGTGTTACACAATCACACGACTTTCTCTCGTCAAATTAAATAATAAAAATACAACCTATTAATAATAATGGGCAAACAATGTAAAATGAAAAACGTAACCTAATTTTAATCGAGCGAATGGCGCTAAATGAAAATCAACCTCTGTAGGCCTTTCAAATAGCTAGTATATAAAATCACTAGTTGACGCTAAAATAGCTCTGCAGAAAAATATTTTTATAAAAATTTTTTAATTTCCTATAACTTTGATTATACAAGTTCATTTATTTTATTTTTATTTGTCATAAAATTTATATTATGGGCACAATCTTTAAAAAAAAAACATAATTTACGAGAACTTTTTACTCTTGGGCGTTTACTTTACCATAAGCCGGCATTCCACTAGAGTAGTGTGGGAGCGGCGTGGCATAGTATTCGCAAATTTTGCGACCAGAAGGATGCGATTTCTTGTACCTACATTGAAAGAAACGACTAGATTCCACCAGTGTGGCACATTGAGACGCGTGCTACTTTCTTGCAACTTGTCATAAAATTCACTCGTTCAAGAATAGCTCGTGTTCTATTTTTCTCACTCGTGTTGCTTGTGCGACTGGTGTTTCTGTCAGTAGTTGTAGGATTTTTAACAGTGGTTTTTTTAAATATTTATCTACTACTGTATTCAACATGAGTGACATGAATTTTAATTTAATTGTAATAGGCCTAAATTAAATTTAACCAATGCAAACAATATCCTCTACATAATTGTCCATTACTAATGCCCCAAATTACTGTAATGTTTTATTAGCTCGTATTCAATAAGTAACCATGCACAAAAGCATAAATAATACAAATAAAAACTGATTAAGCAGATTCCCGTCAGAAAGATAAAACTCCGTTTGGTGATGCGCTACAAGTAACATTTGCCACTCCGGCTGGTAGTCCTAATGTTTGTTACCAATCGCACATATTAGCTAGTAACATTTACGACGTCGCATTTGCAAGAACGTTTACCACGCCACTCTGGTGGAATGCCTGACTTATAAAGCATAAAATAATGTAGAAAATTGGACGATTTTTAAAAAATTTGTAGCAGCCGTTTTTTGAGAAAATTGCAAATATCTGAAAAGTTGCACGAATAGACTACTGGTTTTTGTTGACCGTTTTTTATGAAAATGTCCGCGTCGAATCCCCTAGTGGTACCTAATATAACTTCCAAGTTTCAACTCTGTACGATTTTCAGTTTTTGAGTTAATTTCTTCTCATACAGATCAATCGGTAAAAAGATGTTTTTGGGTTTACGGGACCTGATGGCCACCTTTACCCTTAACGGGCAGGCGGAGTGTTAAATTAATTGCACTTGATCTGTTGATTCCAGGGCTACAAAAAATAGTTCTGTTTCTTATCACATGGTCAGGTAATTATACGAATGAAGCATTTAAGAACAGAAGAGGTAGAGGAGTAAAAGACACTAGTCAGAGTTATCTCCTCTGAGAGTAATGAATGTCACTGTACAGCCAGGCCCTGTGGTAAATGAACTTACGGTGTCATTTGCAGAGTGGAAAGTAGATGCTTTTCGGAAGGCCTGGTATGCTGATAAGCATACTCTTTCAACTCAGTGAGGAAGGCAATAGTAAACCACCCCACTCCTCGTTTTTATTTAGTAAAAACTTTAGAGGTTCAAACCAGCCTTTCAGCTGTTGACCTAAACAACAGCAACGGACCTGAAAACTTGGACTCAAAAATCCACGAAGGAAATTAAAAGGTGCTGAAATAGGGATTTTGTATAAATAATTGTTTGCCACTAGGTAATTTCTTCAAACAATACGATAATAGGGCATTAAATACGTTTATCATAAATAGTGCTGGCTCTATAAAATTAGAGTTGTATTGTTATTAAATAAAGACAAAAGAAAAATATTCATCATATATCATATTTGTTCAGTAGTTTATTAATTGCATTGCAAAAGCTAAATAATTTATTTCAGTGTTATACCATTGTAATTATTTATTATTACAATTAATTTATTATTATTATTATTATTATTATTATTATTATTATTTATAGTGAAAATATTAATTTATATTATAAATATTAATATTAATATATAGGCCCTAATAGTGAAAACTTAACTTAAAAAATTTTAAATAAAAATATAACTTTTCTTGTATATATACTAGGTGCGGCTAAAATAAAACCGAACTGAATTTACAACGGATAATCAACGCGTGCTTGCACGCCAAGTACCACGTTGCCGAATCACGTGACATACCCCTCTCCATGCCGGCCGCATAAACGTCTTCCGGTCGCTCACTTGGACGTTGGCCACCGTGCTTGTCTGATTGTGTATTTGCCGTCTGTCGGAGAAATGCTGAGTGTTTTGAAAGAACAATATATGATAATTTAAAATTCTTGGTGAAACTTGGGAAGACCGCTACAGAAGCCCATACTTTGTTGAAACAAGTTCACGGCAATGAATGTTTATCACGTGCTCAAGAGGTTTAAACGGTTTAAGGAGGGGCGAGCATAGCCCCTCCGTGAACATAGAAAAAATCGGTACTTTGATGAGAAGAGACCGTTGATAATGTATTTGCGCAGTTGCGGAGATTGTAGGAATCGAAAAAGAATCGGTTTGGCAGATTTTTCACGAGCATGAGCATTTGAACATGTAAAAAGTTTGCTCAAAAGCGGTTTCAAAAAATGTGGTTATGACATTGCCTCGTCCCACACTACACTGGATGTCAAGACGTTTTTGACCAAGCACGGGATCCCTCTATTGGAGCATCCATCCTACTTTCCGACCTTGTTCGATGTGACTTATTGTGTACTCCAAGGTGAAAGCTGTGCTTATCCTTCTAGCGCTCGCGATATTAAGCGATATCAAGGTGAACGCTGTGCTTATCCTTCTAGCGCTCGCGATATTAAGCGTTATCAAGGTGAAAGCTGTGCTTATCCTTCTAGCGCTCGCGATATCAAAGTGAAAGCTGTGCTTATCCTTCTAGCGCTCACGATATCAAGGTGAAAGCTGTGTTTATCCTTCTAGCGCTCGCGATATTAAGCGATATCAAGGTGAAAGCTGTGCTTATCCTTCTAGCGCTCGCGATATTAAGCGATATCAAGGTGAAAGCTGTGCTTATCCTTCTAGCGCTCGCGATATTAAGCGATATCAAGGTGAAAGCTGTGCTTATCCTTCTAGCGCTCACGATATTAAGTGTCCCACCAGCGCTCGCAAAGCGGCAAAGTGGTCGCTAACCTATTTCTTTTTTATTTAATTTCTTGCTGGTTTATTAAATTTTTTTAACCATTGTAAATGAACAAAAATTATTATACAATTATAAATTTTTGTTTGAAATGACTTTATTTATTTTTTTTTTAAAAACGTATATGACTTAAAACTAGTAGAAAACATTATTAAATATTAAAATTAATTAAATAAATACGATTTTTGAATTGTAAAAACTTTAAACTTTAAACTTATGATTAAATTATATAAAATCGATTTTCTCAAAAACTACCCCATATCTTCATGTAAAATATCCATATTTTCCCGGCAAGGATTACAGGTTACTTCTTGCTGTGAATGATTTTTACACACATGCGTTTTGCATTTATGGCAAATAAGTAGAGTTCTGTTATTTTTTTAGACCCGCAGCAGGAGCAAATAGGTCGCTTCATCGTTATAGATGCTGCAGTTACAGCTGGTTTTTCCCTGTAGTTATCCAAAAAAGCGTAAATTTCTTTGGGGAGGCACCAATATGTACTTACATGGTCAAAGATTATGTTCATAAAGAAGAACACAGAAACTCGCAAGGCGGTTGTTTGGCCGGCGCTACGTAACGTTCACGACAATAACAAATTTGAGACTAAACTGCTGCCAACATAGACGTTCAATAGAAATGATTCGAACGTTGTTAGACGGAAAAATATGTAATTAGAGAATACCTAAAGCCTATGAATATCTAAAATTTACACTCATCGTAATATAACGCCGGCTTTTGGAAAAAGGCGGCCTATTTGCCGCCCATGCGAGCGCTCGAAGGTTATAGAACCCAGTTTTGATTCAGTTGATGCAGTAAAACAGAAAGCGGCGGAGATAATAAACAAATTTACAGAAAGTGACTTTCAACACTGCTTCGATCAGTCGAAAATCCGTATGTTATGGTGTAGGAATAGGAAAGGGGAGTTTATTGAAGGGGATAATTGTGAAGGAATTAGATAAAATAATTTGCAGCATTAATCCAGTTATGTTTTAGCCAAAAATTGTATATTATATAGTGGGAGAGAAAGTAAAAAGTAAAACCCTAAATAGTGGAACTACTTTTTGGTGACAAAATAAAACATTGCAAATAAACAACCAAACAAAGGAATATTGTTATTGTTACAAATTAAGCTGACATTCAAATCACACGGATAATGAAATAGAACATAAATTTATAAATCGCTGATTTTATTTACGTTTGAATTTATAACGGTTTACAATAATAACATTGAACTTTTTTGTAAAAAGGTGAATCCATTTGACTTTTTAATAACGAAAAAACCTCATAAATAACCTACTTTAAAGAAGCGCTTGATGTCTCTTTATTGTGAAATAAATTCCATTATACACGGTTGAGAGAGCATATAGATTGTGCAAAGGTGTGTCACCCCCAACTAGTACAAACATTGTTACCCTCCTACACCATCAACCTTCCCTCCAACCACCCTACACATTTTTATTATTAAAGTTGTGTATCTGTCTATTTAAAAATCAATTTTTTAATGCACCTACTTATGAATTCAAGAATATTTCTATTAAACCTATTTCTGAAATTAAGTAGTAAATATATATATATATATATATATATATATATATATATATATATATATATATATATATATATATATATAGACTATATATATATTTATTTATTTATTACTTAAGAAGAAAACACTTTTAAAGTGACGATAATAATTTTCCTTTCAAAATCTATTTATATGATATTTTCAACATAAAAAATGGCTCAATGATGTAGTAATATTTTTTGAGCGAATTGTTTAATTTGTTTATTCTAAATACTGTACAACAAAGTTATTTTTAAGATCACATAATATTTTTACTTTCTCTTGCCCTATACAAATATTATAAAGACGAAAAAATCGTTTTCATGTCAATTTTACGAAATCCAATTTTCACCGGTTGTGTTTTCAAAAGAAAACATATTTTTAGCGATTAGTCTGAGTTTAAGCAAAATATCTCAAGACTGGAATATAGTTCAAAGCCAAAACTTTGAACTTAAGTTCAAAAACCGCTACAAAAGCTGACATGAACATTTTAATCAAAATCAGTCAACCGGAAGTAGTAGTTTATTCGTGTAATTTTTCACTTTTTTACGATTTTTTCATAAACAGCTCTTACAACTTATTTTTAGAATTACTACGCTTTTTATGCTCTATATGATAGGATATGCGCCATATGTGCTGAAATTCTTAGGGAGCGGGAGGCTGTGCTCTCGTAGTAAAAATTGTTTTTTTAAGATATGAATTCTAGGGAAAAAGAGTTTTTATAATCAATTTTGTAGGAAATTAAAATGTAAACAATTTTTATTTCAAGAGGTTTTTCTACAAACCTTATTTTAGCAGCAATTAATAGGCTATTATTTTCTGTATTTTTTAATCAAAACCGGTAAAAAAAAAGATTTTTCAATATTGCGACTTAAGTATGCATTTTACGACAAAAATGTATAGGCTAATAAAAATTATAGAAAATTAAAAACCTACATATTTTTCTCTAGTTTAGCGTCAATTAGTGATGTACCGTATTTTTAAGTCGAATACAGGTTGATTTTTATATTGAGTCATTCGTTCACAATTAAAATTAGGTTATGTTTGTCATTTTACACTGTTTACTAATGATTAAATATAGGTTATGTTTTTCATTAATTACATTGGCAAGAGAAAGTCGTGTGAATTTAACACCACATTTTTTTAATTTATGAAGTTACTTATGGCTTCAATTTGATAATAAAGTGCATTGAAATCAAAGCTAAAAACCTTAAGTCTTGCGCATTTTTCTCCTAGTCCATGTTTCAGAACCTTAGTTTGTAAGTTGTACGCAATATGTAGTTCTAGGGTATTTTTGCGTCCAGGAGACTCCAGGAGGAGCATAGGACACGTCATTTATAACACCTGAAATACATATAAGAATCACGCAATGTATCAATCACTCTTATCAAGAAATAAATTCTTGTACGGTATAAAAAGTTTCACCGATCAAGTAATTTTTCAGATTTTTTTTAGAGGAATGCAAAATTATCACAACATTTTAAAAATTGGGGTAATTTATTCATTAATTTTCTCCCTGCATAAGTAGGTTTTTGTTCAAACAATTTTCACAATTTTAACAATTTATTTTCTAATTACGACTTGATGATATTGGCTATTGTACCACTCACAGGCGCAAAATACGTTTTGTAGTAAGTATGAAAATTCCTGACTTCTTTTACACAGTGGTTGGTCACATAACGTGGGTCGCTAGATGACTCTGTACATCCGGGTTATAACCGGGGACCACTGTAGCAGTGTATGTAGCAGTGTATGTAGCAGTGTATGTAGCAGTATGTAGTAGTATATTATTACTGTATCGTTTATTCGTGTACTTACCAACTGTTGATTAATTTGTCAATATACTCATTTTTAAAAGTAGGCAACGAAAACATACAGGAAGCTGGGGAATTCTGCTATCTAGGGAGTAAAATAACAAAGGATGGTAGAAGCACAAGTGATATCAAGAGTAGAATTGCTCAAGCTAGAAAAGCCTTTGAAATGAAAAACAGCTTACTGACTACAAACATTGATTTACAGATTAGGAAGAATTTCTTAAAACATTATGTTTGGAGTGTAGCATTATACGGAAGTGAAACGTGGGTGATAGGAGCTGTAGAAAAGAAGAGGATAGAAGCTTTTGAAATGTGGTGTTATAGGAAAATGTTAAAGATTAGGTGGGTGGACAAAATAAGTAATTTAGAGTTCTTAGGCGAGTGGATGAAAAAAAAAGTATATGGAAGCATCTTACCAAAAGAAGGGATAGGCTAGTGGGGCATATCCTAAGTCATCCAGGTATTGGGCTATTTATAATGGAGGGTAATATTGAGAGAGTAAATTGTAGAGGGAGGGGCAAAGATTAGAATATATAAAGCAAATTATGAATGATGTAGGGTGTTACAGGTATGTAGATATGAAACGACTTGCACAAGATAGAAAGGTTGGAGAACTGCATCAAACCAGTCGAGAGACTGATGACAAAAAAAACTCATTTTTAATGCTTATGTATTCATTTCTATGTTAGTTGATAAGAAAATATCATAAGCATGGTATATTTTATAGGGATTTCGAGTGCTGCATTAACAGGACTCGTTTTTTTTATAAAATTTAAACTCGAAAACCTATTACTAGAGTTGCTGAGGGAAGTAGTGCTGATGGAACTCGAAAGCAATCCCGTTTATGATTTTCAATTTGCATTTTGCATTTATGGTAGTGCTAAATTCCTTGACGAATATGAATTTTTAAAATGAAAACAGAGAAAATGCATACTTATAAGTGAACTTTATAACGTATGACTGGCGACAGTTGAGGATCATATAGCATTTTAGAGACCTTCAAGGAATGTTTCGTGCCGTAAAGAATTTTACAATAATATTTCTTAGCTTACAGAAGTCCAATAACGACTTTTATTATATTCAATTAGAAAACAATAAAGCAACGATTAATAGAATGTTTAGGTTCATGACTGGAAACAATTTCTTTAATATTTTTCAATCGTAAACATTACTAATGAAATTCTTTTTTAAGTATTACGTATTATGTTTAACTTATTCGCAACTTTCATTCTAATATCTAGAATTGCCAAGAATACAATGTCCAAATTTAATGTTTAAAATTTTCCGTGACAAATATACAATTAATGTTTTCAGAATAACTAGATAATTTTTCTAGTTCAACAATACTCGTGCAAATTTTAGGCGTATTAGATATTTGGATGGACCAAGTTATTCAAATTTTCTTTACGTTCTCCTTCTCTATATGAAATATAGGTAAAGAAAAAAATTTTTATGGCACATTTTTGAAATCAAGTTTTCACTAAAAATACACGATTTTAGGTTCCCTGAACCCAAAAACCAGGTTATTACCGATTGTTCGTGGGCGCACGTGTGTGTATGTGTTTGCGCGAGCACGCGCGCGTGTGTGTGAAAAAATATTTTTTTTTAATTGCGGCGTTAAGATGCGTTTAGGGTAATTAAAACTTAAGAAAATTAAAAATTCTACATCTTTTATTTCAAGAATTTTTTTCTACACGGCTTAGTTTAGAGTCAATTATTGATTTTTCTCATAAAAATATCCAAGTTCATCAGAGGTTGATTTTCATATTGCGTCATCAACTTATGATTTAATACAGTTTATTATTTTTTTTTATTTTTACGTTCTCTTGCTCTACATGAGATATAGGTAAAAAAGTTATGTTCTGGTCGAATTTGACATTAGTAAGAGAAGGACGCGTAAATTTTTCACAACAATTTTTACTTTATGACTGCTTGCCTATATGAATATATAGAAAGGAAAGTATTGTTTTCATGTAGATTTTTCGAAATCGAGTTTTCACCCTATCCGATCGGGGGTTCAGACCCTCTGAACCCCAAAAAACATTTTTTTAGCGATTTGTCTGTGTCTGTCTGTCTGTCTGTCTGTCTGTGTGTCTGTGAACAGAATATCTCAAGAACAAAACATTGTACGAACTTGAAACTCGAAACTTAAGTTAGAACCACTACCGAACCCGACACGAACATTTTCATCAAAATCGGTCAACCGGAAGTAATAGTTTATTCAAATATTTTTTTGTATAACGCTTAGTTTGGCGGTAATTAGCAATTTTCTGTTTTTTTCCTCATGAAAACGTGTAAAAATTTATTTTTCAAAGATTTCAGCCTTAGTATGCATTTTATGACTAAAAAGTATAGTCAAATTTATAGGAAATTAAAGATCTACAACTTTTATTTAGAGCGTTTTTCCGTGCAGAGCCTAGTTTAGCGTCAAAGAGTGATTTTCCGTATTTTTAAGCCAAACTGAGATTGATTTTCATTTTGCGTCTTTCATTCATGATTAAAATACGGTTGTTTTTTTTTATTATTTCTAATGTTTTTTTACTAATGTTAGGTTATATTTTTAATTTTTTGCATTGGCAAGAGAAAGTCATGTGAGTGTTTCATGCCAGATTTATTTATTTATAATTTCTCTTGCTCTACATGAAATATAGGTAAAAACACTTGTGTTCTAGTTGAATTGTACATTAGTAAGAGAAGGACGCGTGAATTTGTCACAATTTTTTTATTGAAACAAGTTATATCGCTTTTGAGAAACAAAAAACTAGCCTGTGAGTCTATTTATTTATATTATATTTTATTATACTTATTTATATAGATCTATTTATTTATTTCATTTAATTTTGTGTCCCTGTTTCATGTCGATTTACTTGATTTACTTGAGTTTTTACCATAAGAGTTTGGCAGTATTGTTGTACGTAATAAATTCATCAATTTTTTGGTACATCACGGAATTCATTTACCCCAAAAGTATTACATAATAATTATGTAATAATTATTATGTATTATTATTATATTATAATTATTATTACATAATAATTTTTGTTCTTTTCGCTCTCCACTTTCTTCGCCTGCTGTTAGTCTTCCTTGGTCTTTCCATTCTTCTCCAGTCCCTGTTAAACCTTTCTCCACCGATTCCTCTATTATATTTCTTTACGAGGTTACTTTTTAACTTTTTATTTTTCTGTTGGTTTGCGGATCTTCTTTATGAGCATGACTAGTCTGAAATCATGGTAATATTCATGTTGGGGACAAACTCTGGGTCAGAAGCGAAAGCATCTTGATGCACACCATAAAAATCATTATCATCCTCATATTTCTGTTTCTGAAGATTCAGGCACATATTTTTGATAATAACTTGAGCCTAATTCTTAGCATAAAAACGTTGAGAAAATCTGTTAAAATATTTTGGCCATAAGTAACATGTTGTGTTACAGATCTCACCAGCAGTATTCAGTAAGATTTAAATACTACAAAGAGATCATCAGGACACTAGTAGAATGGCTTTTACCTTACTTGCAAAAATTTTATTGGAGAAGAATATCGATCAGGTTTTCACCAAGAACCCTTGGTTCACCAAGGGTTTACCAGTGGGGTATTAAAAATAATAGATAAGTTAATCTACCACTCTCCTTTCACAAATCATATAGTTTTGGGCTAAACGAAGAATTTTTGTCAAATTTTCATTCAACGGCCCGGGCAATTTCGATCGATAGGATATCAATATTTGGTACTGGGGGGATTAAAGAATGTATGCCATCAGAAGTATTGTTGAAGGGACCGCTGTAATATTTTTGGTAGCTTCATCGGCTCAACTTAGTCAGTAACCTGATACAGAGTTGCTATTCATTGTTAAGTAACTCTATTTGGTAAATCGACTTTGTATGGGGATCAGCTGACAGTCATATAAATGAATTCCAATAGGGGGCTTAGTTAATTCATGGCTAACTTACGCAAAAAAAGTATAGTATAAGCAAAACGTTAATGGCGTTCACATTTGAATTCCAAAGGTTGAATGACGGCGAAAGTGATGCAGCACAAAAGACTTTTTGGGCCTAAGTGCAAGGGTTCCTAACTCACTACTATATATATATATCAATCATTTATTTAGTGTAGATACGTAATTCATCGGCTAAATTTCTGCATAATTTAATATTTAAAATTGTTTTAGGAGGAAATTGTTGTTGTTGTTGTTTAGGTCAACAGCCAAAAGGCTGGTTTGAACCTCTAGAGGTTTTACTAAGTAAAGACGAAGAGTAAGGTGGTTTACCATTGCCTTCCTCACTGAGTTGAAAGAGCGTGCTTATCGGCATGCCAGGCCCTCCGAAAAGCACTCACTTTCCACCCTGTAAATGACACCTTCACTTCATTCACCACAGGGTCTGGCTGCATAGTGAAATTCATTACTCTCAGAGGAGATAACTCTGACTAGTGTCTTTTACACCTGTACCTCTTCTGTTCTTAAATAGTTCAGTCATATAAGTGGCTCACTATGTGATAAGAAACAGAACTATTTTTTTTTTAGCCCTGGACCAAACAGATAGAGTGCAATTAAAATAACACTCCACCTGCCCGTTTTGGGCATGGGAGGAAATTATGTATGAAAAAATGTCTCACGCTTTTTCTGAACAGCGTTAAAAAATCTATATGGATCACTCATTTTGTTTTAACAATTTTTCCACTGCAAACCTCAGTTATCGGTGTGTTATAAAATTAAATAAGAAAACAAGTTCATGTTGAAATGTAAAAAAAAAAAACGGAGGCGCCCACACAATGAGAACTGACAAATTTACGATGAGTTACAGGCAGTCCGTCTAAGCGAAAGAGCTGTCAGACTTCAATAAGTTATTTAAAGATCTTCCGGTCTAATAGCAGCACTTAAATTCTTTCACTGAACAATAGCAATAAACAAAATGAAACTCTGAAATTATATGACCATTAAATTAATTTGTTATTACTACAACGACAGCAAGTTTAATTATTGCACGTATTTCATCATAAAAGCTCCAAATAAAAATTTAAAAAATAACAAAGTACTAAGTGTTTGTAAATACTTGTTAAAAATTAATTATTTATAATCGTTACGCACATTTAAGTCTTCATGAATAATCCGTTTAATTTGTTTTAATTGTTTTATAAATATTTCACACAATTTTTTTTAAAGTATGAAAATTATTAATTTCTTTAAAATAAGTCTAGTAGTTTCAAAATTTTTGTAGGCTATTCTATAATAAATTATTTCAAAAACGTAATTAGATATGAGTTTTGCTTGTTTGTTGTTTTTCTTTTTATGTATTTATAAATACCGTACTTTCTCGAATATAACGCGCACCCGATTTTCGAAAGTACTTTCAGAAATAATTAAAACTGTCAAATATTAAATGAAATGAAAACATACCAATTTATTTGTAGACACTGAAAAATCTTCACAACTTCAAATAGTTCAGTAAAGCAAGAATAAGTACGTACATTCTTATTGTACGTATCACAGTAAATTAAAACAACTAATGAACTATAAAAAGTTACTTTAAAATAAAAAAACGAAAAAATAAAATTAACTCTGAAAAGTTACTTTGTCATCGGTATCGTCGTCGCTGTCTTCGTCATTACCGTCCCTGTTAGAACCCACGTCTGGGTTTTCGTCCCAAAGCGTGTCGTCTTCTGAGCCATCGAGTGCATCAGAAATGCCGCATTTCAGAAAGCTTTTTGAAACAAACTTTGGTGAAATCCGTACCCATGCAGTTTTAATCCACTCGTAGATCGTTTCATATTCAGGCCTTTTTACTTTTCCTGAAGGTGTGTATGAATGCTCAGTATTAGCCATCCATTGAGTATACAAGGGTGATCCCAAAAGTACCCGTCCCAACAAAGAAAATACAAAGTTTTTGGAAAAGAATTTATTTATTTTTCAACATAATCTCCTTTCAGCTCTATACACTTTGTTTCAGCGATGTTCAATAAGTTCGATACCCTTTTTATAATAAGAACTGTCTTGCTCCTCAAAATAGTCATGAACTGCCGACATCACTTCTTCATCGTTGGAAAATTTTTGACCGCTGAGCGATTTTTCAAGTTTAGGAACAGAAAATAATCCGAGGGGGGCTAAATCTGGTAAATAGGGTGCATGAGGTAGCAATTCAAACTTTAATTCATTAATTTTGGCCATTGCAATAACGGATTTGTGAGCTGGTGCATTGCCTTCATGAATCAACACTTTCTTCTTAGCCAAATGCGGCCGTATTTGCTTGATTTCTTTGCTCAAACGTTGCGATAAGGTTTCATAATACTCGTCGTTGATAGTTTTTACTTTTTCAAGATAGTCAATGAAAATTATCCCAAGCGCATCCCAAAAAACTGAAGTCATGACCTGGCCTGCAGATGGAACAGTCTTTACCTTCTTTGGAGCCAATTCTCCCTTTTTAGCCCATTGTTTTGATAGTTCTTTTGTCACTGGTGTGAAGTGATTGACCCGTGTTTCATCTATGGTTATGAAACGCGCAAAAATTTTGCTTTGTTGCTGTGAAACTTCACTAAACACTCAATTGAAACATCTTCACAACACTGTTTTGCTCGAGTGTGAGCAAAAGTGGCACCTACCTTGCACACAGTGTTCTCATGTCCAAATTTTCAGAAAATATGCTGTGTACCACACCCTTTGAAATACCTACTATGTCTGCTAGCTCCCGCACTTTCAGTCTACAATCATCCAGTACCGCTTTGTGGATTTTCTTCACCATTTCTCGTCACGTCATTTGGTCGACCACTGCGATGCTCGTCTTGGGAGCTCGTACGGCCTCGTTTAAACTCTGCTTCCCAATATGTTACTGTCGTAAGCAAAGGAGCAGACTCACCTAGAGTAGAAACTAGTTCAGCTTTTTATTGGTTGGACTGAGGCCTTTCAATTGAAAGTATTGTATCACATAACGATGACCAATTTTCTCCATTTTTGCAAATTCACTGTAAACGTTCACTATTGATGGCTGCCAAATAAATAATAAACAACGTGGCGTCTTCAAACTTGAAACGTATGCTTTATAGATTGTGTACTTTTTAATACAATGATATTTTTCAAACAACTACCGCCATCTCTAGGTCAGGCCGGGTACTTATGGGACCACCCTCATACAGTTCCTTCATAGAAACCTTGAATGGCTTATTTATGCAACCGTCTAAAGGTTGAAGTACAGATGTTAACCCTCCCGGTATGATCCATTATACGGCTCTGCAAAGATTTTTTCTCATCATCTGTCTTGTGTCTGCAAAAACTGTCAAGGACTCTCGTTGCCAGCAATGCTCCATTTCAATTACCCCACATTTTTGATATTCAGTCCAGAACAAGACAGTTGCCCATCCAGCCCATTTCATTAGCTCTAACAGCTATTCCAGACAATGTATTTTTTTTAACGTCCGACTATTCTGCAATTACTGCTATTGCAGACGGTGAAGGATGAAATGTTTTTTGTAACTTATGAAAATATGCCGTGCCTGAATGGGATTCAAACCCAAAACCGCATGATGAGAGGCGAGCACGTTACCAACAACGCCAATGCGGCCGGCAGAGACACTGTAATATTTGTAATAGTTTTACATTGAAAATCACGTAAGGTAGTAATTTATTGCCGTACGCTGTGATACACAACATTATCTTAAATCCGGTACATTACTGCTAATTATTTTTATTTTTTCAAATACAACGCGGCCAAATGCATAACGCGCCAAATGTATTTTTAAATGTTTAACGCGCCCACCCTTTTATCGGATCGATTTCGTTTGAAAAATGTGTGCGGTATATTCAAGAAAATAGGTATAAGTAAAAACATTAGCCGATATCCCTAACTTTATTGTTATTTTCTTCAAATTTCTGAATTTTTCAAGTAAAATTTTTCTCAGAACAAATTTTTCGGTCAGAAATTTTTAGACAACATTTTTTCCGGCTAAAAATTTTTTGGTCAAAATGTTTTCTGGACAAAAATCTTTTAGCCTGATCCGGAAATTTTTTAAATATGAAAGAGGCTAAACCTACAAATGAAAGCTCAAACCGTCAGTCTTTAAAGCTTGAAACTTCAAACGTCAAACTTTAAAACCTTCAACTTTATTAAACTGGGAAAGTTATACTTCAAACAATCAGCATACCTAAACAGTAACCAGTAATTTCCAACAGTTAGGATATAAATTTAATATTTATCAGTGTTAACCATAATAACGTTAAATTTGACATCATTTATACGTAACGGGGTTACGCTAGCTGAGACATGGTGTTTTGTCTATGTGGCATTCAAGTGTAAGTTGCTTTCAGCATTTTTATTATGTAATTAATTACTTCCCTGGCCTGCTAGTCGTTTGTTGATTTTCTAGAATATTATTGAAAATTGTCTTGTTTTATCGCCAGATAGCGACAGTAAACGGCGTGCGAAATCCTTAAATGTTTGGGGCCCTGAAAAGAGCCGTTTAAGCGGTGGTCGTCTATGCGGGAAGAGTCGGTTGTAGTCGTCATGACGGTCAAGAAGGTGAACGACACGGCGTCTTGTCGTCCAACGGAGACGTCATAAGTAGGGGAAAATAGGGTTGTTCTACCCAAAATGGTTTTGGATTTGTTTTATTTTAGTTTTCTGTTGTCAGATTGTGATTGTGATGGGGTTGGGTATCTGTATTTGTATTAGGTCTAATCAGCTCAGAAAAGTGTTTTGGGTTTGTTTAGGGTTGGTTGTCTTTGGTCAGATTATGGTAGGTTTGGTTTGCTTTATTTGTGTTTGGTGTTATGGTCAGATTTTGTTGTTGTTTAGTTGGTTGGTTGGTTTGGTTGGTTGGTTGGTTGGTTGGTTGGTTGGTTGGTTGGTTGGTCTTGTAGATGTTGGTGTAGTTTATGGGATGTGGGTTTTTTTTTTTTTTTTTTTTTTTTTTTTTTTTGTTCTGGTAGTCAGATTTTTTTTTTTTATGGTCTTGTAGTCAGATTGTATAGTTAGTGAGAGATAGTCAGATTTTTTTTTTAAGTCAGATAGTCGGATTGTATGGTTAGATAGTCAGGTTTTTTTTTAGTCATGTAGTCAGATTGTGTGTGTGTGTGTGTGTGTGTGTGGTGGTCAGGTAATCAGATTGTATAGTGGGAGAGATAGTCAGATTTTTTTTTTAATTCAGGTAGTCAGATTGTGTGTGTGGTCAGATTGTGTGTGTGTGGTCAGGTAGTCAGATTTTTTTTTAGTGAGGTATGCAGATCGTATAAAGATAGAGTTAGATTGTATGGTCGGGTAGTCGGATTGTGTGTGTGTGTGTGTGTTTGGTGGTCAGATAGTCAGATTGTATAGTCAGGTAGTCAGAAGTCTATGGGTAGTGATTTGAATTCACTATTTTTTTTTTTAAGTTGTAGAGTTAAGCAGATCTTGTAGATCTCCTCTGAGAGTAATGAATTTCATTATACAACCAGACCTTGTGGTGAATGATGTGAAGGTGTTATTTGCAGGGTGGAACGTAGATGCTTTACGGAAGGGGGGGGGGGGCCTAATATATATAGCGGCTACTGGTTAAATTCCGGATTGTTTGGGATAAAATATATGTATTGTAGTGTAACTTAAGAGATAAATGGTTTTAATTATTTTTTTTTTAGCAGTATTCTATCTATATTAATTTTTTTTTAATATCAACCTAATACTTTTGAATTAAAGTAATGAAAACAGATCTTACGCGAATAATTGATTAACTACAGTGTTACACACTTTTTTTTTTTTGCTTGTTGTTCTTTCTTCTGTAAAAAAAAACGCAAATTAGTGTAGTATGTGCAAGTTGAAAAAAAAACAAGCAAATATTTTTTTACAAGATTTGTTACAAAAAAAAAAACTGAATTGGGTATAAAGAAACTAATAGAACGGGAGAGATAAATTAACCAACCGCTTTTTTTTTTAAGGTCGTCTAATAAGAAATAGGCATGCCAATATATTATTGTGCGGTTAAAATGGTTACATAATGCTGTAAGGTCTCGGTATGTATTTCAACTGCAGATACCAGGAAAATTAACCAATAATAATATATAGTAATAAAATAATTCTTACTACCACTCCTACCACTTTACTATTCCTACCACTAGCCTACGTTATTGGTAGTGGTAGGGCTACGTTATTCCTATCAGTTATTGGTCTGTGTGCCAGTACTTGTTAGCAGAAACTAAGCCACGAGTAGTTGTAACCGGTAAAAAACATTAGTAGTAGATACCTAAGGAGTATTTACTAAGTGTTTAGTTAGTATTAAGCAAAGCAGTGGAGGAAGAAAATTGTAAACGTTTCAGTTCACCTCTCTATTTGATCCTAACGTCCTGTCCCAGGCGATTTAAAAAAAAAAAAATGTGGGAGCCTTTCTTGAGAAAATCGCAGTAAAGTGAAAAAATTACACGCTTGCTACTTCTGCTATGAAATGAAATGCATATTCACTCGCTTGAGTGAGAAAGCTGGTGAGTGGATGGAATTACTTCGAATAAGAAGAGTTTTATTGATACCGGTTCGGTATGTTTATGTGGTTAGTTAAGATCAAATGTTAATTTGACCTTAACCAACTACAATATTTTATCTCTGTTGAAAGTAATTTATATTATTTATCCAAGGCCACAACATAAAGTTTTCCTGTATTGTGTTTTCCGCAAATGTCAATAAATACATTGGTCGCTATTAAGTCTTTCTAACCAACCAAATTCATTTTGGTTAAATTTATTTATTGTAAACAAAACAGTATTTAAACTAAACCAAATTATAATTGATGTGAATAAAAAAGTAGTGGTTACTGATAGTTGTTACTAGTTAGTTTTAGCATTTTGTCAAAACTGTTGAAAACAATTACTAAATTGGCTTAGTAAAAACTATATCATTTTAGTAGTGACCGGAAAAATCCTAGTTGTTCCTATGGTAGTTGTTACTAAGATTGTAGTTGTTTATAAGTTGTGTCATACGCTGGAGTGCAAATGGGCATGTTTCAACACGTTTGTATCAACTAACAAACATTTAATTACAACTTTATCGCTTCATTTGTGATTTTGCATCTCACGGGACATGATGTCTAGTAGTGATGAAGATACTGGGGAATCGGGAAATAAAATTGACAGAGAATTGTTTATTAGATTGATGAGTGAAAATATTGTTGTTTTGGAGAAGTTAAAATTGTGTTCGGTAATTGATGGGAAGAAAAAAGCTTGGAAAAATATTTCTAAACTTTATTGCCAAGCATCAGGAAGAAAGATAACTGTGAGTCAACTGACGAAGCTACTCAATAATATGAAGACGGCCGTTAAAAAAAAAGACTGATGTTAAGCAAGCAGGGAATAAACCAGTGAAATTGAAACACTGGGAGAAACAGTTTCTTGAGTTACTCAATGAAGAAGAGAATCCAGTATTTGCCAAGGTACCGGGTAGCTTAACAGCAGGTGCAAAAGAACAAAATTATTTATTTACGGCATCAAAGTTAGACGCTTCTGACGTTCATTCAGAAGAGACAGCTACGGCTTCCCACCAGAACGTTGCATGCTCTGCAAAGAAAACTAATAGTTCAAAAATGATACTGCCATATGAGAATGAAGAAACAACTTCAACGAGTAGTTTTACTACAACAGCTAGAACTAAATAAAATTCAGCTTGAACGGGAGAAATTACTGTTGTCAAAAATGAATATTAAAGTTTGTGATGAGTCAACTCAAACAGATGAAGAGTTAGGAGAGTTTTTAATTTTTTCACACTCTTGACTAAAAGTAAAATTATATGTTCTTCAATAATTTTAAAAAATCCTATAACCTTATCCTTTCCAAAAAGAAGTTAAAAATAAATGCAAATAAAGATAAAAAATGTAAAAAAATATATTAAGTTTTAAGAAATAAATATAAAAGACTATTCACACTTTCATAGGCTACATGTAGGTTGCGTACACGCGTGAACATCAACTCACGGCCGCATTGGCGCAGTTGGTAACGTGCTCGCCTCTCATCATGCGGTCCTGGGTTCGAATCCCAAGTTTTAGAAAATTTAAAAACTCAACTTTCATTTTACGCGCTCTTTCATACAGAGTTTACTTTAGCGTCATTAAGTAATTTTCCATATTTTGCTAAAAATCTAAGTTCAACAGTGGTTGATTTCCTTTTACGTCATCCACTCATTAAACTTATTAACATTGGCAAGAGAAAGTCATGTGAATGTTTTATACATCCCTGTCGGTAATCGAATCCTGGACCATCTCTTTTGTGTGCGTTCTACAGCTGCGGTTGAAAGGCGACAAAAATTTTAATTTATTTATTGTTTCATTACTTTGCCAGCGTATATAGAATGAATTTTCAAGATTTTTCTGGCTAGCTATCGCTACCACTACACTACGGAGGCGGCCTCTGTTTTTCTTGATAAACAAATAAATTTCAATTTTCAGGGTTATTTAATGGTAATTTTCTATAAAATTTTTGCTAACTACAAAAGGTTTCTTACGTTAACTTAATAACTAACGCTACTTATGTAGTGTACAAATTTGCTCCAGTAACCCAACACAAACAATAATACTGAATACAAAAATATTATAGAACAAATATTTTAGAAGTTCTAGTAAAATAAAATATAAAAGGTCAACAAATTTAATTGTTAAGGAATATTTTTTTTTAGTTGTTGTTTAGGTCAACAGACGAAAGGGTGGTTTGAATCTCTAGAGGTTTGACTAAGTAAAACGAGGAGTGTGGTGGTTTACCATTGCCTTCCTCACTGAGTGGAAAAAAAAACGCTTATCAGCATGCCGGGCCTCTGAAAAGCATATACTTTCCACCCTGCAAATGATACTTCACTTGATTCAGCACAGGGTCTGGCTGTATATTGAAATTCATTACTCACAGAAGAGATAACTCTGACTAGTGTCTTTTTTTTTTTCACTTCTGCCGCGTCTGTTCTTAAATGGTTCGGCCGTATAAATTGGCTGACTATGTGATAAGAAACATAATTATTTTTTTTTGTAGCCCTGGTACCTGCAAATAGAGTGTAGATAATTTAACACTCCACCTGCCTGTTATGGGCAAATACATTGCTATTTATGCCTAACTAATTTATGAGTCTACTTCCATATTGGATTGGTGATTGGCATTTATAATGCATAGGAGGGGGCGCAATTGCTTCAGAGAGGTGTACTAAATAAAATGGTTTGTTGTTTTTTTTTTTTCGGTGTCACGGTGTACTTCACTTCACTAGGTATCTTTTAATTAGAAATTACGCATGCCGAAGTTTAGTACTGTATTCATTCGGGAAAGATAGATGAGTATTTCTTTAAAGTACTTACCTCTGTGTACCGCTCAGGGTTAAAGATGAAAATATAAATGGTTTAGTTTTTTTATTTACCCTCTAAGGGAAAAAAATTGGAATTCCAACCCTCTATGTGATCAGGATGTTAGAGAGACAATCAGCGAGTCAGTGAAGATTTTGTACAGAGATTATTACTAAAAAATTCTGCCCATAATAGACAGTGGAGTGTCAAATTATTTACACTCAGTCTGTTCGTTGCAGGGCTAAAATAAATAGTTATGTTTCTTATCACATGGTCAGCCAATTGAATGACTGAATTATTTAAGAACAGAAGAGGTAGAGGTGTAAAAGACACGAATCAGAGTTATCTCCTCTGAAAGTAATGGATTTCATTATACAGCCAGACCCTGTGGTGAATGAAGTGAAGGTGTCATTTTCAGAGTGGAAAGTGGGTGCTTTTCAGAGGGCCCGGCATGCTGATAAGCGTATTTTTCCACTCAGTGAGGAAGGCAATGGTAAACCACCTCACTCCTTGTTTTACGTAGTAAAGCCTCTAGAGTAGAGGTTCCCAAACTTTTTTTTTCTCGTAGACCACTTTAAAATTTTACTGGTTTCGGTGGACCCCCTGCTGCGACATTTCGTTAGTATAAATTTCTTTCAATTGCGCTTAACATGTCATTTCCTCTTGCTGTATTCATTATAAAATAAGCTAGTTTTCAAAACTTAAGTTCATAAATTCATCGAGTAGACTATTATATAAAGAATTAAAAAGGAAAAACAACGAAATTGTAGAGGAAAATTCTTCATTCGGTTAAATTGCTAAAAATTTTTCATTAAGTAGAATAAATTATCTTAATTTTAAAGTGAAGTAATTTAAGTTGTTTAGGTCATCGGCCGAAGGACTGGTTTGAATCTCCAGAAGCTTTACTAATTAAAACGAGGAGTAAGGTGGTTTACCATACCTTTCTCACTGAATGGAAAAGTATGCTTGTCAGCATGCCGGGCCCTCTGAAAATCATCCACTTTCCTCCTACGAATGATACCTTCACTTTATTTACAACAGGGTCTGGCTGTGTTTACGGCATCCGCCGAAAAGTTTGTTTGAACCTCTAGTGGCCTTAATAAGTAAAACGAGGAATGAGGTGGTTTACAATTGCCTTCCTCAATGAGTGGAAAAGTATATTTATCAGCATGCAGGGCCCTCTGAAAAGCATCTACTTTCCACCCTGTAAATGACACCTTTGCTTCAATCACTACAGGATCAGGCTGTATAATGAAACTCATTACTCTCAGAGGAGATAACTGTGTCTAGTAAGTTTTACACCATTACTTCTTTTGTTCTTAATTAATGCAGTCATAAAATTGGCTGACTATGTGATAAGAAACAGAACTATTATTGTAGCCTTGGAACCAACAGATCGAGTTCAATTAATTTAACACTCTACCTGTCCGTTATGGGAATGAATTTTTATTAAGTAGAAAAATTATCTTAATTTTGAAGTCGCTAAGTAATTGTATATTATTTAGGCAATTAGCCGAAGGGCTGGTTTGAACCTCTAGAGTCTTTACTAAGTAAAACGAGGAGTGAAATGGTTTACCATTGCCTTACTCATTCAGTGGAAAAGTATGCTTATCAGCTTGCCATGTGCGCTTCTTTTTCAACTCGCGATGCGACATCGCATGCGTTTAGAGGCATACCACCTTTCCGCATTCGTTTAAAGAGTTTTATCTCAAAAAAAAACTTATAATTGTTGTTATAATTGTATATTATGGCATAAATGTTGTTTGCATAAATTACCATAATACAATCCTTTACCGCTACCAATACCGCGGCTACCACTACCACTATCCACTACCACTACCGGAATAAAATAGTAGTATAATGAAGTCTGTATCAAATTCATTATAGTGATGTCATACACTCGTCAATTCATTACATTACAACGTCAACGCAAAATTTTACCAACACCATCTCAATTTGAAATCAAAATAATAATTCACATAATAAACCACGTTTAGTATACGTTTGCTAAAAGTTATTATCTTCCATTTTCAAGAATTTAATCGTAAAAAATAATATTGTTTCTTAAAATTTCTAAAGCCAATATTCTAAAGCAAAAATTACAAGAGTTTAACGAAACTTAGTCCCAATTTAAAAAAATATGAAGTGAAACACACACGACTTTCTCTGGAAGAATTGTAAGACCTGACCGGGAATCGAATACGGGACTTTTGGTGTACTAGTAGTAAAAGAGATCTTTGCAACAATAGATTCTCGGCGTAATGGAATCAGCTGTCGTGTTACGTGAGAAATGATACTTCTCCTTAAAGCGATGTTTTTCGTAATAGTATTTGGCGAATGATGTAAAAGTGTATTTTCAAGGTGAAAAAATGAGAACTTCACAAGAGGTTCCGATTATTAGCAGGCTTAAAGCATCCCAAATGCATCTAGTGACTAGAAGGAATGGAATTTTAACTTTTATGGAAAACCAATCTTTGCATTAAGTATTTGTGCGCTGGTATTTTAGGATAACCATGTATCGATTTAAAAATTTTAGGCTATTGAAAAATGTAGCAGAAGTTTATTTTTCTAAAAAAAACGCAGTTTATTATCAACTTAAATTCATTAACTTTTACAATTTGTATAATTTTATAAATGTAGTTTTAATTTTAATATAGAGAATATTCGGTTTTTGCACTCTCAAAGTAGCAAACAGAAAAGTTATTTGAAATAAACTAAAACAACATATTTGTTTCTAGAAAATACAATGCAAAAACTACACGTAAAAATAAAATATGTCGTCTGTTACCAGAAATTTTTAATTTGGCAAATAAAACTACCCTATGTTATTGTCATTCAATTTCAAAAATCTGGTGTGAAACATTCACACGACTTTCTCTAGTCAATGCAAAAATTGAACAATAATATAACCTAACGTTAGTAATAAAACATTAAAAAAACTAACCTCAAAAAAACCTTATTTTAATCATGAATGAATGATGCAAAATGAAAATCAACTTGAGTTAGACAAAATACGGAAAACCACTCTTTCACGCTAACTAGTGTCTGTAGAGAAACATTCTCTGAATAAAAGTTGTAGATCTTTTAATTTCCTATAAATTTGATTAGGCCTATACACTTTTGTCGTAAAATGCATACTAAGGCTGAAATCTTAAAGAATCTATTGTTTTACTGATTTTCATGAGGAAAAAACAGAAAATCACTAATTAACGCTAAACTAAGCGTTATACAAAAAAATGTTTGAAAAAAGAGTTGTAGGATTTTAAATTCTCTACAACTTTTATTACATACACTTTTGCGCTGAAATGCATATTAAGGCTGCAATCTTCAAAAAACATTTTTTTTACGAGAGAACAGTTCCTAAAGAAATACAGCAGGCATGGCGCCTACCCTATGTAGAACATACAAAATGTAGTAAATGAGACGATTTCTAAAAAATCTAAGAGCCGTTTTTGAGAAAATCGTAAAAAAGTGAAAAGTTACACGAATGAACTACTTCCGGTTAACCAGTCAGATTTTTTTTATGGTTAGACAGTCAGATTTTTTGGTAGTCAGATAGTCAGATTGTAAGGTCAGGTAGTCAGATTTTTTTTAGTCAGTGAGTCAGATTTTTTTAATCAGACTTTTTTTAATCAGAGTTATCTCCTTTGAGAGTAATAAATTTCACTATACAGCCAGACCCTGTAGTGAATGAAATGAAGGTGTCATTTGCAGAGTGGAAAATAGGTGCTTTTTTGAGGGCCTGGCATGCTGATAAGCATATTTTTCACTCAGTGAGTTGTGGCAATGGTAAACCACCTCACTCCTCGTATTACTTAGTAAAACCTCTACAGGTTCAAACCAGCCTTTCAGTTGATGACCTAAACAACATTATTATAAATATGTAGGGAAAAGAAGTATTACTTTCATGACGATTTTTCGAAATTGAGTTTTTACCAAAAGTGGCCGATGTCAAATCATTGCTGCCTTACTTTATACAGGAAAACAGAAAATTTTATACCGATTTGTTTGGAGAAGAGAATAACATGGTTGGGTTAAAATTATATCATTCTATCTCTGGTTGTTTTATAACTTAACCTTGAAACGAATTATTACTACCACTACCATTTTGTACGACTTTACTATTCCTACCAGTTATTTGGTCTGTGTGCCAGCACGAAGTAAGTACGTTACGTAATGGGGTTTTTGCAATATTATTATAATAAATTGTTTTATATTATTATGATACTGGGTGAAGTGCATAAAAGTAGTTGGCACTAAGTAGTTCCAACTAAGTACAAAAGTAGCAACTATATTTACTTAAATTGGTGAGAATAAACAACTACTAGTACTTGTTAGCAGAAACTAAGCCATGAGTAGTTGTAACTGGTAAAAAACATTAATACCGTCAGCTGGGGTAACTTTGTACCGACATTTTAATTTTTTTGTAACAAAATTTAACTTTTCAATCTTACATTTCCCACTTATTTTTTTAATTGTGTACATTGGTATTAGCAATGGTTTTAATAACATAAAATAAGTTTATTGTTAATGGAAATGTAACAAAATTAATTTTAAATGGTGGTACAAAGTTACACCTAGTTCTGGGGTAACTTTATACCAGTGTAGTAAGGACTTATTTAAAAGCATTATATCATTGAATAAGAGCACTGGGGGGAACTTTGGACCACATTTTTGCAATCTGGAATTAAGTAAAAAACTCTAAGAACAGCCCCTAATCATAAAATATAAATTTTTAGATTTTTAATGCACACTGAAAGTTTCACCTAGAATCGTCATAGAAACGAAATATTCAACAATTATCAATTTATTTACAATTAAAGTGTAATATTTACATGAATTCTGTATTTAAAAACTTGCCTTAAAGGTTTATAAACAATATAGGAAGGAAAATAAAACAATTCATTAAGAATTTAAGTGAAAATATTTAATTGAAAATTTTAAATGCAACTTGTTGGTTTGAAGTAAATTATATGTTACTGGGAAAAAACACGTATGACAATAAAAAATATTTACTATTAAGATTCAAACTCATCCTCATTGTATAGAAGTCTTTCTTTTACAATAAACATTCCTCTTTTATTTATAACTTTAATACTTTCTTCTGAAATCTTTTTAATTATGTCCCCTCGTTCGTAATATTCTTCATCAACTTTTTCTGGCCACACCCAACTTTTCCCTTTTCTGGCCATGCAGCTTACTTTATAGTTATTTTCATCTGAACAAAAATTCACTTCAGTAACCTTTCCTGGAAATAATTTGTCATCATATGAAACAATCACAAAATCATCAATAGTGATGTCTGAAACAAAGTCACTGGGTTCTTTTAAGCCATTATTTACTAAATCTTGAACACTGGCACTTGTGCCTGGAACTGCATGTGGTTCAAATGCTGCTACTTGTGCAGGATTATCAGGTTCTTCATAATTGACTCTGTTTGTCATGAACATATGTTTTCGGTACACATCTTCTCAGCCCTCCACGCATTTTCGGTCCAGATCTTCGAAACCGGGAGTTGTCTTTAATATTTTGTTTCTTTTCATCTTTTAATATCGCCTTTTCTTTCTTTTCTTTTTGCTCTTTTTCCTTTCCTTTTTGGTCATAAAAATTCTGCACTTCTTCTACAGAAACACTTTTTGTTCACGTGGAGTCAAAATAATACTATTTTTAAATGGCTGCCATACTAAAACGTGTGTGTGTGTGTGTGTGTGTGTGTGTGTGTGTGTGTGTGTGTGTGTGTGTGTGTGTGTGTGTGTGTGTGTGTGTGAGTGTGTGTGTGAGTGTTTGTAAGCAGAATATCTCAAGAACGAAACCTCATACGGACTTGAAAC